>JAUMJL010000796.1:0-320813 GCA_033558185.1 Dromococcyx pavoninus
CTCTCTTTCTCTCTTTCTCTTTCCCTCTCTCTTTCTCTCTTTCCACCACAATGATGAATTGACATAGACCTCCATACCACATGTTGAGCATGGTGTACGTGTGCAGCACAGCAGAGGCAGGAGCTACACATGGGCCTCCAGTGCCTGACCTGCTGGATTGCTGTAGAGCAAGAAGATGTGCCAGGTGGCTTAGGTGGGACTGCGGTACCCATGTCCTTTGTGCACCAGTATGCAGAAGGTTTTTAATGCATATAAGACCAGCTGAGGACAGGAGCAAGACAAATAAAGTGATTCATCCTTATAGTTGGCAGGGTGTTTGGCATGTTTCAAGTACACAGGAGAAGTATTCTCCTGGCCTACCTTGAAAGATGATGGAAAGCAAGCCTCCACGAAGCTGAGATCTTTACTTTGCTCTTATATGTGTGAGCATTGTTGGTTTGTATGTACATTTTACCTTTTCTCTGCCTGGTTCTCTTGTAACCAGTCAATTCCATTTAAACAATAAAAACTGGTAGAAATTGGAATAAGGCAAATGATTGGAAGGCAGGGAAGCAGTGACTTGACACATGATCTTGAACAAAGTGCTCAGTGGAGGTTCCTGTAAATTGACCTGCCTACTTAAACATTAATTTATATGAAAAATAAGGTTTAAAAGCAAACAAATCTTGGATCTATGGCATGTTATTTACAGTACATAAAAAAAAATAAACTGAAATTGTTGCTAGAATGTGTTTTACCCATCCAGCAAACGTTGTTCTCACTTGTAAATGGACTCTGTTATATCAGAGAAATGATCTATTTCCTTCTGCAAACACAGATCAACTTGGTTTCACTGTTTTCACTGGGATGAATCAGTCAGGTCAAATCATTTTAAAAGACTATTCTTACCTCTTTCTACAGAAATGCGTGTGTGATGGTAATACAGGCAGCTTTCAAGCCTTTTCTTTCCCAATGTACAGTGCTCATAGCCGTTCTCCAGCACCTTGATTCCTGCCTTCCTGCCAGGGTGCATCAGATGTAGGCAATCCTGAAGCTGGTGGGGGTGAGGCAGGGGATTTGACATGGGAGCCAAATCAATATTTAGACAGCTTCAGGCAACAGCAATTGTGCTGGCTTTCATACTTGGAAGCAAGCTTTACATCTATTTGTTACCAAGTTATTGTTTGTGCAGTTTCAAGCATTGGCACTTGAGAGATTCCTCCCTGAGGGCAGTGACAAGCATGAGGTGCTTGACTGAAATCAGGAAGCATGACATGCTTCCCCTCGCCTGGATATGAAGATTGTGAAAGTGAGGAAAGTTGTGTAACTGGGTAAGATCTCATAAGGAAGTCAAGGCGCATGTTTGAGCAGTA
Organism: Dromococcyx pavoninus; assembly: GCA_033558185.1. Taxonomy (NCBI): domain Eukaryota; kingdom Metazoa; phylum Chordata; class Aves; order Cuculiformes; family Neomorphidae; genus Dromococcyx; species Dromococcyx pavoninus. The sequence goes on from JAUMJL010000796.1 coordinate 1,353, forward strand.
TTTTCGTCATCCTTCATCTGAGGCATCTGCCAGGCATTGTGGAGACCCCACGGCGCACTCTCAGGCTTTGCTTTTCATACATCCAGTGCAGAAGAGCTGTAACAGCTGTCTTGCTGCTGTTTGTTATCGTGGGGTTTTGCAGGAAGTGAAAACCTGAGTCAGCGTGGGAGACAGTCTTGCTGTGGGGTGATATGAGTCAGCGTGAGGGCGGCCGGCAGGCAGGTGAAACCGTGCACCGCAGAGAGAATTCTTTTAATTTGCTTTCCAGTCATTCCACCTAGTGGCCAAGTACCACAACTGCCAGGAGAGCTGGGTTTGTGCTATGCAGTCCCCCCTCATCGAAAGGGACCCAAAACCCCCAGATGCTATATATGACGGCTCCTACAGACCTACGCTGCTGCGGAGCTTACAAGATGTGTAGGAATATGTAAGCCCCCACACTGAAGATCTTATCAAAGGGAAACATTGGCCTGTGAGTAGCTCATTAAGTTCCCCAGCAGTTTTGTTAATCATGTTGCATAGATAAAATGCAGATAGGTCCTTAGTGAGCTGATAATCTAACAAATAGGCAGAAAGTGTAACACTGATAAAGCAGAGATCAGTTTGATAGCCAGCTGTAAATCTAGGCAATTCCGTACCAGAGGCGTATTGTAAAGCAGATTGTGCCAGTGTGTAAGTCTGTGCATAAAAATGTGCTGTTTCTTAAAATAGCAGATACGGCAGTAATATCATGCATGGAAAAGCTATTGGGAGCAATTTTAGAGGTGTTTCAAAATATTTTTCTCTCCATCAAAGTCTGCACCACTTGTGGTATCTTCATAATCCAGCATCACAGGTGCAGGTCTATGAATAACAAAAGCTTGTTTCTTGAAATCCGGACTTTCTATAAAAATCTATGAACTCTACAAGTGATCGTGAGGCAGTGTAGGTAATTAATAGGCTTTTTTCATTGGGATGTACCAAATTATTCACTGAGATTCATGCTAAAATAAGGCCACCATAAATTCATGGCTGGATGTCTGATTGACCTCTTGAGCAGCTTCTTGCTCAATGGTGCTAATTCCGTTGGAAGGACAGGGAAAAGCAGCTCACCTTCGTGGTATCCCAAACTTACTGGATAGGATATCCTTCTGAGGAGCTGGGAAATGTAAGTTTGAATCCCCAAAGCCTGGAGAAGGGACCTGGTCTCCTACTTTCTAGGTCCCTCTTCTAATCTTTAGGCTATTTTACGAGAAGGTGACAGCAATGCTGTTTGTTTTAAAAGAAGAAACTGAGCTGGGAACATTTGCCAGAGATACCTGCAGCCAGAAGGAGATGGCAGGCTATGCATCCCAGCCTCACACAGGCATGCAGGTGTTTGGTTGTTCTGAATCCCATCTGAATTCCATCTAGATGCCTTTGATATGCAAAGCACAGGGAACTCAGATATATGAATACCACTTGCCAGCAAGGCAAAAAGGTGGCTTGGTGAGTCAAGACTGAAGTGACTTGTCAGGGTCACATAGAAGGTGTTTGATGCAGCAGGAAATTAAGTTGTGGACTCCAAGTCTCAGCTTAGTGGCCAGACCACTGAATCTCCTTGTGGAGAAACCTTTATCCTTGATCATGAGCACTGGTTTTGAATCAGCCTCCCACTGCTTCCTGAAAAACAGACTTTTTCCAGTACCTTTGTGGTCTGCCCTTTGCAGGAAAAAAAATGCAACAGAAGTTAGGGCTCGTGCATTTTTCGTCAAAAAATGGACAATGTCTGCAGTTTACCATGTGGCTTAGCAAGTTATTTGATAGTTTTATGTGAAGATACTACTGTAAAAAAAACTGTGTATTTTTAATATATGTTATGTGAATGTAAAATATAGCATAGATGGTATGATGAGAAAAAATGACAAGTAGTGGTGCGTAACTCAGATCTGGAGATCACTCTCCTGGCAACAGTTGTTACTCTTTCTGCAAAGAAAATGGTGGAAAATTATGTACTGAGGTGGAACTCACAGTGATTTGTGTCACCTGAACTATGAATATGGATTTCTTTCCTGTTAGATGTACCTTAGACTCACTAAAATCAGGAACAGTATGAGAATAATCTCCATAGAATGGACAAAAGAACTGTGCAGTCATTGCTTGTCTATTATTTATTCAACAATTGCTTGCAAAAATCTGAGAAGAAAAAAAGGAATCAGTTTGCTCTTTAAAGAGGCAGAAAGATATTTTCTGTTGAATTTTTCTATAATCTTAAATGAGTCCTTCCTAGAATACTTCTTTTATTTAAGGGGTATCTTAAGCGTGAACCACTGTTCACTAGAGCTTCCATAGGGACAGAAGAATCAAATTTGAATTGTTACTTTCAGAGTGGTGGTCTGCATCACAGTTAAAATTAGATCTATCCAAGAATTAACAGCATCCACACCAGCCTATTTTTTTCAGTCTTTTATCACAGCAGAGGCTTACTTCATAGGTCTTTGAGATGTTTGGGAAAAATGCACATCTCAACCTGTACAATGATGTACAGGAGCAACATAAAGGGAGCAGTAGTAGCTACTGGATGTGGCATCATTGATGATCTGATAGATAAATAACTGGTACTCAGAAGCCTTTCTTTCTGAATGCTAGATCTGTTAGGTTATCTGCCTATGTGATGAGGGACTTGTGGTAAGAGCAAGAACTGATGATAACGCTGGCAATTTCCCTCCTTTTTTTGCAGGTCACTGTCAGGGGTTTTGGTCCATTGTTACAGTTTGCCTACACTGCTAAGCTGTTACTCAGCAGAGAAAACATCCAGGAGGTCATCCACTGTGCTGAATTCCTGCGCATGCACAACTTGGAGGATTCCTGCTTCAGTTTCCTTCAGACACAACTGCTGAACAATGAAGATGGCCTTTTCCTGTGCAAAAAAGATACCACCTGTCAGCGCATGCATGATGAGGAGAACTCGGATGGAGATGAGGAGGAGACGATGGAATCAGAGACGTCAAAAATATCTTGCCCAAGAGAGAGGATGCACCAAGAGCCCTTCAATTTTGAAACCACTGTTGCTGGAGCAGAAAAAGGCGAAGGGATGCTGCCTGACTCTGACATGCTGAGAGACAGCAAGGATGATTTGGACAAAGATGCAGTAACACGGTACCCTAGATACAAGAAATACCAGCTCGCTTGTACCAAGAATGTCTACAACACATCACACATCAGTACCTCAGGTTTTGCAAGCACATTTAGTGAAGAGAGCTCTGGAAATGGCCTCAAATCAGGACTTGCTGTGGGGCAGATAAAAAGCGAGCCTCAGAATGAAGAAAATGATGAAGAAAGCATCACACTTTGCCTGTCTGGAGATGAACCTGACATCAGGGATAAAGAAGGGGATGTTGAAATGGACAGGAAACAGCCAAGCCCCACTTGCGTCGACAGGCCAAAAAGTGGGTCCTCTCCTTGCTTGCGGTCTTTCTTCAACAGAACAAAAAGCATAGATCTGGTTGGCTTTCCCAGCACTTCCCAGCAGCACTTTGGCAGGAGTCCAGCATGCCCTTTTGAAAAAGGGTCAACTCAGGGTGACCACAAAACTGATTACGTCCCTTTTACAGGGAACTATGGACAGTCCCATGCCATGCAGAAGGATGCTTCCAACTTCACAGTGGGGTCGCCACTCAGGGGCCCTGGCTTTGAGACTCTCTGTAAGCAAGAAGGGGAACTGGACAGGAGAAGTGTTATATTCTCTTCAAACGCTTGTGACCAAGTAAACACTTCGGTGCATTCATATTCTGGTGTGAGCAGCTTGGACAAAGACCCCACTGAGACTGTGCCAAAGGGTCTGTGGGCTGGCAGTAGCCAGTCTCTCCCCAGCTCTCAGTCCTATTCGCACAGCGGACTGACAGCTGATCACTTGCCAGGAAGGATGCGGCCGAACACTAGCTGTCCGGTGCCAATTAAAGTTTGTCCTCGCTCTCCTCCTTTGGAAACCAGAACCAGGACCTCCAGCTCATGCTCTTCCTACTCGTATGCAGAGGACGGCAGTGGTGGCTCTCCCTGCAGTCTGCGTCTTTGTGAGCTCTCCTCTTCCCCTTGCTCCCAAGGCCCCCGATTTCTGGCACCTGAGCACCAGGAGCCTGGTGTGGTGGGGGATGGATTGTACAACCCAGTCCGAGCCCAGATTAAATGTGAGCCATCCTACGGAACAAACTCCAGCGATGAGTCTGGGTCATTCTCAGAAGCAGACAGTGAATCATGTCCTGTGCAAGACAGAGGGCATGAGGTAGGGATTTAAGATAAGTACTTATATTGCAGTTGTTATGACCCAATTAATCACTCCTTTTTTCTCTCAAATGGCTTAGCATTTTCCCAGCACTTTCCTTGTTTGTAGAGATAAAGAGTAACTTCTGTCTATTCCTGTCAGCTGAGTGTGCATGGTTGACTTCATGTAAATAGGTCTGCTTGACCTCTGAGGTATTTGGCACTTATCAGAATTTGGGTGTGGGGCAATAGCAAACTGCTGAATGATTAGACTGCATTGATATGCTTAGGAGTCTTCTAGGAATGTCCTGTCTTCCTCCCTCCCTTGCCCGTGGCACAAAGCACCACTCTTCATCCTTAGTTTGCTGAAGTGGTTCCAGCTCTGCTTGCATTGCTGCTGGTGTGTTTGAGCTACCTCAAACTGTGCCTTCGCTGAACACTGAGGGTTTGAGAAGCTGGCTTGAAGAGCCCCTGCTGCATATCACTAACAGCCTGAGTAGAGGAGGCAGACGGAGTGGGAGGAGAAAGAGGCGTGAAATGACTTGAACAGTTGCATAGCTGGCCACCCTTGGCTGCAGGAATGTTATTCAAGTCATCTTGTGTGTGTCTCGCCCATGCAGGTGATGGGTTTTGCCTCTGTTAAGCGACAACTGGGATGATTTTTCCTGCCTGTGATTCCACTTTGTTTGGTGGTAAGCTCTAGCAGCAGTTGCGTAAGCAGTATTGAAAAGAAGTTATCTTTTGATTTCCAGGGCTATTAGGAGAATGGCAGGGGGACAGTTTGGGATTGAACCTGTGAATTTCCATGCAGCTCTCCAGTGAGAGGGAGTAGAAAGAGGACCCACTCTAAAACTAGAGATCGGCCAGCTGGAGATGCTACGGTGATAACTGGCTAGCCATGATTGGATAAACTGTCTGTGTAAAGTCAATAGTTTGAGTGAAGCCGTAAATCATGGAGGTGCATTGTGGAGCCCATAAATTGAAAAAAGACTGGATGTTATCATAGAGTTTCATTAGGAAACTGCATGCCCTGGAGAGTGTCTGGGTGAAAAGGCATATCTGGCTCCTCTAGTAAGGCTGAAATGCTCCACTGAGAGCTTATGCTTCAGTGTGGGGAGCAGCGAGTGCAGGCTTGAGCGGTTTGAGTGCTGTGAGCACCCAGTTCACAACCAAGTGGTCTTAATTTTGGTCTGCAGATGAAAAGAGTGAACTTTATTGTATCCCTCAGTCTTTATTCCAGCTACGTAGGAAGATACCTTTCAGACAGGTGTGCATGGTTTCTTTAGTTGGTTGCCTTGCTTTAAAGAAGGACTGGAGAGCCTGGGAAGAGTCTGTTGTCCTAATCCCTGTCGCACTGTACCAGTGGGTTTGAGAGGACAGTTCCTGTTTGTTCCAATGTCCTGGAGACTACGCAGAAAGCAGAGGAGTCTCCTAGGAGTCTCCTTGAAAGGCTGTCTAGAACATTTTGCATAGGACCTCATTCAGGAAGCCCTACAGTTGAACCTCTCTGCTTGGTCATACCATGGTTACTTTCTGAAGTCCTGTCTTTACTAGGGGTGGAAGGAAGCAGGGCACAGGACTGAGAGGAGCATCGGCTCTCCACCCACGTGTCCTGCTTTCTCAGCAGGAGCTAATGCACAGCGTGAGGCAGCGAAGAGGGCAAGAGGTTAGCCTTTTGGGGTTTGATGAGTAATTAGCTGTCATAATTGACTAATTGTGTGGAGAGGCTGCAGCAGAAACAAGCCCGGAAGAGTCAGATGAGAAGGTTATAGGGGACTGGTGGTGGTTTCCTGAAAAGTTTGTGAATATGTGCAGGAGAGCGTGGTTGAGAGGAGGGATATTTGTGAGAGGAGCAAGTGGGTGGGCTATGGGAGGCTCTCATGGTGTGTCGCTGGTAGGCAGACATGTCTGGCTTTGGGGCAGAGCCAGGAAGAGTTTGCTCCACTCCTGGTTTTACCACCTTTTCCTCCTGGAAAAATTTTCTGCACCATGCTAGGCAAGTTTTCTCCCTGGGACTACTAATAATGCTTTTTTTTTTCCTTTTCTTATTTTTAGGACATTTTCATTAGGGTTGCTAGACATTGTAAATGTGGTAAGGAAATTAATGCTCTGTGAGGTTGCACTGCACTATCCCAAGCAACCTAAAGGTGAAAAGATCACACCAGTGCTTCGGTACATTTTTTTTCTGAAAAATGAGTTTGTAAAGGTTGTTCCCAATACAAAAAAAAGGGCATTGCAGCCTCGTTGAACAATGTTGTATTTATGCAGTGGACTTGAGGTGTGTATCCTGTAATCCTGCAAGATCCACTGCTGTAAAGAAACCTCAGTGAAGGAAATGTTAAACCAAGCAGTAGAAAATACCTAATGGTAGCAGTTAAGTTGCTCTACCTACTTTTAGCTACTATTAAAATGGCAGGAGAGACTCAGACTGGCCTGAAATGGACTTCTTTCTGTCCTTCTCCTCCACTTAGCTGCATGGGAATCTTTCTCCATTCCTGAAATTGTTGGTTTACCCTTGCTGTCCTGATGACTTCCCAGATGGGTCCTTTTTGCTGGGCTTCTCTTCTAAAAGCTCCTGATAAGATAACTGAGGGTGACATACAGGCACTCGTCCTTCTGGAGAGCGGCTGCACAGGCTCTTGTGCTGCAAGTGGGCTTTCATTTGGGTGGGACAGCCTGATGGGAATAAACCTGGTGGACTCTGACCCTCAGTTATCTCATGGAGCTGCTCAGTTCCCCTGGAACTTGAACCTTGTTGGTCCTGATTTGGGTCCCAGAGTGCTGTTGGTGCCAGAATTAATGTCACAAAACATCGTTTGTCGGTGTATTGATTGTGTGAAAAGTAGATGAAAGGTTTCTCTCTGCTTCTTCAGGGCACTCTGCTTTTCAGCTGACATGTGCTGTTCAGGAGCACATGTCCAAGTTGTTTGGTGCCAGAAGTGGGGTGCTAGGGCTCAGCATGAGTGCCATGTGGGTGAAGATAACCCCATTCTGAGGCCAACCTGTCTGTCCCATACAGGGGTCTGCAAACTGTACTTGCAAATGTCCCCATAACACCGATGGTAAATCCTCTCCAGGATACTTTTACCTTCGGTTTTCCTTCCTGTTGAGGGAGCGACCCAAAATCTTCTGAGCTTTCCCTTTCTTAAGGCTTTGTGATAGAAGAAGCCAGTGCAACTCGAGGTGTCCCCATGTTATGGAATTGCAGGAAACCCACCTGTTGCTTGGAACTGCTGGGACTTTACAGAAACGTTTAGCGGCTTGTGTTGCTCTTTTCACCTGGCTCCCTCAGGCCTCCACAGGTTGTTAAAAATCAGTGATTGGGATATTATAGTAGAAAGAAGGCTTATACTTGATGCTTACAGGCAGGTTCTGACAATCCTGCTTAAAATAGCAACAACAAAACAATAAGCCTGAAATAATGAATTGTTGAGAAGGAAGCACTCTGTCAATCTGTTAACCTACTTAGGAGCAGAAACTTCAGCACTACCTGCTTTTCTTGATATTCATTTTCTTCTGCAAGTATCTATGGGTTTTTTCTGCTAGAAAACTTGTAAAAATATTGTTCTACTAAATCAGTTTAAAAGAAATCTCAGCTCACTCTTAGGAAAAGAATAAACAGGGGTAGTAGGAGGTAAGAGGTGGAGTTTTCCAAGAATTATAATTGTCTAGAGAATTGCATTCAATGTGTCTTTCATTTATATTTCAAAAGAATTTACCACCTGGGTTAGTGACTCACTTTTCACAGGAAATTTTCATAAAGGGAGAACTAATGCAATTGTGCCATTGAGGATATTGTAGGCAAATAACCTTCAGGGAGAGTCCGAAACTATCCATAAGTGACAAACAGGTGCCCTTTCTCTGTTTGTTTGCTGATGCTTAGCAAAGTACTAGAAGTCAGAGCCCCAGTAAAAGGGGGTAAACAAAAGTTGTTCTACCAGAAATCTACTGGACCTATGCTGAATTGCCTAAGCTGGATCTTCTTTGTTGCTTAATATTTCTACTTAGTGAAGAGTATTATGTAGAAAGAAGGACAACCAAGAAAAATACATATTAAGTTGTTAACTTGCTTTTGTATGTAATTTCCTCCCAGAATCTGGTGATCAGTCACCCTGGCTTTCCTGATCTTACTAGGTTTACAAATTTGAAAAGAAGAAAGTTACTCTCCATGTCCTTCTCTGGTGGATATTCTCCTGAACAGGATTCTCAATGGCATCAGAGCACTGGGAATTGTGTGTGGCAACATCTGGCAAAGTGGAGTCTTGTCAAAGACTGTCTTGGCATTATTTTTTTCTTTTCTGCTCTTCATTCGGAGAGATATCCATGCTGATAGCAGGAGAGAATTAACTGAATTACAACATCAGAGTTTTCCATTACAAGCTTGGAATTTCCAGAAGGTCCTTTTAAACACTGTGTTATTTCATTGCAGCCTACAATCAATTCTGCCCTGATCTGAAGCCCTTGCTAAAGCTCTTTAAGGACTTTTTCCAGTTCTTGATTTTTTTATGCAAAAGCAGATTTTTCAGAGAAATGCTGCATTTTATCTCCTCTCATTTCACCGCCTGATCTGCCCTTCCAAAATGCATCTATAGCTTCTGTTGGGGTTTCTGTGCTATTCCTGTTCTCAGAAAAGCCTGTTAATGGTTGGTAGTATTGTATTGTCATGCCCTTTGTAATGCTTGAATCTGGGGACCCTGTGAGCAGTGAACAGGAAGAGGCCAGCACAGCATTTTAAGCACCAGCAGTGTGTGATCTGAATACAAGTCCAAGTTATGGGCTAAAGGATTCTTAGGTTAAAGCCCTCAGCCATGGGACCAGCCCCCTCTCCCAGTTCTCTGAGGCAGGTGGCAAATCAAAAGGTTATCCAGGCTGCCTCCACTAAATGTACAGCAGTGCCCTATCAGGCTGCATTTGCTGACCCAGACACCTCTCGAGGCTCTCAGGAGGTGAGGCTGGAGTTGATCCCAGGCAGCTACATAGCTGTGTAGTAGCCCAATTGTGTTGTGGCAGATAGGACAGGCTGTTTGCAGTGGGACCTGCTGATCAAGCCCATTTCAGACCTAGTTTGTTGACGCAATGATAGATATTTGCTGCCTGGGCTCACCACATTCTCTTCTTGCAGTTCTCGTTCTCTCAGTTTTCAGTTCTCTCTTCTGTTGACACCTGAAAAGAAGAGGGTTTTTTGAAGGCCAGTAGACAGAGTGAGGAAAATAGTAAGAGTGCATCCTGCTTGTCCTCTCTGTTACACAAAAAGTGACCCATTGGCTTTGTGCTTCTTTAGACAGTTTCCATCCAAGTTAAATCAGGTAGGTCCCTGTTCTGTGGGACCCCAAGTGATGCCTGAACTAGCATGTAGGCAATCAAGCCCCTAACACAGGTGGACAGCCTCAGTTCCTTTTGTGAGGTGAAAGAAAGACTGGCAAGCCAAGGAAAGTACTAGGAAAAACAGCATTAATGGGTTGGGCTTTTCTATGTGAAAAGATTAACCCCTTCTACGTCTAAAAAGCACTGATATGATTCAGCCTATAATGCTAGATTGCTTGAGTGGGTCCCGAGAGCTTTCCGAGAGCTGGACAATTTTAAGTGTCAAAGGCTTTCAATAGTTCTGGCCTTCTATTTAAGGGCATTAAGGCAACAGTTTTATTTCTTACAACTCTGGAACAAATGTCCAAGATTTTGAACCATTTGTAAAGATCAAGCTGGTGCCTTTAACCATAGAATCATAGAACACTAGGTTAGAAGGGACCTCAGGGATCATCTGGTGCAGGCTTTCTTGGCAAAAGCACAGTCTAGACAAGACAACGCAGCACCCTGTCCAGCTGAATCTTAGAAGTGTCCAGTGCTGAGAATTCCACCACTTTCCTGTGGAGATTATTCCCATGGCTGATTGTTCTCATTGTGAAAAAATTTCCTTATGTCCAATTGGAATCTTCTCAGGAGTAACTTGCACCTGTTAACCCCTCAACTTTTCTTTATGACCCCTTGTAGAAACAGAGTCTCCATCTTCTTTGTAGCCACCCTTTAAAAACTGGAACATGGTGATAAGGTCTCCCCTAAGCCTCCCATGCCCCATGCATAATGATTACTTTCTCTTAGGAATAATAAATGAATCCTGTTTAGTTACTGTGGTGTTGCACTGGGCTTGGGATGTTCGGTGTGTTTACTAGCCCTTGGCAGCTCAAGGAAGATGATGTTGAGGTTTAGATATAAACAAAGAGTGAAAAAGCTAATGTTACCCATGACATAAGAAAATTCATAACACTTGACATTTATATTTTGATGTGAGTGAATACAGGGTCTTGGTATTTTCCTTTATTCCAGAGAAAAAGAATGCGAGAGAGCAGCAGCAGCAGTAACTAGTGCAGTATGTGAGCCGCACAGCAGTATGATCCAAGCTGGCACTAACTAGTGAAGCTTGAAGAAGTTAAATGGTTGTACATGGGCCTTTCATGTGCTGAGTCAATGGCTGTTCCTGTTTGTCTGGATTGTTGCTGTCACTTAGCCACTCAAAGCAATGATGTTTACACTGGCATTCTATTGCTAATACAGAGGGAAAAAATACCACAAAACCATAAACATGTTTTCTTTTTCACCAAGGTGAGCTGGCTGTCCTTTCAGGGGTGCATCAACCAGTGCCGGGAGCAATAGAGACTACTGCAGTGGTAGAAAGTGTCTATTTATTTGTTGTGTGGTAGAAACAGAGCCTCTGCTGTTGGTGTAAAAATGCAGGGAAAGAGTAATTGTATTAATAGGGAAGTCTTTAGTGCTCTATGAGGTTAACTCTGGCGGGAGTAACTCTGAGAAGGAGTAGGGGTCCTGCTTTCATTTCTGATTTGAAATGGTCCAAACCAAAGCGTACACAGTTGTTTCCTGTATAAAAATTATAGCTGATAAAAAGAAAAGTTTTCTCGTAAACATACTTGCTGGACTTTTCTTACACATCTTAGGAAAGATTGACTATCCTTTTTCAGTTACCTCAGGCAAGGTTTCTCTCACCTACCTTGGATACCATGACATGCAGCATCTTTTCTAACTCTCATCTCTGCTCCTTCTCAGCCAGGAGGAGGGAGAAGCCGTGCAGAGGATGCATTGGTATCCAAACACCTCTCTGTGCTCCATGCCAACAGAAGGGACCTGGACACAAGCTACTCCCAACTCGTCATTTCAGACAGCCATAACTGGGTCAGATGAATCCCACCCATTGCACAGTTGTCGACTTTTGCAAATTGACTTACTGCTCCATAGTGATAAATACCAGCAGAGGGTCTTGCCCTGTGCCTGTGTAAAACACCATGAGCCTCTCACTGCAGCAGCACCCCAGTTATTCACTGTGTTCATCCCAAAGGCTTGATGTTTTTTTTTTCAAATGACAGCTAATTCCAGAAAGGGAGACAGGCAATAAAAGAGCTGTGAATGGTGAAGGAAATGAGTCTGACTCACTTCCACTCTCCCTTTCACATTTTTAATCCTGCGCAGTGCTGCCTATGGCAGGAGTGGGATTACGCTAGATTTACTCATAGCAGTCTCTGACCTGCTGTGTAGATGATTTTATTTTCAATAAGTTCCTTTTTTATGTATCTGTTTATATTTATTTTCCCAAGTCCCTTCAGTGACTTCTACCTGACAGATTTAAGTACCTTCCCTTTCATTCCCATTCAAGCTGCAAGCACATCTCTTTGCAAGTAAATATGTTTTGAAAGGGAGAGGGAGGGAGAAATAAAGTTAATGTCACTTTCTGTTTTGGACTTCAGAAAATAAGAAAAAACTGGGAAGGTGAAAGGACTGTTTTTGCAGTTAAACTGTGCTGTGCTGTCTTTCAGAGGACAGCTCAGACTGGTTTAGTTTTCAGGTGCTGCTTGAAGCTTGAGAGAAAACCAGGTGAAACTGAGTTTATGTTGACCGTCCAAATGCTAGGAAGGGGAAATCAAATAGCTTTCATGCCATTAGTTAGTGGTTTGTAAACAAGGTAGTCCACATCATCATGCCAAAGGTCAGCCTTTGTGTGTGCAAGCTGGAATCTGGGGGGATTGGGTCAGTGTTTGCTGTTGCTTGCTGGTTTAAATTGACCTTTAAATTGTCATGTAGGGTGTTACAAAGCAGTTCCTGGAAAGGTCAGGCAGAGGAGCAATGTCCAGGGCATGAAACCATCTGAAAGCATGTGGTGGGTGTTTTCACTGAATTTCCTGTGGCCCAGGCTTGGAGATGTGCACAGCAGCGATGGAAGACTGCAAGAAAATGCAAGCTTATTAATAAGGCGGGGAGCTGGTTATCGGCAAGTCCAGGTGCCCAGCAAGGGTCTGTGACTGTCAGTGCCAGAGGCCACTGCTGTATGTTTGCATACATGCATCCTCACCAAACAGTTCTGCATAAAGAAACTCAGCTGTCCAATGAAAAGAATTTATTTATAATCTGTGCTGTTATTTTCTTTATCTCCAAGTAATTGAAGTGCACCATTTGAAGACAACGACCATGTTTTAAATATCAAAGGAACCTTTTCAACCCAAATCTTTTGCTTAGCTAGAGCAACTTAAGTCTGTCTTCTTTGGTAACCTGCGTACAGAATCGTCTCCTTGGTCTAGGGGCTGGATTGTACCAAATGGGAACAGACATGTAAATATTTACTGCCATCTTTTGGGCAGTGTAGGTATGACTCAAAAAAAGGAAAAGGATCAATCCAGTTCCTGAATTGTCATCTCCTTCAGATACGTCAACAGATTTGACCACTAAACACAGCAGTCCACTGGGAAACATTAGTTTGCTGATAGTAATGTTATAAGTCTCAAACTACAAGTGAAGCAGGGATGTAGAGAGAGGTGCTCACTTCAATTTGAGCAAGCTGATAGGTTTGAGGAACAAAGCTAAAAGAAGTCTTCAAGCATGTCTGCCATTCTCCGGGTTTTGAGACGCTGTGAGTGCATTGCTACAAGCTGCCAGGAGCTTTGTGTTTTGCTTTGCTTTAATGAATAATTGGTAGGAGTTGGAGAAGTGGTTGGAATTCCTGAAGTCAGAACCTGAAGCTGCTGGCACACAGTCTATGGCAGTTAGTGGCTTGAAGGAAAAATGTTTTACTGAAAGTTTAGACTGTTTAGAGACTTTTTTTCAAGAACTGGAACTTGGGTGCTCTTCTATCTACAAAAATATTAGGATGTCAGCACATACTGGTTTAATTCAAAATGTGTATCTTTTAGCAGGGTAGGAATTATTGCATCACACTCCTCTGATCCTTTCTTCTTATATGGTGCACTGCTCACTTGAAATGCTGATTAGACAAACTTTCCTAATTGCAATATGGTATTTTTCATCCACTTGAGGTGTCAGGTTGCATTTTTAACCTCACACCTAATCAAACTTTCAGTCCTGAAAGGCCATGCAGAGACAAGTTTTCTGCTGCAGTAATAACACATTCCTTTAACTAGTTTGAAATTAATAGCAGCAAGGTACTTCACTGTTTGGAAAAGGCCATCTCTCTTAGTGGACAGAGCCTTCTTTTAGTGCAAGGAGATCTATTGTTAGAGCTTTTTAGAAAGTTGGATTCATCTGTAGTGCTGATTTCAGTACAATTATCATCTGATCCTTACCAGCTGGACCTCCACAATGCGCCACAAGGGAGTGTTAGAAACTTGCACAATGTAAAACTTGGTATGTTGTTTATTTAGGGAGCGGCAGGATAGCTAATCATCCTTCCGCTCAGTGCTGTCTGGCTTACATTCAGCAAGCAAAATATGACTCTTTGCTCTTGTCTTTTATGTGTTTGGTTTAGGTGAAACTTCCTTTTCCTGTTGATCAAATCACAGATCTTCCAAGGAATGATTTCCAGATGATGATAAAGATGCACAAGCTAACCTCAGAGCAGCTCGAGTTCATCCACGATGTCCGCCGGCGCAGCAAGAACCGAATTGCAGCTCAGCGCTGCCGCAAAAGGAAACTGGACTGTATTCAGAACTTAGAATGTGAAATTCGCAAGTTGGTGAGTTGTGTACTCTTACCACAGCCCCACACACCCTCATGCTGCAGCTCAAAGGGCACCAACAGCAATTCCTGTCCAGAGTTTAGTGGGTTCAGTCATTTGTATGTAAGTAAGAATGAAAATCTAATATAAGAAGTTACATTAGTATGTGTGTGTATGTAACACAAATTTCCAGTGGAATGAGGCCTAGCCATCTCTTTATTTTGACATCTCAAGAGCATATTGTTGAGTTGAGTTGGAAGAGGAGGGAAGCCTGTATCACAGCTCTTGTCTTGCAGTTTAACTTAACCTCCAGTTCTTAGAATTCATCCACAAAGACATTTTCTCATCTGAGCCCCTTTGCCATGCCTAACTACCATAACAATCTGGGATTCATGGAGTGCTTAAAAGAGATAGGTGTGAAAAGACATTCAGAGGTTGTTTGGTCCAAACAAAGTTATGGCAGGGCCAACTTCATCCCTACATAGAGATTTTCCTTCTCTTTGATGTGCTAGAAGATATCTCAGTGTTTTCAGGATGTTTCCACTTGCTATGCCTTTTCTTCAGCTCTTTCACTCACTGAGTAAATGGCAGAAATGTCAAGGGAAGTGAAAAACCGGGAATGTGAATATCTAGACAAATGGGCAAGTGGAGGCCAGGGAGATGGCATGGCTATGTTTCTCCTTGTTCCTGCTGTCTTGTTCCCACTAACACTCCTGATGTGCCATGGAGACTGAAACCCTCCTGTCATTCAAAGACTGTCTAAGATAAAAGGCCTGTTCCCACTCCAACGGGCACTAGCCGAGGTTCAGGTGACAACTGTTGGTTTGCCCTGACATTCCTTAATGTGTATCTCTGGCAGTATCTCTGGCAGAGAAGAGTGCAAAGCATGACCTGTTCTCTGGCCAGAGCACATTTGGGGACAGGTCTCCTGTGTGCCAAGGTGTCAGTGGGCAGTGCTACCACATATTAATCTACAGGAGAGAGATGACTGAAGCAAGGCTAAATAGCTGTTCAGGAAATTCCTCTCTCTTTCAGTCATGGTATGGATACCTCAGGTGTGGTTTGGGTGACTAAACACAGACATCTACAGTATAAACCCCTGTGCTGGAGCTAGTTCTTCTGGTTTCATTTATGGTCAGTGAAAATAAATACAATCATAGAATCATATAGATACTTGTTGAGTCTTATTTGTCTCATCCTGCAGCAGAGGAGGTGACACAAAGCCTAGAAGTGCCTATTCATCCTCTCCGTTGCTAAGTAAGATCATCTGGGGAGCCATATCAGGTGTAGACACCTCAGCTGTAGGCACCTTAACTGAAAAAACCTGCCCTCCTTTCTGACTGTGCCCCTGTAGTCTGAGGGCCCTTCTCTTCCCTTGCCATTCCTTGCCCGTTGGGAGAGCAAACTGGTATACAACGAAAAAAAGGCTTGAGGCAAGGGTCGTGGAGCAAGACATGTCTACAGGGTGTCGCTCGGCAGGAGGAATGCAACATTGGAACTTCAAAACGGGTTGGCACCTCCTCATCTGTTTAAAAGTTCTAAAAGCTTTCTGAGGCATCAAAAGTAAGGTAATAGTCCCAGTTCAGCTATTAGAAGTGTGTGTGTGCAACATGCAGGACCAGACACTGTAACTGCGTTACACAGCATAGACTTAGGAATCCAACATTAATCCCAGCCTTTGAATATTCAAGAGTCTGGGTGATAAATTATTGAATTCATATAGATAAAATAAAAGAAGCTGAAGCTGAATTCCTTACTAAGATCTCTGCATATCCAGCTTCCATTAAAATTAAAAGTTATTTAGAGTCTTTGATTTAAATGTCTATGTGCACATTTAAGACGTTCAATTTTAGGTTAAACTTGGTGGGTCTGGGGAACAGGGTGCTTCTTGTTCTTGTCATAACAGGTAGCTTATTGAAAGTGGTCTTTAGTGTGGGCCTCATTGTGTTTCATTCTTTGCATAAGCTGTAGCAAGCATAGTGCGAAAGAGGCAGGGATCTGTTGGAAGAAGCTGAGTTACCTTCACTTTGCAAATGGCAGAGAACTGCATGACTTTGGGTTATTCACTACTGCCTGTGCCTGTCTACCTCCTGTCTGTAACACGGAGGTGACACTAACCCCACAAACTGGTTTGGAGGCTTTAATCATCAAGACCTGAAAAGCCTTCAGATGCCAGGCTGCTGAAGCCTGGGAGAGGGGTGGGCGAGATTGGAAGAAACAAAAATCAAAACATTGTTCAGAGTAGTGCTCCACTGATGCAAAACAAAAACCATCAAAGATAGATAAACAAAATAGTGAGCAACTTCTTCCTGCACTGAGCATAATACGCAGTGCATGCAGGATGAGTCACAAGTAGTTCTGCAGGGTGAAAGAGCAACTCCTTGTCCAGGTTGTTGAGAGAAGCAGGTCAAGTCTTGCTGGATATGCCCGTCCCTGTACACTGAACTGATGATGGGGAGGACTGTATGCCTCTTGTTCTCCCAAACAGAGCACCAGATGCAGCACTCTAAGGGCTGGACTAGCAGCAAGCAGAGGTTCAGCTCGATACTTGTAGCCTTCACTTGGAAGTTAATTTGGGTTCACTGGCTTTACACAATCCTATGACATTACTATTGTTTCTAGAATAATCAACTGTGTATATGCAATATAATTTTTCTTAAGTCCTCTTCTTTCCCCAGCACACACACATATTTCAGGAAAGTGAATGAAAGGCATATTGAGTGACTTCGTGGGCATGATCCATGCTGAATTTCAGGAATCGAAAACTTTGAGGTGCAGGATTATTCAAAAGAAATGTTGAAGTTTCTATTTAGCAAGATAGGTAAAAAACTGGGTAGATGGCTGTGCCCAAAGTTTTGTGGTGAATAGAGTTAAATCTAGTTTGTGGCCATTCACAAGTGGTGTTCCCCAGGGCTCAGTGTTGGGTGAGTTCTGTTTAACATCTTTATCAGTGATCTGAATGAGGGGAGCGAGTGCACCCTCAGTAAGTTTGCAGATGACACCGCGTTGGGCGAAAGTGTTGATCTACTTAAGGGAAGGAAGGCTCTACAGAGGGATCTAGACAGGGTGGATCAGTGTGCCAAGGCCAATTGTATGAGGTTCAGCAAGGCTAAGTACCAGGTCCTGCACTTGGACCACAACAACCCCATGCAACACTGCAGGGTTGGGGAGGAGTGACTGGAAAGCTTCCCAGAGGGAAAGGACCTGGGGATGTTGGTCGATAGCTGGCAGAACATGAGCCAACTGTGTGCCCAGGTGGCCAAGAAAGCCAGTAGCATCCTGGCTTGTGTCAGAAACAGCGTGACCAGCAGGACTGGGGAAGTGATTGTGCCCCTGTACTCGGCACTGGTGAGGGTGCATCTTGAATAGTGTCTTCAGTTTTGGGCCCCTCAGTACAAGAAAGATGTTGAGCTGCTGGAGCATGTCCAAAGAAGAGCAACAAAGCTGGTGACAGGTATGGAGCACCAGTTTTATGAGGAGGGTCTGAGGAAACTGGGACTGTTTAGCCTAGAGAAAAGGAGGCTGAGGGGCAACCTTATCATTCTTTACAGCTCCCTGAAAGGAGGTTGTAGTGAGGCTGGTATTGGTCTCTTCTCCCAAGCAACAAGTGATAGGAGCAGAGGAAATGGCCTCAAGTTGCACCAGGGGAGGTTTGGATTGAATATGGGGAAAAAAATTCTTTCTTGAAAGAGTTATCAAGCATTGGAACAGGTTGAGTCACCTTCCCTGGAGGTATTTAAAAGATACGTAGATCTGTCACTTCGGGACATGATTTAGTGGTGGACTAAAGTTGGAATTGATGATCTTAAAGGTCTTTTCTAACCTAAACAATTCTATGATTTTATGGGATCTGATAACATCATTCTGAAAAAAGGTGTTCTTCAAAATGATGGTCACAAGGTGTGCAAGAGTGTAAAGGTGCAGAATTAAACTCAAGCAGATTTAACTTTTCCCCTCAAGCACTCCTGCCCTCCCGCTGTAGGCATGCTGTTCAAGCAGGTAGTCTGCTTCAAGCTCTTACTTTTACTCTTAGTAAAACCAGCAGTGAAACTCCAGTTGACTTCACAATTACATGATCACTGGAAATTCCTTTCTTATCTTCTGTCCACTTTGTGACCAGTAATTTCCAGTCTCCTGGATTATGTAATGGTACTAGGATTTAAGGCTTTCTCACTAGGCTGGGGTTCTTTTATGAAGGACCTGTTTTTACCCCCTGCGCTTCCTGTAAGTCACCCATCTTCTTGACACAGATGGTTTCACAGCAGACAGTAAGTGAAATGGTTGTATCTTATGAGTTTGATAGGTAATTTTTTTTGTCTGCTTTCCCTCACTTATCCATCTACCCACTCACATTCCCTTTTTTCCTTGTAAACTCACAGCATATTCTTTTCCATAATTCATTATCTCAAGATGTACTTGAGCATCTGTTTATTTTTTTATTATTTTTATGCTTTCTTCATGGATTCATCAATATTTTAGCAGTTGGTTCTTTTCATGTGCACTGCTCTCTTTCTCATTTGCACAGCTGTATGCTTTCAGTGCAGGCTTCGGACCCAGGGCAATAATATCAGCTGTCAACAACCAGCCACATTTGGATTATCTGAGTTGTGGAGTTTTCACACCTCAGATGTCAAGGCAGCTTGGGTTTAGCTGTGTTACTAGGTGAGGTACACATCTGTGCTGGTTTTTGGGCCAGCTCAGCTCTGGGAATAGCTCTGGTACTCTACAGAATCTCATTTACTCCCTCAAGCTCTATGTCTACCTTCCTGGGACAGAAAATGATGCATCCCAGTCAGTCTGTACTGAGTAATCAACACTGGTTTTTAGAGGTGTAACCCTAGGCTGGGTCTGCCTCTATGCTTAACCCTGAATCTGCCTCTGCAGCACAGGGAGGGCAGCGCTCATCCCACGAGGGGCTTGCCAGTCATGTGAGGTCTGAGCAGGAGATGACTGCCACTGCAGTATGTCACACAGCACCCTGTGCTAGCTAGGGCTGGGAGCCTTACCAGCGCTTTATGGGATGCAAAAAACCTGAGCTCCTTTTCCCGGTTTTTGAATCCTGCACGAAAAAGTAAGTCCCAATAGACTGTCTCATTCTTCCTCCTCACCCCTCCTAAAGCAGCCTGCTAACACAGCAAAACTCTGAAAATGCTCAAGCTAAATCTTGGTAGTGAAGGACATTTGTGAACACAAGAGGCAGAGCTTGAGCAGAACAAAAGGGAAATTACAATGAGCTTGCTGTACTGAGTGTTAAGAAGCCCACCAACCTTCAGGGTTTTTGCATACGTCTTCTCAGTGGTAGGGAGAGTTCAGCTGGCACACAGGCCAAAGCAGATGTACTTAGCCTGACTAACCAACATAGCAGTTAAGTGATGAACTGAACTTCAGCTTCAGGAACTAAACCCTGTTTTCTTACTGTTCAGATGAGTAATGGCTTTTCTCCACTGAAATGTTTCTTTCGGAGTTTTTTTTGTATCATCCATCAAGCAGCCTTAGGGAAGTAACAGTCTCCTAGGGTTAACTTGTGACTTTATCCTCTTGCAACTCAAATGTTTTTCTGGAGGTGTTTCCCAAACTGCAGTCCACACAAACCTTATGCTGGTGAAATACTTGATAGCTTTATGACTTTTCTTCTGCCCATATCAAAATAACTGTGGCAAGTTTGTGTTCTCGTTGGGTACTGCTGCATATGTGCCCGCAGTGTGCAGCCAGTGGGTAGCCCTTCCTCAACCTAAGATGCCTTCTTTCTTTTTCAGGTTTGTGAGAAAGAGAAATTACTCTCAGAAAGGAACCAGCTGAAAGCAAGCATGGGAGAGTTGTTAGACAACTTCTCGTGTCTTTCTCAAGAAGTTTGTAGAGACATGCAGAGCCCAGAACAGATCCAAGCTCTCCACCGATACTGCCCCGTTCTCAGACCCATGGATCTACAGCCAGCCACCACCATCAGTCCCTCCCCAGCTGGCGTGGAGCAGAGCCTGGTGACCTCTCAGTGTGTCGGGGAAAGCATGCAGTGCTGCTCGGAGCAAGGTTCAGTGCAACTGGGAGCGCCCTGGCTGCCCAACAATGTCTCAGAAAATTGTTCAGCCGGCGGGGCTTTGGATGGAGCCGACGCAGGTACTTACCCCGAGAGAGAGCTTCCACCAGAACAGAGCAGCCAAACAGTCACGGTAGACTTCTGTCAGGAAATGACTGATAAATGTACAACAGATGAACAACCTAGGAAAGATTACACCTAGTGACTTGTATCCTTAATGTTACACCTGGTCAGGTGTTCTTCAGTCAGCCAGTGGCAGTGTTCATTTGTTGTCTAGAAGAACGTTATTTGGTGCACACTACAGTGGTCTTAGCAGCAATACTGTTTTTAAGTATTCCCTCCTCTCTACAAGCAGGAGTTCTCTTCACAATGGTGCTATCCCTTGCTCAGGCAGGGAACGAAGCAGTGGCAACACTGTCTGGTTTTGTATGTTGATTTCAATCTTAACAGGGATGGACATAACACCTCTGAGGACCCAACCGCAGCTTTTTTCTCAGTGGCCCATGTCACAAAACCCTAACTCAGGAATTTCCTCTGAATGTTCAATTTTTCATTGAAGACAGCTTCTTTACACATCAAAGTTTTATAGCTAAACTGTACATATTATATATAATATATATAAAATATATATCCATATGCAAAAGTCCCTGCATGCCTCAATTTTTCTCATCCTACAAACTGGAAGCTTTCATTTTTTCTTGTATGAACAAGTTCCAACATTCCTTTTTGTCTTTGATGCTAGAACTGGTTTGGTAACTTGTTACACGATAATTTTTTTTTCTTGGTTTGCAGTTCAGCAATATCATTCGATTTGTACTTATTTATAAAATTTTAATGTTGGAAACTTATTTGAGATTTTATTATAGACAGTTTTTGGCACAGCCATTTCGTGCCACTTGAGCAATGTGGAGTTATTTTATTTTATTGCAGATACTGTACAGTAATGGTCAACTTTGCCACTTGCACTGAGTTACTGGTCAAACCTCTTCATAAATGAAGTCATGACTTCAGTATAACTTGAGTATATGGTTTTCTTTGCTTTATGGCTTAAAGAAAATAAAAAAGTTTTAGCTAATAGACAAACACTCAGGAGCTCATTATGTAGTAAAAACAGTCTTGCCAAATACTGAATTCACTATACAATTTGTAAAGAGAATCTGCTTGAATTATTTTTGTATTCAGACTTCTTTCTGTTTCACAAACCAAGTTTAAGTGCTGTTGATGCTTATGGATTCTTATAGGGAAGGTATATTTTACTCTTTAGAGAAAAAAGTATTTGACAACTGGATCAGTTCATCATACGTTCCACGAAGTAAAGCAAACGGATATCTCATCAATACCTTGAGGGATGGGGCTTTTTCTCCAGCCCCGCTCTGCATCCTTTACTCATGGAAGCAACTGCTGCTCTGGCTAATCCCCAGAGCCTCACCTCATCTGTCCTCAGACATTACCTGTTTTCCTCACCAGACCCGAGTTGCAGAGATGGGTCTGGTGAAGTCAGTGATCCTGCCAGAGTAGGCGGAGTTGCAGGATCAGACCCTCAGTTGTTGACTTTGATTTCCTTACAGAAGTCAAGTTAGCACTGTATCCTCTAAGAGCAAAACATATATCTGTCAACACCTGATTTGGCTGCTTACCCATCAAACTCTTGTGTTCCAGGATCCTCTCGTCCTGCAGCATTGCCCTCAGCACAAATTGCAGCTCAAAGAGCGCTGTCTCAAAGGAGACTACTCAGTGAATTGGCTTAGTTGTAACTGTATTGGATTTGTATCTAAAGCAATGTTGACTCATGTTATGACTGTGTGAGACAGCAGCTTTCCAAGCATAACATCTGTATGTACAGTGTAGACAGAAGAACATCCTCCTAATGCTTTTTTAATTATTATTATTATTATTATTATTATAAGTGTACTGAGTTTTATTTTGTGGTTCTTTGCCCTATGTGTGCCAGGTTGCGTGGCTTTATCGACGACAACTGTCATGTGCTTTACTGGCTGATATTGTTTGTTCTCACTGAAAAAAAATGACCAGCTGTTCACACCTATTTAAAAAAAAAAAAGTGGGGGAAGCAGCTTCTCAGAAGCACTGATAATGCGGTCTTCTGTGCTAACGTTTACACTAGAGGTGTGCGCTGGTGCTTTTTTGAGGCACTCAGTAGATCAGCATCTTGACCCTGGAGGAGGAATCAGCTCCCTCTCTCCACTTCTTACATCTTCAGACTGTGCTCATGGACCGTCATCCACTAGCCACAAAGTCTTGCTTTTACCCTCTTCACCCAAACTATTGTAGCCAAGCTACGGAGGAGGAAATGCATATAGCATGTGCCATGTTTGTTGAACATACTTTTTTTCCCCGCATGTACAAAGAAAAATTAGTATATAATGTAGGAGAATATTTATGTTTAAGTATTAATCATTACTGTACAAAATCCTTACCTTTAAATGTTCAAAAATATACAAATGCCATAAACTCCTAGTTCACATGGTTGAAAAAGAGGGAGGAGTTGTCCTTTCTTTTTAAAAGAGCTTAACCTAAAAATATCTGAACCCCCTCCCCGCCATCTTTTGCAGGTGACTGACTGAGAAGTTCTTTGGCGGGAGGGGGATTTGATTTCCCTTTGAATTCATTGACGTTGCAAAGCAGTTCTGTGCTTCGCAGAGAAGTTTTGTTTCTATGAGACCATGGTGAAAGCTAGAATTTAAAACTAAATGTGAATCACATTATAGAGTCATAGCTACTTGGGGGAGGGGGAGTGGGGTCGGGCGGGAGGGAAGGGTCAACTGACACAGTATTTTAAAGATTTTTTCTGTTGCCTTTTTATTTTTAAGTGACCTCCTATATATATGAATAGATAGAATGTTTTATGCGTATAAAACCAAGTTTTAACTTGCTTCCTGACATGAAGATTTACTCTACTAACAACTCATGTGCAACTGGTACTCTTGACCTCATTCCAATGGTTTAAAAAACCCACCCACACAACCCATTGCGCTGCAGCTCTTAGGTTTGACCTGGCTTCATACTGGTGCTGGGTCTCTTGATTTCCTCTACCTTGGGAACTGATACATAAAACCACTGCTCAAATAAGTGTCTCTTCCTCAACTTTCTCTCGTCTCTCTGTCTTTCCCTCCCCTGCAAGCTTTTCTGGATGTTTGATTTCATTCTTTCCCATTAGAAGTAGCTGATTTTGTGTCATTGCTTCCTATATTTACATGTATTATGGTTTTTCAGTGGGGTTTTTTTGGTGGTGGTGGTAGTGTTTTTTTGTTTCTGTTTTGTTTTGAGGGTTTTTTTTGCTGTTCCGAACTACACAGCTCTCAGAGCAGTTACTGGGCTAATATTAAAGGGAGAATTAGTTTCAGATCTGGACACCAGTTAACACACACAACAATTTTTATCATAAAGTCAAACTAATTGACCACAAGAATAAAATTGGAAAGAGAAAAAGGTAAAGCTGACTGCAGTATTTATAAATTTTAGGAGTTTGACCGGTGGTCACCATGATCTTAAGAATCTCTTTGCTTTTGTCAAATAGCATACATGCAGCATTGGTCCTGCTCAATGTTGCTTGGGGATGGTGCAGTGAGACCCCATTTCCTGCTGGACACTACACCACTCTCATGGGTGTGTGAGTCCCTGAAGTTTTGTCCAGTCTGTACCTAGTCCTCCTTTTCCTTTGCCATTGCTATATTTGTATCACCAGGAAACCTCATTTCATTTAGGCTTGTTATGCTTTGTCAGTTTAGTACTACACTATATAATGTGTTTGTTTCTCTGCGTTCTCTGGGGGTGCCTTGAACACAATTAAAGCTCATCGCAAGCTGATTCTGGAACAAAATGTAGTGAAATAAAAAGGAAAAAAAAAGAGAGAGAGAAAAAAAATAAAACAGAAAAGCAAAACAAAAGCAAAAAATGTTGGCTGTGTTATCAGGAGATCCCAGTATTTATATCACAGACTTCCTAACGTGATGACTCAGGCGTCAGTTCGATGCTGCAGTATAAAACTATTATTTTGTATACTGTACAAGTAATTTATTAAAATGTCTTTTTAAGGGTATATGCTGCTTTTAAGATGCACTATATTTTTGGATCTAATCCTTGTATTATTTTTTTTCCCAAGGAAGTAAAATGTGCTGCAAAGGCAAGCCACAGTGATTAGTATGCTAACTGCTACTTCTCTTGAAAAAGAAGAGTGGGAACTAGATGTGTAACTTTCCTAAATGGATTAACTGCTGCCAGAGAAATAATTAATGCTGATAATGTGGCCGTTAATCTGGAGTCCAACACTTTGTCAAGTCTGTATTCTAAAGAGTGCTTAAATAGAAGTTAAAATGCCTAGATATATAGTTAGATTTTTTTTAATATGTAACTTTAGGATTGCCTAATAAATAAAACAAATCTGCATGCTGGAATCACTATAGTCCTGTAATAATGAAATCTGATCCACTAGGAGAAAGCACGATGAGGTGTTGCAGTTCTATAATCAACACCGCATCCTCTCTTGTGTCTTATAATCCACTGCTGTGGTAGTTAAAAAGGCAAGAGGAGTGGGTTTGCAGAATAGAAGACCTGTAGTGAATTTTGCAGGGAGACGAAGTGAATATTTGCCCGGTTTATACGAGCTTATGGTTTGCTCCACTTCGTGTTCTCTATTGTTGCAATGAGGAGTACTGCTTTCACCTTTTTCTTCTGATCTGAGATGCGTTTGGAGGCACCTCTGGGTGAATGTTGTAGCCCATGGATGCAGCATTTTAAAAGTTTCTATTTTAGAGCTGCCTAGTGAAGGTTTACCTCAGTATGAGCAGTGGAGCTGATGGCTTTGCATAAGGAGGGGATATGCTAAGTATGGAGCAGTTTATTTTTATCGGAAGTGAGGTGAAACTAAAACCATTAACATAAAGAACTTCTGCTCTCTTTTCTGCTAGAAATTTTCTCAACAGATTTTTACTTCATTTCGGTTCTGTCTCTGCCAACACAGTCTAAGTTAATTCTATATCCATATATATAATACATGTGTGTATGTATACATACATCTATAATTCTAGTCAGAATGCATGTTTGTGTATTTTCCTGTTTATAATACATATATGTATATTTATAATACTCCTTGGAGTATTTCATGACTCAGGCATCAGATCTGATGCTGTAGAATACAATATATGTGTATATGCGTATGTTCAAATACTGTCTGTATATTTAAAAGATCTATTGTTGGGTGGACTGTAGAATAATTATTCCCTTTATTCTCAAAATTTTGATGGCATTACTTGCAAGGACTTAAGTGTACAATATTTTGCTACGCTCCACCAAGATAGGTATTATTTATATCAAAGTCAAATATTGATATGCATTTTAAGGTATAACACAGAGCACGTTGCCATTTTTGAAAATGAAATTGCATTTTGTCAGGAAGGAATGCTAAAAATATCTTTTTATAAGGTTATTACCCCAACGAAACGACTGCTAAAAAGCCAGGTAGATGACTCCTGTTCTTGTATGAGTTATAGTGACTGTGGGCAGAGTCCTTTCCGTAGGTGAAAGTCACTGCATGGTTTATGCAGTGCCACTGGTTGTCCCTTTTGGCTAATTAAGGGCATGCAGAAAGAAAATAGCATCCTAAAATAGAAATGGCAACTGGCAGTGTTTGATTTCATTGATTGCTTAGAAGCAGAGACAGTTCTAGGCTACGAATCCGAACGACCCCTCTCTTTTGGAGGGAGCCTGGCTGGGGCTGCAATCGTCAGCTGTGCTCATCCCTGCAACTGGATGAGCCCTCCTTCCAGGACGTGGGCAGAGAAGGGAACAACCACTCCATGCTGGGGGTTGAGTCTGGGATCGCCCACCCAGGTCAGCGTTACTCTTCATTTGCAATGTACCCAAGAGAAACGTGCATGATTTCAATCCTGTGCTCACTACTAGGTTTGCTCTGCCTGAAGCTATCTGGATCCCTCAGACTGGCAGGAATGATACTAAACACTTTGGTGATACTCAGTGCATGGTTGTTTTACTCATAGTTCCAAGCATCACCTTTGATTTCAAAGGTGAGGATGCCATAAGAGTTTGTTCCAGAACCAGTTGGTTACAAGCGCACCTCTTCTCTATGCCTTACAAACTTCAGAGGCCATATTCAAAACAGGGTTTTATCAGTGTATGCAAGGGGGTGCAACCCCTCTTCTCTTCCTCCCCAGGTCAAACAGTATGGACAGTTTTCACACATATCTACCTGTATAACCCTCTGTACCTCTCATAACTGGTCAATGACTGTAACAGGTTACATCAGGTGTTTTTTCTACATACTTTTTACACAAATTCTATGCGATTAATGTAACTTAATTCAATGCATCATTTTATTGTACTAGTTCTTAAGCTTGTCTTTATTTTTTTCTAGGTGACTGTGGTTTCTTGTGATTTTTATTGTATAAATAAATGAGGTGGCTGTTGATGCTTACTCTGTTACTAAGAATTTTTACCTTTTTGGAAGAAAGTATTGCTATGAACTAATGAATTTAAAATGTCACTTACTCATTGTAAATACAGTATTGTGCAAAAAAAAACAAAAATGAAAAAAAAAACCCGACCCTTTTCATTCATTTGAATTGCTAGTGTTAACTGAATTTTGTCTAGACACCATTTCTGTTGATGAAATAAAGACATATCATTATGTATTGTAAATCGACTTATCTTGACTCTGAAATTGATGTTGCACTGCTCAGTTAGTGCATGGGTTGTAGGTGAGATTCGGGAGGGTAGGTTACATGTGGTTGATCCTGCCCGATGAAACTCCGGACTGATGAAGCAACCTCCTCTCCCATGGCCCCATTGCTAATTCACTGGTCGTCTTTGATCCAGGGATCCAGTTATCTTTGATCTGCTGCAGGAACAGCCAAGGGTATTTCATTGCAAAGATGAAATAAGTTGTTTTGAAAGATCAAACAAGCTGTATCTATTCCCATTCCCCTGGCACTTGACTTAGGGCAATTCTGCTGAATCTTTCTTTTGGTCTTCTATAGTGTAGTGTAGGTATGTGTTTGGGGGGCAAGGGGAGAGGTTGATATTTGTTTCCCCTTTACAGAAAATGTAAGAGAAATTGAGAGGGGTTTCTGTAGAAACAAAGCATACCTGAAAATCTCTGTGTGTAACCCAGGTACAATATTCTTCTGTTCTCAAGGAGGAAATTGTGCTATGGGCATCACTTATACTGCAGAATATCCAGAAAGGAAAGAAGAAATTGTAACAGCCCCAGGTGCTATTAGCACAAGCAGGGTGTGGGGTCTGGCAGGGGATGTCTGCTTGCTGGGACTCACATATGGGTGGCAGATTCCTCTCTCCTTGGACTGGATGCAACCTGAGAGCCTGCTCAACAGCTTGGCAGGAGGAGACCTGGGAAAGGTGGAGTGGCACAACCAGTTGTACTGCCCTGCTCCATACAGTTGCTGGGATGCTGCTGTGGGGAGCAGGCAGGAGGGAAGCTGGTAATGGGAGGTCCTCAGTTCTTTTTATCAGCAGACAGGAAGCCCTGGATTATGTGCCCTGAGCCACCATCCTTACGGATGCAAACTGTCCTCCTCAATCTGCAGCATTGAAAGTTGCCTGTGACTTTCAGTCTGAATATTCTCATGGAAGACAATCGAACATGTAACTTTCCAAAGTTCCCCGGTTTTCTGAATCTTCCTGTTGAGCATATATGAAGGAACTTCCCACCCCCTCAAATCTGTCAGAAGATGTAGCATCCACTGCCTATACACATAGCCTGGCAGTACAGAATGTACTTAGCAAAGCTGTTTCTCCATCCCTGAGCAGTTAGTTGTTCCTGGCACTTAAAAGGTCACCATCTTAAGTATTGCTGTTTTTTTTCGCCTTAAATACTAAAAAAATGCACAAGCGAACTGTCAATGAGTGTGTAGTGAGGCAGAATATTAATGTAAATCATGCATTAGAACAAAACCACTGTAATCTCAAGCAATCTTGACTTTTTTGCTTTTTCTGGCTGTCCTGCTTTCTGGCAGCCTTGCCTTAGAGTTGTCAAGTCATAGAGGATTATTCTTAGCAAAACTGGCATAACAAATGAGCTTGTTCCAAGTATCGCTTGTCATTGAAGTGATAACAAATGCAGCTATGATAAGCTTGACAAATAAAAACAGCCAAAAGCATGTGGCCAAAACCAGGATCAGGGACAGTCAGAGGAAGGTGCTTTGTTTTCCAGACATGCAAGTTGGAAGGACTGCTTTCTTGGGCCACACGTCAGCAATCCAACCCTCCCGAGCTAGTCTATCCTAGCAAACTGGAAAAGAGCTCTTTTTTTGGCTTTGCTTGTCTTTCAGTTCCTCTGTATGAACAAATGACACAGTGATGGGAGTAAGATTTTCATGATCCTGAGGTGATACCTTGCAGATCGTGAACAGCAAACTGAAGAAAAGCACGGATGTTTTGCACTTAAAATAAAATGCTTGATTTTACTTAGTTTCAATTTTGAAGCCAAAAGTATTAAGTATGAGGAGGCTACATCAGCATGTAAAGTCTCTACCAGGCATTGGGGACTGCATTAGCACAAGGAGATGAACAGCAGCATGTTATTCAGCTGTTTTTTACTCTTTTTCTTAAGTTCTCTGTCCTTTCAGATTACTTGGGTGTTTCTGCCATCTTTTATTCATTGGCTGCTGAAGCCTGGGGAGATAGAGGCCACGTAGCCTTCCAAGTTACTTTCAAAACAAAATAACCCTTTCTTGTAGGTGCCTTGGGTCATCCACTGCCTTGAAGGTCTGTGAATCAGGCTAGTTACTGATATGAACACTACTAGCACGCACAACAAGCTGTAGATCCCAAAAAGTTCTCCCAAAGACACAAGGCTATTTCTGCAGCAGCAGCACACACTGATCAGATCAGGCTCAGTCTGTGTGAGAAAAATCTTGAGCTGTGGACCAAACCACCCATTAACCCCAGCAGAGTACAGTGTGGTTGGGACTGTGTAAAAAAAGGAATGAAGAGCTTGCTTTCTTAAACTGTATTATGAATTTAACATTATAGCAGCAGGGGAGGGGAACATAGCAACAGATGATCTGCTTTTTATCTCTCTGCTGAAAGTAGTTTGTGCTCAATTCTTTAGATTATTTCTTCTTGGAATGTCATTACTTTTTCATAATAGATGATAGTTCCAGTAGCATGCTCTGAAAGATAACAAGAGAAAGAAAAGATGAAGGTGAATTGGCTTAATGGGGAAAAAGAAATGTCATCATAGTTATTAACCCATGTTCCAATGCATACATATTTGGGAAGGTGGGAATCTTGTGGTCAGCTGACAACATATGTACCTTGTAGGGCTTTGTTCAGCACTAAGGGGAGGATGGGGAGAAGGGAAACACCTTGGTTACAAAACAATATAAACACCTTTATCCCTGAAGTAATTTGCTTGAAATCAGTGGACCCATCCCAAAGGCCTTCCTTTACACTTTAAGGGGGTTTCTGTATTTTTTGTTTGATTTAGAACCATACAAAGTCAGACACAATTAGGGGAGTTTCACTTTCTAAAATCCAGCTTATCAGTTCATTACTGCACAGACCTTCAGTGGAGTTCATTCGTTGCTGCTGACCCCCAAAGTTTAGATGTTTTTCTGCGACTGGTGAATGGTTACCTTGGGGCCAACTAGCTTTTGCAAGATAAATGGTACACTGGCTGTCATCACCATGAGTTTTCCTGAGTGCTCCAGGGCGAAATAAAGTACCACCACTGCATAATTTAATAAAAATAAATGAGTGCTTGCATAGAATACTTGTACAAAACCAGCAGTAGTTACCAACAGGTGCGTAAATGTGAATACCTGTAAGGATTCTCAAACATCCTAGGGGAACACAGAGTTTTACCATTCCCTTACTCGATGTATAGATTCTCCTGGTGGAGTTCAGCTGTCTAAATAACTTCTCCACAGTTATTAGGTTTGTTATTTCAATTTACATTCATTTTTATCAAACTGTTCCCAGTCCCAGGAATGAGAATGAGTGAAGAGAGAGTTAAATGAGTAGATATTTATTCTTCAAGTATTGTTGAAAATGTGTGTAAACATACCTTGGTTTTGAGAAAACTGCAAGGATTCAGCAGAATAGCAGTTCTCTCTTTCATATCCTGCTCACTATGGAGTATTTTCCCACTGGGTAAAAGCCTCAAAGCTGAATGGGGAATTTAGATGTAGCAAAAGAATTGAATGGCACAGAGGAATAAAAAAGAAATGCAGTGAGGGAAACCAGACCCAGTGAATTGTAAAATTCTTCCAAGTTTGGCAGAGCCAGGATTTCAGGCCCAGAGACTTTCTTTACTGCAAATGAATTCCCATGTCTGTGCAATTCTGTGAGTTGAGAGTATCAGCTGCTTCATTATCCCCCCTCATTCCCCATGAGGAGTGGGCCTTGCTTTTAAAGAAAAATTGATTACTTTGAAGCCAAAAATATAGACTTAAATAAATATCATTGCAAGTACAAGCTCCTTGGAGAACATGGCAGGCTAAAGAATAAGGAATGGACATAAGGGTGATGAAAATGTGGCACTTCTTGAAAAACAAGAATCTGAAGTTTAGTGCCTAAAATGCCTAATCCTTTCTGAAAACCTTGATCTAGTAATTTTTGTTTCCCAGGAGAGTAGATCAGCTAACATATTGCTAAGTATATTATAAATCTTCTAGTGACTTGCAATTTTGTTTTGTGATTCCAGGAACTTATCTTGGCTCAATGAAGAAACACGACCATTAGATAATGTCAAGTCTTCCCACCTTCTTATATCCTTGGCTGCTCTAGCAGTAGGACTAGCACAGTAGTTGTCTCAGTGCAGGTTTAGGTTTGGGGGTACAAATGTGATAATAACCTAGTTCCAAGTCATCTGACAGTGCTTTTATAAGAAGAATTGCCAGTCTAGTGCAAATACTCCCAATCCCCGTTAACAAAACTGAAACTCATTGGTTTTAGAGCACAACTTAGGATTCTTCATAAAATTACTATATGTAGGCCAAAAAAAATGATGCTAGACGTGCTTGGGTAATATGCAACTGGCATTCACCACTTTAGAAAGGCAGGAGAGACATGGCTAGCAAAAGACTTCAAACACAGCGAGCAATTAAATATCATACAACCTCCAGCTTTGGTAGAAATATTTGCTTTCAGCTGCTGAATTTTGATGACCCTGTGACACTCTGAAGATACAACACCAGGTTGTGGCCATGCTCAGCTGAGCTTTCTGATGTTCTGCAATTTTCCCTTGGGTTTGTAGAAGATGGCTTAGGAGGAAGACTGGTTCATTGTCACAATAGATGACTTCTTTGGAAGCAAGGATCTGTCCCTCTCTAATTGTTAATTTCTTATTTTCACCTCCCCAGAGAGATAGAGTGATTCAATGGTCCTAATGGCTTCACAGAGCCTTGCACGCATCAGGCAGTGAGAAAATACCCCTTAGTGCAATGCTCCAAGAGCTAAATGTCTATTATATGCTGTAATTTCTGCCTATTTAAGACACCAAAGATTACATCTGTACTAGTTATATACTGACCTTTGACTGCATCAGTCTATTAATTTTATCAGACTTCAAAATGTATCATGCAACAGTCAAGGACCCGACTGGTGCAAATTATAGTTTGTTGGGGGAAGTGGATTGGTGTCTCATGAGATCATTCATGAGCATTTAAGGGTTGCTTGTCAAAGGGAGGTTGGTAGCCTATGAGCATGCTGAAGGTACCTCTTTTCTCCATAGCTGAGTTTCCCCTTAACTAAAAGCTAAAATGTGGCAAGAGATGAAAAACTTAGAGCAGAAATACGTGTGTGACCACACTATCTCTTCGAAGACAAGATACCATATATTCTCTAAGATGTTTCCTCTAAGTCAGGCTTGGAAATCTTGAACCAGTTTGGTTTGAACCATTTGAACCAGTTTGGAGAGCTGTGAACAAATTGTCTGCTATCACTTCAAAGCATGCTTACTGCATTCCTCAGTACCAAGGTTTTGGACACTTGCAGACAGCCTGTTTTCAGCTGTGCACAGATGCTGACTTCCCTTGACAATGTAGAGTTTTGTAACGGTATTTATCCGAAGTCTCCATCAAGTTCAGATTAACTCACCTGTATAGACAGTGGTGCACTTATTGTGCTTAGGTGGACTGCAATCAGTTGGAAATTAATTACTCTCATGTTATGCAATGACTCTGTCCTCCTGTGCTTTGCTGTGTGCTTTCCCTGATGCAATGAAAGCCCAATTTTGGTGGTCTGTCCTCAGAACCTAAAAAATCTGGTCTGACCAGCAGTAGCTGAAGGAAAAGATATTTTTCCCAATGGATCAGAGGCTCTTGAGAAGCCTTTGGCCTAATAAGTTTTCCAAAATTTCCGCCTCTCTCATTTTCATTTCCCAATCTGAATAATGGATAACGTTGGACAATGCAATGAACAAGAAACTGAATATAGAGTGAGTGGTTTGGATGTAAAACTAAATAGCTGAAATGTAAACATTTTTTCAAGGTTTTATGTCAGAGTTGGACATGAAATGAAAAAATGGCTTTTCACCTCCACCAGCTCTTGATAAGGAAGTTTGAAATAGCCTTGTATGTTCTCACTGTGGCCAAACATGGTTGGTCTGTACAAATCCTACCAATAGGAAGGGCATTTCTTCTTTTATAGATATAGCTGGTCTAGTTTGAGCTGAAGTCTTAAAGGCTGAGGAATCCTCATGCCAAACATACATTTTGTATTCAATAAGCTGTTTCATGAGGGGTTTCAGTGAAAGACTGAATGCATTCTCTCTTAAGCATCCAAAGTAACCTTTCCTCCAAAGAGAAAGTCCTAAAAAGAATTTCCTGTTCTTTTTGAAGGGTGTAGTTTTGTACTACCTTGGGAAAAAAATAACTTGGTCAACTGCTATCCATCACCTAGTCTTCATGGTTTGATCAAGAGAGTGCAAAAGGTAACTTTTACAACCTTTACTTGTCACTAATAATTATTTATCTGTTAGAGACTCAAGTTTGTTGTGGAAATGACATTGATACTATTGCTAATAAAAAAATCTCATCACTGACTAAAAGTCAACTTTTAGATATGTTTGGCGCTTTCAGTGCCAGGACTTACAGGATGCAGTTGACATGGATGCAGATTCTCGCAGTATCAGATGCATTGATTTTGTGTAGCTTTGAGATTTTCTTTTAGCTAAGAAAGCTATTGTTGTTGTGGGAATTTGCAGTTTTCTGGAGGTTACTAGAATGGTTGTTAAGGTATAGAAAGTGATATATTCAATGTTGAGTTGATACTCCTCTTTCGTTGTTGAGCTAATGCAAAAGATGCTATAGACAAATTCTGGCAGAATGGTATGGATGAAGGTAAAAATAAAACATTTGAACCAATATGGAACTAAAGATGATAGTTTGGGAAAGTTATCAAACAAAATTGAAGAACAGTGCCAATTCCTCTATGATTTTGATCTATTTGTCTATCCAGTTTAGATTAGTAAGATCCAGGTTCGAACAGATTGTATTTTGACTGTTTATAAAATATCTGTGCATGTGGATTCATTGTTATTTTAAGAAATATCTGTCCTTTCTCTGCATTGCTCTTGCAAGTCACTATTAATTAGTCATGGCGATAGACAATATTTTTTGTGTGCTTCAGTTGGAATTTTTACAAACATTTACTTTTAAGTACTTTTTTTTTAGACAGTACCAGCAATTTTTGAATGCCTGTGTCTTATTGTATGTATTTTTCTTTTACCTAAACATTAATATATTATGATTGTTTCCTGGGAGTCCAATTTAAATAAAAATATCAAATCAGTACTGTCTTTGACAACCAAAATTGAATAGTGAATACGGGAATTGGGAAATAACAGACCAGAAGGATATGCAACCATTGATGCCTAGATTCAACATTTTCATATGCACCAGCATATTTGTGTATTGAAAGTGGTATCCATAAAATGCCATAGCAATGCCAGCTGTAAAGGGCATTTGCCAAAATATTGACTCAATTGTGTATAGAAGCACCTTTACTTTAAAACATTGTATGCTGTAAGCAGGAAGCAACAGGTGGCATACCTACATGAGCCACATTTTAAAATGTTTGTACCAGTCCCATACACAATGAACCCCAAAGGCAGCACGCCAAAAGAGTGTTACTTTCAAGAGTAGTGACATTGCTTTTCAAACTGAATATATTTCCCCGCAAGATCTCTCCTGAAAGACATCATCATTGTCATTAAACACTAAAAACTGCCGGGAAACTTCTGTGTGTTGTCAACAGAGTGCTACTGAAATTATTTCTTGCATTTCACCTTTTTAAAGAGCCTTCTCATCTCAGTATCAAAAACCAGCAGAATATCAACAGATTGTCCTCTAAGCCCTCTCCCCATACTGCAAATGGTGAAATGTAAAGTGATCAAATGGCTTCTAAGCAACAATTTAACACAGGTTGTGGTGACTACTTAGGTATTGTAGAAAAGGTAACTCCATGAAAACTGGAACTCACAGGTTTTCTTTATAAGCAACATGTAAGAGTGCCTTCTGCTGCTTACTACAAAAGATTTGAAGTTTTGTGTTTGAAAAGAACAGAATTCATAACTGAGTATTGTGTGAAGTCATTTGTGCGTATTTAAGGGCATCTTCCTGCAAGCATTTGTAAAGGAGCTTTTTGCTCTCAAAGACCAAATACCATGATCTGGGACAACCAGAATTCAAACTACTCCTAAAAAAACCCTTGTCAGTTCTTGATTTCAAGCATTAAATCTTATCTACAATGAATGTAATCAAGCTTAGAGTGTGTGGCCAAAGAATAGGAACAGTTGCTGAAGATGCAATGTTGTAGTCATTGGCTCTGGCACTGCAATTATTTGGTGTCTTATATGTAGATCTTCTGATTTATTCACTGAGCAGTTATTCAACTCGGTGGTTGCCTCTGGGACAAACTGCCTGAATTTGAGAGAAGTAGAGCCATTGAACTCCACTATGCACTCTGGGCTTATCTTTCTTACACTGTCAAGCATGCTGTAGCTGAACAAACATCCCCTGGGGGAGTCGTCGTTGAGTTGATTGGGATGATGTCATTAGTATAAAGAAGCTGAAATTCAGTGACTTGGACATCCTTAGGACTGTTTATTCCCTACTGATGTTTTTGCTTTCACCACAGAAGGGCATCAAGAGTATGGCAGCTCGGCTTGATACAGGATGATGTGAGGTGTTAGGGTTGTGTGGGCTGTGTGAATGGAGGTTTAAGTTGAATGTTAGGACAAGGCTCTTCACTCAGAGGGTGGTGGAACACTGAAACAGTTCCCCAGGGAAGTAGTAATGGATAATGCCCTCAGACACATGGTGCAAACGTTGGGATTGTTCTATGCAGGGACAGGAGTTGGACTCGATAATCCTTGTGGGTCCCTTCCAACTCAGGACATTCTGTGATTCTGTGAAGCCCTACCTAAGCCTCCCCTCCCTGTGGTTCGACCGGTCCCCCTCCCATGGACTTCTCCGGGGGCGGCGGGGAGATACTTGCCATGGACACGCGACGCCCCATGGCTGCGGCGGGTGGGGGGCTGCCGGCCGGGCTGCCCTCCTCGCGGCTCTTCCCTTCCTCGCCGGAGCCGGGGCCGGGACTGCCTCCGGAGCCAAGGCGGGAGGCGGCGCTCTCGCTGTCGCTGCCCGCGCGGCTCCCGCTGAGCACGCGGGAGAGGAAGCTGGACTTGCGGGTACCCGGGCAGTGCCCGCTGTCCGGGGAGTCGCCGCGTTCCTCCTCCAGGTCGCGGCAGACGCTCACCCGGCTGTACTTGCGGTTTCCCCGCCGCGCCGCCCCCGGCGCCCCCGCCGGCGCCTCCTCGCTGCTGGAGGAGGGCGGCGGCTGCTGTCCGTGGTGCTGGGCCGCGCCGGGGCGGCGGCGAGGCGGAGGGGCGCCGCGGAGCTCTCCGCAGTGCTGGCGGCGCGGCGGCTCCGCGGGAGGCGGCGCGGGAGATGGAGCGGGGGCGGGGGGCGGCGGAGAGCCGCCCATGGCCGGGCAGGTCGGAGGCACCATGGAGCTTTTCTTGGAGTTGTAGAGGCTGCTCTCCTCCTCGGTGGGGCCTGCGGGCCACCGTGGCCGCCTGTAGAGGCTCTTCTGGATCTTCTTGAGGCCCAGGTGGGCGATTTCTAGGATATTTAGGAACAGGGAGACTGTGGCGATGCTGTTCATGAAAACCATGAAGATGGTCTTCTCTGTGGGTCGGGACACAAAACAATCCACCGTGTTAGGGCAAGGGGGCCAAGTGCATTTGTAAAGGGGGGACATGTGAAACCCATATAAAAGATACTGACCTATCATAAAGCCCACTTCAACCATCGACCGGGTCAGGATATGTAGGACATAAGTGCGCAGCAGGGACCCTCTCAGAGGTGCTTTATTCACTTTCTTCTGTTCCTCCAGCTTATGCAGTTCCCTCTCCGCTCTCCTATGTTCCTCAGGCAGTGGCTCCAGATCTTCTAACTGAGCCCGCAGGTGGGCTTTCCTCTTCTGCCGCTCTTTCTCAAGAGCCCTTAATCTGTAGAGTGCATGGCCCATGTAAACTAGTGATGGAGAAGAGACAAATATGATCTGCAGTACCCAGTATCTGATCAAAGAGATGGGGAAGGCTTTATCATAACAGATATTGCTGCAGCCAGGTTGTTCTGTGTTGCAGATGAACTCAGACTGCTCATCATCCCAGACATCTTCAGCAGCCACTCCCAGCACCAGCATCCGGAATATAAACAGGATTGTTAGCCAGATTTTGCCAACTATGGTGGAGTGGATGTGGACTTCTTCAAGGATGCTACCCAACAAATTCCAGTCTCCCATGGTCAGGGGTTCATATCTGAAATACAAAAATAAGTTATTTTAATTCAACACTGGATTTAATTTTTAGTATTTTGTTTTAAATAATTATATTTCAGATATGTTCTTCTGATAGCAGGAGATCTCTCAGAAGTTCTTTTCTGCTTAATGGCTCTTTAAATGGCAACAGACTTTATGGTTAGCGGTGAAAGATGCAAATGTGAGATTATTTTAAGCTTGAGAGAGGTTGGTTTCAGCTGTAAGCCACGGTACTTCTTAATTGCCTAGAGTTTAACACTATATTCTTCCTGTTAGGAAAGAAGACACTTTTTTTTTTTCACTTTGCAAATCCTTTGCCAACTATGGTTTAATTCTACACCCACTCCATTCTACTGTCTGTGGCTGAGCCATAGTCTTACAGGAAGAACAACTAATTTAAGTCCCAAAACTTTCTTTTTTTTTGAAAAAATTTTGAGAAGAATCCTATAACCGTGACAGAAAAATATTTCATTTTGTACCCCAAGACAGTAGCATTATTAGTGCCATCCATTCAATATTTTCCCATCCACCATGGTAACAATCCACAACATTCTCCTTTGGATTTGTAAAACTACAAATACAAAACTAATTCACACATAGCTGTGCATGTTGTACATGGAGCTTGTAGCAAGGTGAGTGTGGATCTCTTCTCCCAAGTAACTAGCAATAGAATGAGAGGAAATGGACTCAAGTTGTGCCAGGGGAGGTACAGACTGGATATCAGGAAAAAAACTTTACTGAAAGAGTGGTGAAGCCACTCACAGGCTGCCCGGGGAAATGGTGGAGTACCATCCCTGGAGGTGTTAAAAAAAACTTGTAGATGTGGCACATCAGGACATGGTTTAAGTAGGCACAGTGGTGCTGGGCTGGTGGTTGGACTTGATGATCTTAGAAGTCTTTTCCAACCTTAATGATTCTATGGTTCTCTATTTCTCTGTATAAATAGTTTCAGTTCTAGGGTAATGTCAGTAAATTAAGAGTGATTATAGGATTAATATCTTTAATTTGATGCATTTAAAATCTTAGTGAATCCACAATACTTTGCTTTAATTATAAATTTCAACATGAGATAAATAAAACAGGGATTACATAATGGAGTGATGTGGATGTTTTTAGCTGTGAGTGTGAAACAATCTTTTAAACTACCTTTTTCACAGAGGCTCTTTGATTCACCAGCAAATTGATGTATCTTCTGCTACCATCTGCTTGATTTCCAAGTTGCATCTCTAGAATCTATTCAGGAGCTTCAGGGAATGTGCGGAATTTAAATGTAAGGTATTTATATGGTTACTTGTGAATACACTGCATATTTGGTGTTGCATCCCTGGAATTCTTTCTGCTAACATGGTAACAAAATATTGAAAGCAACTAAGACCGTGTCTGCTTCATGATTCACACAAAACATTTTATGCTATTGTTAATTCTAAATTTACAATATTTCAAAATTTCTAAAATTCCACTAGAAAACAACCTTTAGTAAAGTATAGTTCCTAAGGTTTTTTTAAGAGTGGCTGGTTGCAGTACCCAAAATCTTACATAGTTTTAACCAATAGCATAGCTAGTTGATATCACCATTATCAGTACAGCTTGATTATGGTTTATGGTACAACCCCTTGTAGCATGGTTCTTCTTGGAGACTGTATTTATCCACACTGGAAGTAAAGGTTTCAATTATAAACAAAGTGCAGTCATTCTCTGCATAGGCATCCTACAGACTTTTTTATTGTATTTCTTTGGGGTTTTGTTGTTTTGGTTTTTTCGCTCTGAAAATTTGAATCTACACAGTGAACTTCCTTTTTTGCATGGGGAGTTGGTTGAGGAAACCTAACCAGTCAAGTAATTTCTTAGGTGCTGTGGTGGACCTGATGTATCTTCCTTCCCTACTCATTCCCTCTCATATATATCATTCAAATAAGATACATTAACAAAAAAAATCAACTAGAATCATTATAGTCTCTTTCCCCCATCTTTAAAGAAAAATGTCAGGTCTTTCTCCTGACTTCATATGGATTTTTTTCAGAGCTGATATCAAATCGTTGCAACTTCATTTGTTGGGTGGGTGTAAAGATCTTCATATGTTGAAATGTTTACCAGAAAATTTTACATCTCAAACTAACAATGTTGAATCTGTTTTATTCTGAGCATAGAAGTGCAGATAAAGAACAGTTCACCTTCAGTGAAGTGAGAAGTAATGGATTACATAGAGCAAGCTCCCAAACCCAGAGTACTCAAGAGGCCAAATACAAGTGAGTGACACTTGCTGATTGCTCTGTACTGCTTCCCTGCAAAGGTGACTGAATGGCAGCAATGCAACAGTTAAGTAAAGAAGCTCTGGGTATATTTGCTGCCCTGTGAATGGCTGATCCCTCACTGAAATTGATAGACTGCAGAAGAAAAAATACCTAAGTGAGATGGTAAGGGAAAGAAGATGTTTTAATCCTGAAAATGAAAAGATAGCATTCCTCTAGCAGCAGAAATTATCATTGCCGGTTTTGGAACAGAAAGTGAATGTAATCATTCAGGCTAAGAGAGAACAAGAAGAGGAGTATAAATATATCACTGCCTCTATAGATGTGTTTGTTTCTTACATCATTTCTACCAGTATTTAAACAACACTGCCCTCATCTTTCCTTTATAGTGGCCATCAGGGGAGAGTAATTATAAGGGTGGTCTAATTCCACTCACTAAAGGAGCTTATTGTACCAAGACACTTTCCCTCAAATTAGCACTGGTAGAACCACAGTATGAATATTGACGTGGTGAACATTGTGTATAAAGCAAAGAACTTGTCTAGAGCGATGAAAACCAGAGTTTCCAAGAAATCAGCCAAAACTACTTGACAAACTTGTCATAGCAATGTGCTTCCAATTTTCCCATCTTTCCCTTCCATAGTCTTACTTGAGCTCTGTGTAAGAGAGTATTTCCTGTAAGAGTGCAATCTCAAATATATTCCATTATTTATATCTAATCAATATAATTAAATATATATAATTATTTCCGGTCTACTAGTGTACTAGAGCTTCTACTATTCTAGTATAGTGGCCTAATTTACATATTTAGTATAGATTGTACATGCCTGAGACATTTCTTATTATACCATCTGACTACCTTGTGTCTGTCCTAATATTTTTATACGGTCATTTCAAACAATAAAAAAAGTCACACATGCAAACGCTTAGCACCAGATGGAAATCCACCATTTCTCTTGGAGGGAGTTTCTTTATTTCTTGTTTTTTTTGTTACTTCTTTATTTTAAAGTTCATTTGATAATTTACCATTATTCAAATCACTTCTATATTAAATTCATGCCAGGTTTTCATTAGCTGCTACTTGAAAAAGCAGAGTTATATCTTAATGTTTTTTTGTCAGAAGACGTTAATTCTAAGATGCAAATACTCCTGGGTTTAATTCACCTTGCTTCGAGTCAGACAGGGACCTGCCTGCTTCCTACCGCCCTAGGAAGGATTATTTTTCTGCCACTTACCTCAGAAGAAATCCCGTGGTCGGTCTATCTTAGAGCATTGCAGAAGGAGCACACAGCGCTGCTGATTGCTATAGCTCAAAGATCTTTCTTCAAGAGTGCTTGGACAACATTTTTTTTTTTCCTCCAAGGGCCAAAGCATAGACGTGGTCCACTGAGCAGACTTCTCAGTTCTTTGTAGCTGGATGCCAAGATCACTCAATCTAAACTATCTATGCATGGTTTGAAAATCATCAGATGATAGGATGGTGCCTCTAGCCAAAATTATCATGTAATTATTTTAGTCACTGGCATCTAACAAAGCCATTCCCTCAAGGCTCAATCTGTACAGCAATAGTTTGCAGTGTCCCTATGCCTTGGTTTTATTGGTTCTTCAAACCTCGCACCTCTACCCAGCTCCTAAATAAAATTTGTTTCGTAAAATGCCTAAATAGGCAGCCTTTACAGTACGATAGATTCTTACATCTTCTTTACATTCCATTAGTTTCGCTTTGAATCGATGTTCAAGGATCGATCGGTCATGTCCGATTTCATACCCTGTTGCCTTGTGAGTTAATTTGGGATGCGTTAGACTGAGTCTTTGAAAATGGAGGCCACAGAAACAGAGACTCAAGTCTGCAGTTAAAAATACAGGCTTTTGGCATGGTAATGCTTCTTCAGCTGGGTTAAAGAATCAACCTGAAGTCCATTCAGAATTGGTATCTGTGAGAGAGAAGCTTTAAAAAAGGAAGGGAAGTTGCCAAAATGACATTTTGTGAGAAATTGGGGCCACCAGAGCTGATACTAAGAGCTTCTGCTGCCTAGTACTGTCCAGTCCTCCTTTTTTATGGAAATCTCAAATATTCACATTTTTCTCTCTTGCTCCAGAACTTCTGGCTCTTTGTTCCATCTATAAGGTGCGTGACTCATTTTCAATTCAGCCTTTTCTCCCTGAAGATATTCCCATGAACTAGTGGCCAGCTGTCAGAAGACATTGGCCCCACTTCTTCTTTGGAATTATCTCAGATTTATGTACCAGTGCATCCTTCTCTCCCACACAAGCTTGTCTCCCTGGAAGTCCTGTTTAAAAATGTCTTCAGAGCCTTGTCCTGCAGCAGATGAGGTGGCTACACATTTCTTCTAGTTTCAGTATAATGCAGCCAATGTATGGCTCATGCATACATTACAAATGCTTTAAGGGCATTAGCACTACACATTCTGATCCTGAAAGAGGTGTTGAGACTCATGCAAACCACCCAGACCTCCATGGGCCTGTCTTATCCCTATGCCTGTGCTCTCATGCTCGCTCTCAAGCCCATGTACTCTCATGTACTTGTCACTGGTATTTTATTTTCGTGTCTCTTCTTTCCATATTCGGTCACAAAGTCCCTAAGGCTTCACCTTGCTGCTTCAGCTGTCTCAGAGCTTCGACTCAGGCCTGGGTGTCCTTTGCTGCCTCACCAGGTGATGTTGACCTGATGTCTCCAGCAGCTTCCACAGCTCCCATGTGTTTCTTGGGAGCACCCTTTTCAGCTCTGCTTACTGTGAAAACTTGAGAACTGGGCAAAAGCTGCAGCACCTGTGATATATTCATCTTGTTGGAGAATGTGCTTTGTTTCTCACTGCAGAAGCAACTTGCTTGTGGCCCACCACAATTCTGTCCCACGTCTTCTCCCCCTCATCAGGTCACAGCACTAGAGCCACAGGCTGCCTACCTCACTCTGCCCTCAGAGTAACCTGGCTGAAGGGTTTGGTCAGGTTTGATGTCCTTCAGGGGCAGGGAGGTGGCAGTAGGCTGTTTAGGGACAATTTGCGGTGTTTCTGTTTCAGCAGCAGAATAATTGGTGTTGTTAAAGGACTGCTTATGAAAGCTTGTTAACAGACCATACAATTAATTGTACATGGAAGGGAAGCAAGGTCAGGGCACAGGGGTGGTAGGAATCAGGATGAAGAACAGGAGTGTGGCATAGTCCTTTGCATTTGAAGAGCAACAACAATCTACAGTAGCCATAAGCATCTGCCATCAGTGAAATCAGCTTGCAGTATGAATGCTAACAGGCAGCATCTACTGGGGGTGTGTGGGTGGCTGCGTTGGAGGGCCAGGCAAGGAATATCCTGGAGATTGGAGAGATGAGACCTCAGCCAGTGATGCCTGAGATGGGTAACTGAGTAGCAGCATTGCAAGAACCAGCACAACTTCATGCCTGATCTTCCTGAATCAGAAGTGACCTCCCTGCTGGGAATCAGAAACACAGGGAACACAGTGCTGGGGCAGGAGCTGAAGATAAACAAGTAGGGTAAAAGCTCTATCTTGCCGGTTATTCAATAAACTCCAATATGCAAGTCCAGCATGGGGTATTTACTCCGTCTTGCCTGTGACAGCACCTAAATCATAAATGGCAAATATTACAAAAGGAGTTCTTAAAATATTAGATCCAAATACACTTTTTATAGCATTGCAACTTTTGATGTTCCTGCAGGGATTCATGGATTTGAAAACCAAAAAAAGATATACGTGGGAACTAATTGTAATCTTACAGCACAAACGGTAGCATTTCCTTGGAGTAATATATTACTATTCTGACATTCAAAACAGCCAACATTACAGGATCAAAACCACTTCAAAGAGCACCTGCTTTCTGCCGTCTCACTGAATCCATCATAAAACTCTGAAGTCAGTCCAAGTGGAACAGTGAGCTGGTCAATACACTGCAGCTGAAGCAATTCAGGTACAGGCATACTGAAATGCCAGACTGCGTTTTACCACCTTTAGCCAAAGACACTCCATGTGCAGTGGAATCTGACTGGTTTATTAAAAAAAGTCACCTCACTTGAACTTGCAGGCTTCTCCATTTTACTACAGACAACCATTATCGGTACTAGACCTGCTCCTTCTGGGGCAAGTTATAGCTACCTTACCTTTACAATATGAAATAAAACAGGTCTTTGCAGCCCTCAGTGCTGGCACAGCTATACCCACATCCAACTGCCCCTGCTCCACATTGCTGTCTAAACTGTGTGAAGGATAGCTGCACAGTTTTGAACAGGGACAATTATCAAAGACCACATTAATTAATCATAGAATGGTTTGGGTTGGAAGGGATCTTCAAGATCATCCAATTCCAACCCTCCTGCCACAGGCACGACACCTCCCACTAGAACAGATTGCTCAAAGCCCCATCCAACTTGGCCTTGAACACCTCCGCGGAGGGGATATCCACAATTTCTCTGGGTAATCTGTCCCAGGGCCTCACTGCCCTCACAGTAAGTAATATGAACAACTGTTCCCGTTCACAGATTCAAACCATGGGCCTCTTTATTTTAACAAGAGTTGTGCTACTTCCTTTCTGCTAAAGTATTTATTTATTTTCCATATTACCTCTTAAGATTC
Source organism: Dromococcyx pavoninus (assembly GCA_033558185.1). NCBI lineage: Eukaryota > Metazoa > Chordata > Aves > Cuculiformes > Neomorphidae > Dromococcyx > Dromococcyx pavoninus. Next base: position 45,226 of record JAUMJL010000796.1, read on the forward strand.
AGATGAGTTTGCTTTTGGTGGGACAGCACAGTCCTTTCAAACTCTGATGGCAGAGGATGTGCCAGCCACCACTGATACTTTATCCATCTTTCCTATCAAAGTCAATTTTGCTCCTGAAATACCACTTGATTTATTTCACAGATTCTTCTAAGAAATCCATGAACCTATTTCTTGGCATGCTTTATTACTGCTCTCTCCCTTCATGAAGACAAATTGCTAAAGATTAACCTGCAGCTGGTTTTAGAGTGAAGACAATTAGAGGAAAGACATGATGGAAATGGCTATGGGTTGCTGTATCAACACCAAAGAAAAACGTCTTTGGTCCGGTCAACTTCTGTACGTAGACATTTAGTTAGCAGCAGACTCTGCCTTATAGAGAATACCTCAAAATTCAAGAGCCGATGCTCTATGATTCCACTATTACACAGACTTCCATGAACCCTTCTCTCCAAATTTCCACTTTAGAAAAATTTCCAATACTTATGTCCATGAAGAGTTTTTAAACTCAATTCTGTAAAAATGTGTGTTTGATAGAAGCAGACCTATCCTCCAATAGCATATTGGAGTAAGACTCTCAAAGGCCTGCCCTACACCCTTCTCAGGAAAAGCTTTGGATAAAAAAAGGTCTTTCCCCTTTGTAATGTTCCACTCAACACTAACCTAAAGTTTCTAGAAAAAAAGAGGGAAATTGTAGGTTCTAATTCATAAGTGGATTAAAAGTTTAACATACTTTGTGAAATTGTCCAATAGGTGACACGACTGGATCAGTTAAGAAATACACAGTACATATTTGGAGTAGTAATTCCATTAGAGCAGTGGCTGGTTACTTCCATGTTTATTGGCCAGAACATCAATATACCTACTAATTTATACAAACTAATAGAAGTCAATTTTAATGCTGCCTCACAGCATGTGCAGTTGTCAAGTCATTAGCCAACAGCTCTAGAAAATGTTTTCATTTACCTGAGGTTTCACAAATAAGACTGTAGACCTACATACAGTACATATTGCATATATGTATCAAAATTCTTGTTGGAGAAATAAATTACAAACAATGGTACAAAATCACTCCAAGCCAACCTTTGTTCAACAAGAACGTGTGTCTGAATTTTACAGTTTTATTTTTTGCATTACTCTTACAGTAAGCAAACTATTTGAGTTTATACAAAATAAACCTGGAGTTTTATATAGTTAAAAAAATCATCTTTGGCTAAACAAAGCGCTCTCTATTTTTATACATATATTTATATATATATACACACACACATTCGATATTTTACATGACCATGTAGGAACCTGTACACATACTTACAATAGACAGAACGTTAAAAAAAGTTTCATAATTTACAAAAAAAAGAATCCAAGTCAGAGTCAATCCCCAGTTCCCCATCACCTGTACAGATAAGAAAGTAAATAAACACAGACAAGGAATAAACAACTTTGTAAGAAAACACTGCCTGCTTTTTAGAGACAGAGAGGAAGCACTTAAGTGGAGGGAATCTGCTTCCCTCATTGCCTTCAGTACTACGCACATTTTGATCTCTACGGATATGGTTAAAAGAATACTCTTAGTAGAGTCTGATTTTTCTACAAACATGAGTGCTACTCTGCAAATGGACTATCCCGAAAACAGATTCAGTTAGATTTAAGTCTCCAGTAAGTGAACAACTGTCACAAATGTTTGTTGTTTGGGTAGGTTTACCAATCCCCCACTGAAAAGGCTAGGCGCTGCCGGTGTAGCATGCGAGATGACATTTGATCACCAAAAGCAAAGGTTTTAGAAGCAAGCACATAAGATGGAAGACTGCCAGAACTGACATCATCGCCTACTCAAGTAATTCCTTATAACAGTTCCCAGAGCACTGCCTAAAATGAGGATGATGTTTTGTTTGGCCGCGTGACAATCAATTCCACAGGTCACGTTTACAATATTCCAAGGGTGTCAGTGGCAACAGCACTGACAAATTATCTGATGGTATATTAGAATGTGAAGTCTGTCCCATTAGTTGGGGAGAGAGCAAAAAAACCATTATGCAGAAACTGATACAGTGGACATTGAAAAAAGCCAATCTAATCCAAGCTGAAAGGCAATGCACTTAGGTGGGGCTTTTAAAATGAAGTCTAAATAGACTCAGCAGTTGTTGTGACTATTGAATAAATACAACAGAAATTCCGGTCCTCAGTAAAAAATAAAACCTCAACATTAATGACTCTGTAATACAAAACCATGTGCAACTTCCAGGAATGTTGTTTAAGGGGAATAAAAAAAAGCATTTTTGAAATTTGGGATAAAGCAGCGATATATACAAGAGGTGTGTGTGTATACACATATATATACACACACTTTTAGTAGGTCCTAGTAAAACCGGAAGCAGTTATAAGAGTTCTTTAAAATAAAACATCATGAATTTCTAATGTACTAAACAATTTGTAAAGATAGATACAATTGCTGTCAAAACATGCCAAACTGGCAAGCTTTTGAAACTTCTTGTCTTTACAAAAAAGTTTTTCTCCTGGTTTTAAGTAAAACGTCACATTTTATAAAATTGTAAAGGTCTGTTTCTAAATTAATCTAAAGAAAAAAAATCACTTGTCAATTTTTATTTTTTTTAAACAAAACGTTCATTATGTTGAAGACCTAACTTAAGTTACTTTCCCAGATGTAGTTTGGAACAGAAAAACATACTAGCCTTTTCCAAAGAAGAAAAATAAAAGGGGGATAAAAGGAAGAAAAAAAAGACATTTCTCATGGGGATAAAAAAACGCAAGTTTTCAAAATTTAATACCAACTCACTTAAAATGTCATCAGAACAGCAAAACACTTAACTGCAAGGTACTTCTTTGTAAATGAATTCTCATTATAGCACTTCACAATTTAAAAGAAACTGAAAAAACTGGTCACAGCATTAATGACTGACTTCACTCTCTTGCACAGGGTTGGGACTCATTTTATTTGACTTCAAAAATCGCAAAGTTTGGGGTCTAATCTAAGCCAATTGTCTAGTCTTCCCTCATTGTTGATTATGACAGACAGGCACCCTGAAACAGAAATTCATTGAGCTCTGTCGAACACTTGGAAGTCATTAAGAAATGACTTATATAATGTGCTTTAAGCTGAATACAAACCCTACACTCAGTGCCAGATCTTCTCCTTGAAACCCACTACGAGCAACTGACAAAGCAGCAAGAACCCACCCATCCTTACCATCAGAATCCAGATAAGCAGCTTTTGGAATCATTGCCATCGTTACCGTGCCTTTACTTAAAAAAAAAAAAGGCCTAACTTAAAATACGTTTCACGGTAACCAAGGAGACGTACCTGTCATTGCCCAGAACTGTCTACCAACTGCATTCCAAAGCACTCATTAAAATCACAGTTCAACATCACCATGTGCAGTACTTCTGACAAGTTAAGCAATAGCCACCATTTTCACTTGACTACCTGCCCTTGCCATTCCTTATAGAACATATTTAACCAATAAGAGATGTCCCTCCCTTGAAACAATACTACTCCATTTGTACGTGCCCATTCTTCCCTAGTCAGTTTGTTCGTAAAGTTCCCCCTGTATTTTGATTATGCACTTCAGAGAAAACATGGACAGAGAAGTGAATAATCAACGGTGCATCAGATTTACCAAATACCATATTCTGACTTGGATATCTCCCACTAATCCCATCACATGAATGCAGTGGTTGTAGCCCATTGTTGCTGGTAACAGTTAAATCCTTTAAGCATGAAACAACTTGGCGGTAAGTTTACTTGCACTTGGATTTCTTGAACAGCTTCATTAACTGTTTGAATCTTTCTGAAACCTAAAGGAGGACAAAAAAAAGATATCATTAATGCCCCAGATTTCCATAATTACCAAGACAGACTGATCTGAGAGCATAACATTTTTTTTAACAAGACCACTATTTTGTTTTTCACTTGCTTCCAATAAATTTTAGTGGGAGAGTTTTAGGAGCACCATTAATCGGTTAACTGGACACAGGAAGTCTTCCTGTACATTTGACATTCTGAAATAGCCTCCAAGTTAATCACAGAGAGCTAGAGCCAACTACTGGTTTAACTCAGGTTTCCTTACAAGAAGAAGAAAAAAGATGATGGCTTCAAAGTCAATGAGACTTGAATTTTGCCAGGTAAAACTGTGAATAAGATTCAAATGTAAGGACAAAAAGCTTATTTTGTACTCCACGAAAAGCAGTTTATTGTTTATCTCCTACACTCTTGTATGACTTTCGTCGGGTATTTATTGTTCATCATGGAGTAATCTGCCTACTTGGCATTTTACAAAGCTGGTCTGTAGATGAGTCAAACTTTTGCAGAGCATAGCTACAGCTTACTTAGCATCCTCAGTCAACTGTAAGCTAATATATCTTATCGCTACACGCATATTGCTATAGCAGATCTACAATCCACCAAAGAGCTAACTGGGAAGAGTGGCAGAAATGTACAGGTAACTGTTTTATCCAACCATCAGCCCCAACAGCTTCTAAACCCTGCAAAGACTCTCTAATCATACAACAACATCCTAAAAGCCACCCCGAGAATGCAGGATTTCCTAACTCACTCAAATGTTTTAGGTTTGGCAGGAAGTTTCTTAATTAAAAGGTGAAAGTAAATGAAGAAACATTTTCATGAAAAATGTCCTTTCTGCAAAATCCTGCTCATTTGAATCTTCTTCTAATTTATAAAATGTGTGCAAAGACTTTGGGCCTCTCCAAATTGCCTTTCTTTGCCTAAGTGCTGAATCAACAATAGAAATAATCCTGTTGTCCCTGGCTTATGACTGGACATGGCAATTTCAAGGTACCAATCAGACAGGTACTGAAGAATCCTTGGACCATAATATCCCTATAAAGTATATTTTTAAGAAGTCACAACTGGGAGAAGAAGCCCCCAACAAAAGACATGAGGAAAATAATAACTCCAAATTAGAAGATCTCCAAAGCTTTTTGTTCAACTGCAGTCATAAAAGTTGCTATCAAATATAACAATGATAACACCTACCTGATTCGGGCTTTTGTTCAGCCTAGTGGCTAAGGAAACAAATGTTTTGCTTGATGGTCCTTTACTCTGACATTCCAGTAAAATTTCTCGGTCATCATTTCTACAGCAAAAACACATTTCAAAAATATTTATATATGTGTGTGTACATGTACATAAATAAATAAAAACCCCACATAGAGGTATATATAAAATTTTAAGTATTTCCAAACTACAGAACATGAGTTCAAACAGCAACAATGAACTTACAGAGGATTTTCCCCTCTACCAGCACATAGTAGCAGAGTCAGTACAAACAAGTGGTAGTAGAGGTGATAATACCCTATCAGGAAGGGCAGAATTAGTATCATAGAGTCAGCCCAAACCCAAAGTCATCACAGAGAGTTTTAAACTTCTAAAGCAGACATTTAAACTTCTATTCAAAAGAACTTGTGAATTCACCAGAGGCCAGTATTCCTAAGCAGACTTGCCTCAGTTTGCACAGCCAGGCAGCGGCTTTCACCCGAGGCCCACTGACATTCAAAGACTAAAGAGGTGTTTTGACTTCTGTGAGTGGCTTAATATAATAAAGATATCCAAAGCACACTTACTGTTCACATGAAAATAAAGGAACAAGAGTCTGTTCTTAAGTTTGTGACCGATTTGCTGGTTGCCTCATTAATGAATTTAGGTATATGTAAAATGTACATAGATACAGTCTGTATACAGTAGTTACTAAGCACCTTTTCTTGAAACCTGCCGTATTCCAATAAATTATATTTAATTTCCTACATTTCAAAGAAAAATGTAATGGCCAGTTATTCAAATAAACTTTTTTTTTTTTTAGTCATAGTTCAAAGATGGACCAAGACTGTGACACCACAAACCTATTAATATTCATAATAATCTCTTCCTATCTCATTGGTCTGCATGTTAAAAATCACATTACTTTTGCAGTCCTTTTCTTTTTCCCATGAAGCAGTTGATTTTCTTTTAAAATGCTACCTAGAAACTTACTTTATATCTGAACTGTATTTCAGAAAAGTCTGTCCTGAAAATTTTAGGAGCCTCTTCATAAAAAGTGTTGATTGTATCAAGTTGTAGCAAGAACAGCAAAGCCTGCTAACTATAGTTTCTTGAGGATAAGGATACACCGCGATCACTTGGCACGTATATTTGATACATGTAATCACTGACATCCTACTCAATGAATGGTTGGCTAGTACATTTCTGTAGATTGAGCAGCATAATCTTCTGGTTTGGGATCTGTTTGTTCTCATGTCTTCTCTTAGTGGGGGGAATATTTAGCTGCTCTCCTTTACCCAGCCACCGACGCTTCCAGATGCTGTAGGAACATCAAAGACCTCTGTCTCCTACCAAGCCTGGCTGGAATTTTTGGTCAGGAAAGAAAATGGGCAGAGGCAACAAAAATTACAGACAGCAGCCCCTGTTACCCTAGCATATTATAATCTTTAAAAACAAAACAAAAAGTACTCTCATTTTGGGAGATCTGGGTAAGTGATGGAATGTGTTATGATGTATGGAAGCCACTTTCTTTAAGGCAAATCTGATTTAGTCTACCCAAGAAATGACTAAAAATTGTTCCCTTCCAAAGGCTGCTAATGGAATTACATGAAATTAGCTGATCTCTTAAATATGTTTTCCCCCGGACAACTGTTAAAGAAAAGGGATAAAACAGTCTTTGCACCTTTTGGTGATACTCTAGGAGAAGACATCAATCTCAATAAAGCCATCCTGCACAGAGATGAGGCAGCTCCCACTCCACTATTTACAGAAAGAAGAGCTAAGAAATAACTTCAGCCATCAGCAAAATATCCTTTTTTCCACTTTTCAGATTATCATGTAGTTTAAAAAAACCCTAAACAATAAAACAGATTAAATCAGAAATTACCTCGTCCAGGAAACTACTACTTCCCCTTTCTTTTTAACGATGTTTTTGGCATACAGACTAGGTGATGATGCAGATGAAGCTGAAGGAGAAGAGTCTTTGTTTTGCTGCATCTCATTTTTCTTATTGGAACACTGTCTAGGTGGTGAATTCACCTCTTCAGACTTCACATCACTTGCATTGCTCCCTTCACCTGCTGATTCAGTTTCTGTTCGTTGCCTTTTTGAGTTAAAGTTTTCTTCGACAGCCTCCTTTTTCCTTTTTTTACTAGTTTTATCATCTATACTTATTTGGCATCCTACATCAGTATTTGAAGTGGATTTTGTTTCAAGACCACATTCACCTGTTACAGTCTCATTGGAAAGCTCTTCTGTTAAGTCTACAAATGCACCAGTGCACTCCTCCAGTTCCTCCTTTTTGTAACTGATTTCTGAGTTTCCTGTAGAAGTTTCCTGAGACCTCTTATCTGCAGTGGATTCCAATACACAACATGAATTTTCACTAACCATATCATCTGTTAAGTCTATGTATGACTCTATACTGTATCCAGCAGGAAAAGAAGCTTGAGATCTAACACCCATTTCATTTACGTTTTCAGATACTTTCAATTCATGCACCAGAGATTGCCCAGAGCCTTCATCTGGGCTTTCAGTGTCTTGGCTTTCTATGTCTGAAGATTTTCTACCGGGTCCAAGCAACCCAGTAGTTTCTTCCTTTCCAATATTATTGTGTGCCTCCTTTAGAGGCTGAGGTAAGGCAGGATTTTGTTCTTGCCCAGTGCTAACAGGATGCAACTGAAGCGGCTGAACCATATACAGTTTGACACCTTCTTGCACAGTAGCTGCTGTGGCACTCTGAGCGTTGCTTTCTTTTTCTCCACTTTTTATTTCTTCTTTTTCAGTCTTGGTTGAGGGTGGCCGTACTTCTTTCACTGAAGCCACCTGATCAGATGCTGGTGAGGTAGATGGCACTGCACGCCTAATCTTTACAATGAAATGATCATTAGATTTCTCCATGATTACTGCTTGCATTGGTAAGCTGGGGCGACACTGAAAACCAGGAGCAACAGGTCGACTTGTCCATGATGAAGAACAACTCGATTTACTGCTTGAGTTATCAGATTCTAAAGCCAAATGAATGTCTTGTTCAGTAGCATCCTCTTCTTCAAGAAGTGCATCTTCGCTGTAATGTGCACTGAGAACACCCTCAGGAGGTGAGCTAGAATTATTCTCAGGTTTGAGGAAGCTGAGGTGAGCGTCTGATTTCAAAGGTGATGGAATAGTTAAGGAAACAGCCAAATCTTCAAGGAGGATAGAAGAAACACATGATTTACTTTTTTGTAAACTGCATTCATCTCCCTTGCACAAAGCTGCATTTGTAGGAACCTCAAACATACAGCTTTCATCTAGTATGTCTGGATCAACAGACAACTGAAGCCTAGATGTTAAAGAAGGCGCTCTTATAGGTGAAACAACAGGCCAGTTAACATCTTCTACTGGTTGGGATTCCACAGAAGCCTCTTTTGGAGCAATCTCTTGCATCAGTCCAGCAGTATTACCTCTGCATTTATGAGTGTCTAAAAATTGTTTTTCTGGTGTCCTGAATTCCCACTCATGTCTGTCAATATTGCCACCATTTTTTTCCAAGAGATCAGAACCTTGCAATAAGCTTTTGAAAATTTCACCCATTTGAGCATCACTTACGAGATTAAACGTAAGACTGGATGCTTGCTGTTCTGTGAGAAGCTCGTAACTAAGATCAGACTTGTTAGCATCTCTGGATAGCTTGAATCCTTCCTTTTCATATTTTACACCCTTCACCGGAGTGAGAGCACCTTGCAAATTATTCTCTTTAGGGAGGTGCACTTTGGTTTGGGAATTCCTTGTGTTATCAATGGAGTTGAGACATTTTGTAAAGGCAGTTTTTGGCGCATCTGTTTTATTTTTCTCATGGTGACACTTGGGTTGTTGATAATCCACAGCTTGCTTTGAAAGGATATATTCTTCAGGCTTTTGAGATCTGGCTTTCAGGGACTTTTTTCTAGATCTTTGCACAGCATCTTTATGACTCATCTTATGTTTTTGCTTTCCTGCCTTTTCAAATTTCCCTTCCTCACTCTCATTTCCCACATCACATAGTTTTATTATCATTCTCCTTATCTTTTCAAATAAGTAATCAAGCTGTTCATCTACAAATTTCCATAACTGTTTTTTCATATCTGATACTTGCTGTTCAAAAAGACGGTCCACTATTGCATTCTTTTTAACTTGCTTAAGTTTGGACTCTATAATGTCACAGATATTCAGTTTTAATGTCTCACCTAATTTAGACATCTTGGAAAAGTTCAAGTATTTTATTAACGACGTAAAATTTATGATACCAGATTCTATAATTCTGTGAAAATGCTGAACTGGAAAATGTACCTTGAACTTCATATAATTTTTCCTCATCTGCTTTCGTATAGCTCTTAGCATCTGCATGACTTCTTGTACATTTGAAGGTTCAACAATAATATGAACTATTTTTTCAAGACAAGCAATGCTCACAGTTTTATTTTTCTTCATCTCCTTTGAAGATCTGAAAGTCTGATTTTTATGCCTCTCTCTGTTCTTCTTTGTATTTGCTTTCACAGAAACAAGTTTTCCACTATCTTCATTGCAACACACAGTTTTGCTCTTTTGATTCGGTGGACTGCTGGTCAAATTTCGAGTCTCAGGAGAAGCTTTTGGTCTTGACTTTTTTGTATTTTCAGAGCATCTTTCTGGTTTAGCTTTTTCTTCATCTTCATCACTACTGACAATTTCGCCTTCTTCTATTTCATCTGAAGAGATGCTCAGCTGGGACTCCATCTCTAAGTGTTCATCAGACATGCTAACTGGCTTTTGGTTTTCTTTGTTTACCTCCTTTGACAAATTCTTCGAGGGACAGACAACAACCGTACTTTCAGGAATTAAATCTATAAAAGAAAACAGTTTACTAATCACCATAAAGAATGCAACAGACATTTTCAAAAAAACCTGGAAGATTCTCTTCTATAAAGTGACCGTTCAGAAATACTTGTCTGAAACTGCCAACAACTCAGGAGGTTTGAGCTATGACAGGTCTGGATGGTTTACTTCAGCAGCTGCTAGTTTAAATAATTTCTTCCTGAGCTTCAAAGGGCAAATAAGATCTCAACATTTCACCAAAAGCATGTGATCTATCCCACAAATACATCCATTGAAAACATAAATCTAGCAGTTGCCATCAGTTTCGAACTTCTTTCCATTTACTTTAATAAGTTTTCTGAACAATGCACAAGCTAAATTTTAACATTGATCTAGAACAGGTGTCTTTTCTTTCACAATGAAAGTAAAGCAATAAGAACTAATGACCGATTAACGTTTGCATTCAACTATCTTTTCCAGGGCTGATAAAAAGCTTCTTTGAATCTTTCAATAAATTGACTTACTACACAAAAAAAACCCCACCCAACAAACTAGGCATCACACACATGATAAATCTCCTATTTAATTTTTTGACGCATTTAAGATTACCAGCACTGAGTTACAGCATAACAGCATAAAAAAATTCATCCTTAGAAAGTTTAGCAAAACCCTCCGGTTCAGGTTCCTGAATGACAGGAACGAGGACTGAAATATGTGAGAGGAAAGGTTAAAGTTCTGCTGTAGTGTGCCTTACAAATAAGTTTATTAAATATTTTATATTTTTGAGATATCATTAAGTATGTAGGTAATCATTTAAAATTCAAACCGAACGCTACTTTGTTAAAAAAACCCAAGCAATTACAGTTAGCCACAAAGCAGCATGTTGCAAAAGATGAAGTCAAATTAATTTCCACTGTAGAGAAATTCCACTGAAGTTCATATGTATTGATCAATGAGATTTGCAATTTATTTTAGGCTTGCTGGGCACTCAAGTTAATAAAACAGTCATGTTCAATTGCACATAGATTAGACTGCTTAATGACCTCTAACAAACACTTAATCTCAGAAAAGATTGTATCTAAATTGATCGCCATAAAAAATGAACTTGCAATTAGCACTTTAAAGCAACACTTGAAAATGTTTACTTTATACACATTCTACAGAAGCAAACCCATATTCTATTACTGCTTCCATTTCAGTTTTACAAGGATCAATACCTTCTCAAACTAATCACTTCAATATTTTGGCCGACCAAGATATAAAGTGAAAGTGGTTAAAAAATAATATTAACATACTAATGTAGCCCTGTCCTGTAGACTAGCAGAAAGGTGAGTACTGAGTTTCAAGGCCAACAAAAAACATGGCTTCCTATCAAGTTAACAGATGCAGAACATTTCACATGTATATCATTAGTCAGACCACAACGACAACTAGGCATCTAGCTTGAGAGCTGAAAATCACTGGTTTGGAATTTAGTAGCAAGTTCTGGACAATATGGATTCCTATAATAAGTAATCCAAGAAAACAGTACAAATTTAGACTAATACTTTTATTTGATGCTTATCTGCTCTGATCCCAAAGCTCTTATGTCCTTCCAGATATTTCAAAGAATATGAACTACTGTAGGAATGAAACACAAACTGCTGAAAAACTCACACTTAAAAGAACAGCTGTCTCAAGCACAAGAGACTAAATTCCAGAGTAAACCACACTAGGATTTGCAAAAGACATAAGGTTTATGCTCCAAATCATAAGAAAAAGGATTTAAATGCCACTCTACCATTGCTCTTCTAGCAGGAAATCTTAACTTCAGAAAAACCTTTTTGGTAGTTGCAGCAAGACGCTTTAGGAAGCGTTAAATTCACACAACTAGAAGGTTAAATTTCAGGTCACCTATTACCTCTTCCTGTGAGTGCTGTCATTATACTTTATCTTCCTGACATCTTACTTAGAAGTTGGTTCTTACTTCATTAATGATAAATCCTAATGCTTTATTTATTCTATTTTTTCCCCATCGACTCACAATTATAAAATATGTACAAAAAATTCACATTATAATTAATTCAGATGGAGAGTACAGCCTTCTGTTAGCTGACATTCCTAGAAATTAAGTCTTAGGTACTCTCTCCATCTTTCTCACCAGCAGATACTTGAAAGAACATGATGCTAAATAACTTTTGCCTCTATAATTTCAGAGATCTACTCAGAACTAACTGCAATTAATGTATTCTTTTAGAATCTAGTACGTAACTCTTATTTCAACCACACAGTAGTGACAAACTCCAATTTCTATAGCACAATGTTCAACTGGCTACAGTCTTTTCTGCACCATTAAATGTTTTCACTACAAACAAAAAAGGCCATTGAGACTTACACAGCTTAAGAAGAAATAATTTGTATTTTTGAGAAAGCAGTTAAAATAAGTAATTTCTGCTTTCCATGAATAGACCTTCTAAGACTTTACATAGAAAATAAATTGGAATATACATATACAAATACCTTTGATATAACTCTTCACAAGACTTTTGCAGGGACTTTCCATCTTAAGCGCTTTGGCCAAAGGGCGCATTGGACTGTTCAGTGGGCTGATAGCCTTCGGAATATACCTCAGGTGGTTGAGATCAATGCTCAGTATTGAGCTGTCATCATCAACGGGAACTAGATTAGTTTCCCTCTCTTTAGTTCTAGGATACATCTCACCACTAAGAGAAGAAACAGTTGAACCACTTTCAGTTAGGTTTGGCTCCAGATCACAAGCATTCTGGTCAACAAATGCTTCACCCTTATCAGTTAACATACTTCTGTCAGGTGACTGAGATGTACTCTTATTAGTTTTGCAGATATCCTTTTCCTCAATTGGACACTCAACATTTTTTGGAGCCAAGTGATCATCATTCTTCACTACTTCCATTAAAGAGTCTGGTTTTTTTTCACTAATATCACCTGTGACACCACAGGACTCCAGGTCATTAGAACCTTTGGCTTCCAAGTCATCTAAGACAATGTTTTGAGAGTCACACTGATCTGCCGAGCTTTCTACATGAGCAGCTAGCCATATTTTATCTTCCTCTTTCTTCTCTGCTGTTGACTCCAGAAGGGCTCTCATAGTTTCACTGGCAGGTTCAGATCGTGTCACTTCTGCTGCTGGTACATTACTATCTTGCGTCACATACACTGTTATAGGCAAGGTTTCACACTCTGTCACACTCTCTGCCACTTCCAGGGGCAAAGATTCAGAGTGATCTAGATTCGTCACGGCTACTGCTGTTGCTGAAGCTTCCAATTCAACCACATTACAAGCCTTTGCTGTTGATAACAACATTTCAGCCTGCATCTCATCAGGCACCAGTACCTCTGCAGCTCTTGGCAAGGCTTGGGGCTCTACCTGACCCACTTCTGCTTCTGGTAAGGTTTCTGAGTTCAGTTCATCAGTTGCCACTGCTGGCATTGCTTCAGATTGTGCTGGATCTGCTGCTCCTTTCAAGGCTTCATTTTCAGAATTCACTGAAACGGGCAGTGCTGGTTCCACACTGTTTTCAGCTGCACTGTCCAGAACTTGTAGTGTTGAATCACTTTGCTCTGTGGGACCACAGTTAACATGGTGGGCAGAATCTAACAGTTCTGCCTGCAGTGTGAGCTCCGTGCTTCCATCATCAGTGGTCTTTTGGGAAGGTGTTCTAAGTTCATTTGTTGGAGAGAGACATTGCTTCTTAGCAGGAGAGAGAGTTAAATTTAGCTTTTCCATAAAGCTAAGTTTTAAGTCTTTACTTTTTGTCCCAGTGTGATCATCTTTAGTTTTGGGGATTTTATGGTCTTTTAAGCTATCTGCTACTTTGTATGTTTCTTCTAGCTTACAGGACTTGTTTCTCTCGCTCTTTATAACTTCTGTACCGTTTTTAGATTCTTTTCCAGATTGATGAGAAATGTCTTTTGCAACTTTTCTTTCATTTCTAAAATGTCTGTTTTCATCCTGATTCTCTCTTTCTCTTTTCCTTTTTTCTTCAGTTCTGTGTCTTTCTGATTTGGAATGTGCTGTTTCCCATTCATACCTACTACCATTTTCCTTCAAGCGTGCGTATTTATGTTCTCTGCTGTTGAAATTGGAAGGTGAAGCCCTTCCTTCTCGAGAAGTATGATCATTTGTTCCCCTATCTCTCTTGCAGTCAATGTCTCTTCCTTTTCTAGACTCTTCCAAGTGACGTTTACGTGATTCATGAAGACTTTTTGAATGTTCATTCTTTGAATGTGGACTACTCCCTCTATCAGACCTCCTCGACTGCTCTTGTAGCTTTTCATTTGGTTTATATTTTTGCACAGCATTTTTTTCATCTTTATCATGGGTTTTAATGTCTTTTTTTAATAAATTTAGTGATCTCTCATCAGCATACAATTCATCTCTTGTTTGAAATCTGTCTTTATTGGTAGTTTGCTTCTCCAAGGAAGAAACACTCCTTTCTGCACTTGGACTGTATTTGATTCTTACGCTCTGACTTTTTTGTTGTGCCTCATTTTTGTTAGCCTTCTCTGAAAGGGTTTTCAGTTTTTGCTGAGGATATGAATTCCCCTCTTCACTGTCACCATTACCACTGTTTTCGGTGCCGTGACTTACTTCTCTTTTGTATTTGTTGACATTTCCCTTACTATACTGGTCATTACTTTTCATTTCTTTCCTTTCCTTTCTGCTATCCTTGTTGGAACTATGGTCAGAATTCTGTAGGCAAGTATGAGTACCATCGTTGCAGAGGTCTTCATGAGGGTATCTCGGTAAATACAGAGTGTTTCTTTTTTCGGAGCTAGACTTCCCATTGTCCATATCATGAGATGAGTAACTGTGGTATGCATCTTTTGAAAAGTCATTTTTCACTCTGTGCTCCATCTTTACACTGTCACCTACATCAGAAAGTCTAAATTTGGAATCTTTAGTCTTACACATCTCAGAGCACCTTCCATTAATTGACCCTGGATGGTAAGGTCTGGTGAAGCTTCTTCGATGATTGGGAAATTCTGATAGCCTGTTGATGAAAAGAAAAAAAATATTTAAATGTAACTAAAGCCAATAAATCCGTATATCTGTAAAAATTTTTCATGCTTTCTTACAGCTTCTAGTTGAAAAAAGTGTGGTAAAAATAGAAGTTTAACGATTTCCATTAGCACACAGCAAAAGAATATAATTTTTCTACATATTTTCCAAACAAAATTCATCTAAAGAAAAAGCAAGATCTGTGGATTACTGTATTTGGTCTCATTAACAATTTCAGGGATTCAAATCAGTGAAAAAATAGTCGCTCTTTACAGCATCAGAGATTTAAAAAAATAATAATAAAAAAGAGCAATTCAATAGTTTACTATTTGGTAAACTGGCAACCAAAAGAATAGCTATGATGTGACTGTGCTTACTGTACTCAATAAACAAATACGCTACAGAGTTTGGAACTTGCTGCAAACTACAGAAAACAAGTAGTAAATTACAATAATCGAGCCTCATCAAAGCCACGTGCTACTGCTGCAAGGTCATCACAATAAAAATTTTAAAATTAATCAAAAAAGGGCACATGTAACCTGTACGGCCTCAACTCTTACTCAATGATAGAACTCAAAGTTACTTCACCAAAACAAACAACAAAAAAAACAAATAAAGAAACTCAGACACTTTCCTGCCACATTCAACGGAAGACTTCATCAAAATCACAATTAAAGACAACCTTAAATTAAAGGTAACCTTCTTAAATATCCTCTACTATGTAAAAATGATTGTGTTTAATCCATGCTGAAGAAAACAGAAGTAAAAGTCACACCAACAAACAACGTCAACAAACCACCAAACACATGGCTCATTTTTGGAGCATCAAGTATGAAGTGGTTGCCACACACAGACATTTGGTTTGGGTCTGAAATACTGCGAGGAAACAGCTCAAGTGTAAAATAATTCCGTATCAATCACCAGTACAAAGTGGGGTTGGTTTTGCTTTATAAAATTGAACACTTCCTATAGGCTGATACAGTAAATTTAAACATGCGATGATCAGCTTATGTGGCATTGTGATGTGAACTGAACGTTGAACTAAAACAATGCTGCAGCTATTGTAATCCAAAACTCTTCCCTACATTTCTGTTAATCTTGAACTACACTGACAAGTTCTCACCATCCTTTAGGTGAAATCTGCATAAATGTAGGTTGAAAGTAATTCTATCCCAGTGGGTTTTTTTTTAATTTGCTTTGAATTTTTTTTTTGAGATAAGCACTAAAAATTTCCCTCAAAGATATAACCTTTGAAATAGTCTTTGCAAATAGGTAGATTTCTTAAAATGAGTTAATTTGTTATAGACCATGCAGTAGATAAGGCATACTTCTAAGACCTCAAAGTGCCACTTTCGCAATAATTTTGCATGATGGATGCCTCCAAAATACCTAGATCAAATACCTTAATCATTAATTTTCATCAACATCAGAGGTATTGCTACAGAGCTTGTAAACTCTTTCACAAGGGTGATTACTGAAATGAAGAAAATACTTTTCAAACAATTTAAAACCCAGAATACTATTCTCAAAGGTGTGAAAGTGACAGTTATCATGTCAAAGCAAATCAACTGAAAAAATTACATATTAAAACGCCTCTTGGCCTCCAGCAGATCACATCTGCTAATTTTCCATATTTAGGAAAAAAAAAAGTCACAGTTAATATTCATACAGCCTCTAGCACAGTAACATCAGACAAACCTTCTTCATGATGCCTTTTGGTGCAAGACAATATGAAACTGTTACACTGAAACAAAAAAACAAATGATGTCATTGATGTCACACAAGAGACAAGCAAGTGACCTTGTGATAAGCTGGGGGTCCCGAATCCTGGGACCCCTGCTCTGATTCCAGTTTAGAAACCTTACACTCAGCTGCTCTCCCATTCAGACTTCCACATTTTCCACTCCTTGCAGTAAGATTAGTAATATGCAGAAAAAAAGTAGAATTCTCTAGCTGCTATCACCCACCCCTGGAGACAGGGCTTTCATATCTTGCCATAAAAACATTATACAGTGTCTTCATTTTCACTTGTTGGCTGAAATGTTCCATGGAATTTCTGTCTGAGACCATAAAACAGACTAGTTCTGAAGCTGAGCTGTATAAAACAGTATCTACTTTGAAACATGCGAGATAGTTAGAAAGCCCACTAGGAATAGGTGGTTAAACAAAACAAGACAAAGAACTCAGGCAAGTGGTCGCCTTTTAGATTCCTCATTTTCTTAATTAGAAAGCAAAGACGCCATCCAACAAGGAAGATGCATACCTGTTTCCTCCAACTGTACCAGTACTAAACCACATAAAGAGTTATTTACTAAGTAAGGATTTTCTTCATTAGTTTTTACTTAAATTTTACATACAAATGTTTGTTAGACGTATATAAACATGAGCAGACAAAAAACATGTTTTCAGTTCCACTGCCTAATTGTACCTTTGATGCAGATTACTGATTTCTTCATCCTTACGCTTAATTTCCACTCTTGCTGTTTTGATAAGTGCTGAAATATTCTTTTTGAGAGCTTGGTTTTCATTCTGCAGGATGACATTCTGTTTTAAACACACACAAAAAAGAGAGCAAGAGAGAGAGTTAAAAAGCTTGGGTAAACGAATAGTTAATGGAAAACAGTACAAGGCGCCATTAAAAAAGTTCCGTCATATGCAAACTGAGAGTAGAGCATACAGAAGCTGTTTTGGAGAAGTCAGGATTTATTCGAAACTATTGAGATCCAAAGGAGATTTTTTTTTTTAATTTCACTCATGTATATGCTCCTATTTTTATTCCTGGTAACTATTTAATATGTTTTAAGTATAGAATTTATTAAAACTGAAATATGCCATAAATCAAGTAACCACAGAGCAAAAAAAAAACACCTGCTCCTTTGCTTCATTCTTTTGTTCAATTTATTGCTTTCCTGGTCACCGTATCAAATGAGAGACGTAGCTTTCATGTCAGAGAAAGACATTAATTGTATTTCTATCAAGGTATCAAAATCAATTTTGGGGACTCTATTATTCTAACATGATGTTCTGGAACCCCATCTGTCAGTCATAGACAGTCCCTTCTTTTAATAATTGTCCTCAGCAAAGCCTGCTCAGAAAGGCAGACAAGCTTTGCAGGAAACAATACAGAAGTGTTACAGGGCAGAAGCTGTTCACCATTGCAAAGCATAGAACCTCGGGGACTTGTCTGTAATACACAGTAGAGCATGTTGTAGAATTGCCCAAGATAATCTAATTATACAGAACGGCATAGCATAGCTACAGTAGCTCAAGTTGAAGGGCAGTTCAGCCCTATCAAACAGCACTATGCTCAAGGCAACACAGACATCCTCTTCCAGTTCTAATGACAGCTCATGTACCTTTGCAACCCTCTCCCTAGCGCATTAAAGACTTTTTTAAAAAATAAGATAATTAGATATCTTTCTGATAACTACTGACATGCTTATTTTCTAATTAAGGAGACAGAAAGTAGCTTTGAAGCAATTGAAGTCTTACTGCACACAACACTGTGAAACAAGTGAAGCTACCAGCCAGGTTTTGTCTGTATGCTATTCTAGCAAGCACCCTAAGCAGAACAATCTCCCAGCCCCTACAGAGGTGCTTTACCGATCATCTGTGCGATGGATTAATTCTGGAAAGCATATGAAATTAACTCTCTCTCAAAGCAACATTCAGTTTGCTTCACACAAACCTTAATAAAGTTGCCCTTTGAACTACAGTACCTGTGCCTGTATTTCCTTAAATTTCTTCATCAGCTCCTTAATTTGCTGCTGACATTTTTCATATTCTGCCTGCAACTGTCAGAGAGAAGAATTCACAGTAAAGGATTTAGTTACACAGAAAAATTACTCCTCCAGATTATAGTTAGCACAACAATTTATAATATAAAGCTCTTTTTTTTTCAAAAATAGTATATTAAAGCCATAGTAAAACAAAAAGGCTTCAATATGCTCCAACAGGTATACAAGTCTCTCAAACATCACAAACACTCAGATGAGAGGAAAACTATGTGTGCTTGTCCAACAATAATAGCTAGAGAGTAACAGAAAGCCATGTTATTGTGAAATCAAAGACAATTACCAGAGAGCAGGAGTTCTCAGAGCCCTAAATACGGGGACTTGTTTGCTGGAGTTTTATAATACAAAACAGAAAAGGAAAAACACAACACAGTTACTAGCAACAAACCTGGACTGCAAAAGTAGACCACAAACGACATACTCCTGTTGAGATCACAAAATTAAATAAAATGCATTTGGCATGAGCCCTTCTTTAAAACTAGATGGTGACAAAACTCACAGAAGAACAGACAACTTCCCTATTGTCATACTTGACAGTCAGCTGCTTTCAACCTTTTAAAGTAACATTTTAATCACTCAGCGACCAAACTCTTGGAATTTTTTTCTCCTGCTTCTTCTGCAGTGCACTGTATCTGTGCATGCCTCTCTCTTTTCCAACAAACCTCAGTTTTGTACTTAAGATGAGTCTTACGGACCAGGATAGGTGATGCTATGTAAGTGTTCTGCTGTTTTGTTAGAAGCAATTATCTACTGCATTGTTGTCTTCAGTCTCAAGGACAAAATTTATTGACACACAAGATTGATCGATGACCTATTTTCTTTAGTCTGGTAAAATTTGTTGGAAGAAATATCAAAAGTAGTTTTGTATCTGATATCTGCCAGATATTTAACTAGAAGAAAATTATGGTACATTTTTCCCAGAACGCAGCTGATACACAAACTGCCTGCAAAGGACTTCAAGTAAGAACAGACCATGTCGCAGAGTAAGAGATTCACTTATTCTGATAAACTTGTTGATATAACAGTTGATTTGCACACACTTGTTTTAACACGAAATTTTGGAATTTAAAAAATCCCAAAGTACCAGAATTATTTTTGTCACATTAATACACACCTCATTGTAGGATGCTTCCTTTGCAGTTCCTTCTTCAATTAATATCTCATCAAATAAATTTAAGCTGTTACCAGCTGCTGTAGAATTTGGAGCAGAATTGTCTGTAGAAAGAAAATAAACTGCATGAAGAAAAAGGTATTTTTCTATCCAGGTTTCGTTGTGTCACTGAGGGAAACTCATGACCTTATCTGGAGAAATTCCTATCCTGAATTTCAACATTCATGCTAGTTTTATTGGAAATAAACTATGTATCTCAATGTGTGAAATACAGACGTAAGAGAATACTGTTGTATGCTGTAACAAATATAAAATGGAAAGAGAAAAAAAGATGTAGATTTCAATTTTCAATTCAATGGCCTTATAGTAGTATGGTCAGTAGAGAAACACTTGTTTAAATACTAGAAACAGTATTTCATTAAATAGTACACTGAAAGTCCTACAAAACCTCCACACGCTGCATACATTTCTTTCTTACCTTCAAAGAAGTTAAAAGAGGAAATCAATTTGTATTAGCATGTGAAATTACTGAGAAAGTAACAAAACGTTAAAAGGATCTACTGAATGTACTGTATCACACAGAAAGTATGTTTCAGAACTTTCACTTGGGATTTAGGGATAAGTGACTGTTGGTTCTGGTCTTGAAGCTATTAAAAAAACAACAAAACAAATACATTTTTTCCAAGGTAAAATGCCCTATATAAAGGCACAAATAGAACAGCTGAGGTTTCTCTGCACCCCTTCGTATGCCTAAGTCTATTAAAATAATCAGCATCACATGAAAACTATCTTACAGTTGTTCAGCTAACAGATTTAAGAATTCTCTGCTGTATTTATACATTGTAACATACATGTCTTGAACTTAAACAAGTAGCTCACTGAAGTATACGTTACACCAGCTAAATGTAAATGTAAAGCTAACTGTTTTACTTGAAACCAGCCTAAGAAGCACAGAGACTCTGCAATGCTCCAAACCAAGCAGTAAGGGACAATCAACCTACCAGGAACTGTTAAACCATTGTCCAAGCCATCGTAAATATCCACTGAACTCTCATCGCCTTCCTTGAAGGGGGAAGCTTCAGCTAAAGGCAGAAAATAAAACAAAAGCCTAAACCAAACATTTAATAAACTCCAACCTCTAACTTTCCCATAAAACAAGCACAGCTATGGTCCTAGACCAGTAGACAGTAGTGAAAGTAGCAGCACAGACTAGTGAAGGCAGGAGAATTTTACCCAGTAAGCTGCTACTACTGTGGAGAAAAGACCTTTAGTATCCATGGAGCAAAGATACTCTTGTAAGATCAATTCCTAAATTTTACAAGAACTGCACATGAAGTAAATTATATGGCTTCAAGTACAAATAAAATTTAATCTGTCAACTTGATCTGAATTTGAAACTGTTTTCTGGAATACACTGAATACAAAAGTTCTATAACTCAGAAACAAAAACAAAAGAATGAATATGGTAAAACCACTACTGTTAAACATTTCTCACTAAACAGAACATCTATATCATAATTCCAAGAATTTGCTTTAGCATTGCCATTTATTCATGTACTAACTACCACAAAATACTTACACTGTAAAGAAAAATATCAACATTCAAATTCCCTCTGAGGCTGGGAATCTCATAAACGTGTTTCAGATCAATTAACTGTGGAGCTGGTTCTATACCAGACAACAGCATATTTGCTCTTACAAATAGCAAACAAACCTCCTAACATGTCCAAATACACACTTCATTAGGATACAGCAAAGGTTAAATTACAAACTGTAAAACACAGGGGAATGGCCAGTTCCAGCTATTCCCTCAAAACATGTAACAAATTCTAAGTACAGCATTATGGTTTAAAATCCAGACTTACTAATGGGATACGGTTTACACATACTGTGCCACAGCCATTTAATTACAGCTGAATCTCATCAATATTTGTCCCAACTTAAATTGTTCCCATTTTGTTTATTAAGTTATTTTTTTTAACCTGTTTATCTTCATAAGATTTCACTGCAAAACAGAAAGTAATCTAACACATCTTACCACCGTAGCGGATATCAAACAGTCCCAGTCCATCCTCATCTGTTGCCATGATACAAACTCCCTAAGGCTTCCCCATCTACGAGTAAAATATCAGAGGAAAGACTACAGATCAACTGACAATTTCAAAACAACTTCGTAAAACAGAAGCATCTTGAAATAAGTTTATTACGCCTGACTTACCTTTGGCCCTTGCTCTACAACAAAATCCAACACTAAAATGAGAACTCATATCAAGATAACAAATGAAGAGGTCTACCAAGAAATGAAAGAAATTATCTGTCTTGTAAATAAGCGTTCTGAAGATCTTAAGCTGTATCTTTTTATCATATGAATCAAATAAACATCCTATTAAAAAAAATGGGTATGAAAACAAGCACTATGAGCAGGTTGTCTGAACATATCATAGAATTGTTTGGGTTGGAAGGGTCCATGAAGGTCACCTAGTCCAACCCCCTGCAGTGAGCAGGGACATCTTCAACTAGATCAGGTTGCTCAGGAATGTTCTTGCTGTCTTGACCAACAAGCAGCAGTCTTACAAAGAAAAGCCAAACATTAATTATTTCAGCACCTCTTTACTACAAGCCTTTCTTGTGTAGCACTTCTATCATATCTACATGATATATGCTGCGCTATGATCTAGAAATGTCAATTCCTTTTCAATTCTGCAAATATTTCAGAATTAAAAGCAACCACTCTATTTGTCAGTATAGCATATTGAAACTTTTACTAGTGCAAATGCAACACGTACCTAAAACTTACTTGAAAACATCCTTGATGACTATTTAGGACTTAGAGAAAAATTAAGAGTACTGATAACAGACATGCAGGCTGTCTGCTTTGCCACAGAGCTTCTCTCTCCTTCCTCCAACCACCCTTATGCTGCTACTGTCTGTCTGGGTGCTTTCAAACTGTCATTTCTTAACCAGTTAAAATTATCTAATTTCCTAATTCTGATTTCTTCTCTGGTGACCACTTAAGAACAAGTTTCCCCTGCCTGACACCACCAGCCATACCAGCAATGAGCAGCAGTGGGCAAGGAACATTTTACATGCCAAGTCATACAGTGATGATGCTCAGTTGTATTTGCCACAACAGTGGTTGCAGAGTGATTCTACAAGCACACTGCTTGTGCCACTGATACAGATCCACAGAATGACTTGAGTTGGAAGAGAACCACAAGGATCATTGGGTCCACCTCCTGTCACTGCACAGGACAATCCCAACATTCACACCATGTGTCTCAGAGCATTGTCCAAATGCTTCTTGAATATTGTCAGGCTTGGAGCCATTACTACTTCCCTAGGGAGCTGTTCCAGTGCTCCACCACCCTCTGAGTGAAGAGCCTTTTCCTAATACCCAACCTAAACGTACCCTGGCACATCTTCCTGCCATTTCCTCGAGTCCTATCATCGGTCACCACAGAATGACCTCAGCTGGAATAGACCCACAAAGATCATCGAGCCCAACTCCTATCCCTGCTCAGGACAACCGTAACACACGCACCATGCTTCTTGAATATTGTTACCCAAGCACCTTCACAGCGAGAGCAGCTGTCTGCAACACTAAGGCACCCAGAAAAGCCCAGGAAAAAGCTGAGGAAATGGAGCAGGCAGCACTGCCTGGCGCTCAGCAGCAGCCCGTCCAGAGGCAACAGCCCTCATCCACCGCCCAGGCCTCACCGTCCCGCACGGGCGGGAAGGGGCTCCCGCCCGCCCAATTCCTGTCACGGCGGAAGCGCCCAAGACCTCTGGGGGGTCGGGGCGGGAGAGACGCCCATGGCGGCCCAGGAGCGGCCCCTCGCACTCCGTCAGGCTGTGCCAGGAGTGTCAGGCCGGGGTGGGCCGGGCGAACCGGGCGGCGGGACCCGCGCAGGGGTGGGGGGAGGGGAGCGGCACCAGGCCGGCACGGAAAGGGGAAAGAAGAGGAGGAAGGGGAGGGAGAAGGCAAGCCCGGCTCAGCAGGGCCCGCAACCCTCACCCACCGGTCAGCAACCGCCGCTGCCCCGGCCCGCGGCACCCGCAGGTCGCCGCCGCCGCTGGTCCCGCAGGCCGGGCGCTGAGGAGGCGAGGCTAGTGGCCGCGGCAACCAATCGCCGCCTACGCACGGCGCGTTCCCGGCCGCGACGTTAGCAAATCCCGGCCCCCGGCCCGGAGCGGTTGGCGCCAAAGCGAGGAGCGGGGCGCGGCCCCGCCCCTCCCCGGCCGCGCGACTGCGGCCTGAGCCTCAGCGCGGGAACAGAGGGGCTCCTCGTCCCGTCGCCTGCTTGGGCCCCGCGCTAGGAAGGAAAGAGGAGCGGCCGATGGAGGCTGCCAGGGTTATGTGGGACGGCAGGGCCGCGAGAGCGGCAGGATTGCTCACCCAGTGCGAGTTTCTCCCCCTCCCCGCCCCTTCCAGGGATGTCCGAGTGAAGCCGCACGAGGCTGGTCCCTCTGCGAGGCACGTGGAAGAGATGGCAGGTTTCACCGCGGGGCAAAACGCCTCCCGAGAAATTGCAATAGCAGGGGCATGAGGGGACAGCAGAGACCGACCTCACAGGGCTCTGCTCGCACTCCCTTGGAAGGACAGTTCCTAAACACTCAGAAACATGGATTTTGAGTCCCAAAGTGTGTATATAACTTGGGGTCTTCAAAAGCATCACAAAAGGTACTGATAGCACGACACCTGATGTGCTGATATCCTGTTATTATTCAAGAATTTCAGATTCAGAAATTACCCACAGCTTAACTCTCCTAAGAAGGAGGTGTACTTTTCACGGTTAAAGCAGCCAAAGCATAAGACCAGTCAAAGCAGGAACGTTTCCAGTATCACAGTGATGAAAAATAGGAAGCAAACCCTAGAAAATCCAGTTCTCCGTCTTTTTACCCCGCGTGCTGGTTTAACCTGGATTTTGAATCCAAGAGCACGTATGTAACCTGGGGGCTTCGAAAGAGAGGCAGCCTCTACTGGTCTCCTGGAAAACCCAAGTTTCACCTTGGGCTGCTGGACCTGAGGAGGCCACTGTCAGACTCCTCTGGAGCCACCATTATGAGCTGGCTGCAACCAAGGAGAGGGAAATGCTAACACAATGCCAGTGATACAAGAAGCAGTTACAACTGCAAATAGTGGAATGTTTTGATTTAAGCTAAAGTAGAATTAGTTATCTATAGAATTATTTTCTAACTGCAGTTAGATTTCATCTAAATAACTGTGGTTTTTTGCAAGTTAGACAATGTTTTCTTATTGCATGGGTTCTTTTCAAAGTGTTTTTTCAAAGACTGTTCTTTGAGAATTGATAACTGCTGAACAGATGTGTCTTCTGTAGTCACCTCTGTTTGCAGCCTTTCCCTATCTAAAATGCAAGGTCAGACAGAGATCTCGCTCCAAAGCTCCAGTTAGCAGAACTTTGGCTGTTATGAAGTTGATAATAACATTAAAATTAGTCTTTGGAATGTAATGGAATAAGCATAAGATTTCTGAGAAAATTTACACGTAGGCATGTAGGTGGGGAATATATTCCATCCTCAGCTCTTGCCTCATTATGTGTGATTGATGGAAATCATTCCCTCACTCACCTAGCACTGAAATAAAGGATGATGCTTGCTAAAACTCCAAAACGAGTTTTAGAGAGTTTATTTGCTGGCATTTTCGATATCACTGACTGCCTCCACCCAAGCCTGAATAACCAGCTCTAGTTGCCCACCACCCGCGCCCACCCCCGGTCAGCGGTCTCTGGCTGATACCGTGACTGGGATTTAAAGGATTTAAGGTAAGCCGCCCTGGCTTGTGTCCCTTGACTAGGGCTGCAGCGGCAATGCCAGCTAACTCCGGGGAGAAGGGCGGCTCGTGGGAAGACTACAACTCCCGGCACACACCGGGCGCGCGGCGGTGTATTTCGGGAGTTGTAGTTTTAAGCTCCCGCGGGCGCCGTCACATGGGAGGCGGGGGCAGGTTTCCTTTGGGCTGCGACGTCGCATGTATGTGACGCCTCCGCCGCCGCCGAGGTGGAAGCTGGTGCTGCGCGGCGCCACCACCCCACGTGCTGCGGGCGGCTCCTCGCCTTCTCCCGCCGCTGCCGTCCTCGGGTGCTGACGGTGAAGGAGGAGGATGACGGAGGACCTGCAGTTCCGACTGACGGAGCCGCTGCGGCTGGTGGCGCGCCGCAACGAGAAGAGCAGCGCGGAGCTGAGCCGGTTCTTGGCGAAGCAGGTGAGTGGGAGACCGGGCAGGTACCGCCTAGGAGGGGAAGGGACACGCCGTCATCTCCTTCCGGCAGCTTTGCCTGCTACCCGCGGCTCCGGGAGGCTCCATCCCGCCCCGTCGGCCTCGGGCAGCCGGTGGGGCCGCTCCCCTGGGCAGCTCCCCGCTCGCTCTCTCGCTCTTCTTTCCATACGAGCTTGTTGCTCACTCTCTCCCCGCCCCTTCCAGGGTGGTGCGAGTGGAGCCCCGCAGAGGTTGATCCTGATCCTCTGCTGTCCTCTCGTACCGCTCCCGTTGCTTCTCCTCGGGAGGTGTTTTGCCCCACAGATAAGACCCGAAGTATTTCCCATGTCCTTGGGGTGGGGCAGCGCAAAGGTGGTAGCGAGAAGTGGCACATCCTTAGCTTACAGGCACTGAGGCAGTTTATAGTCCGTTCTCATGATGGAGCTTTTGAAGCGCCCAAGTTATGGACGTGGTTTGGGACTCAAAATCCAAATGTCTGAGTGTCTAGGAAATGTCCTTTTAGGGTTGTGTGGGTGGAGCCCCATGAGGTCGGTCTTGTGTTGTTCCTCGTACCCTTCCCAATGTGCTTCCTTAGGATGCATTTTGTCCGCCAGTGAAGACGTGTAGTATTTTCCATGTCCCATGAGATGAGGCTGTGCAAGTGAGATAGTGAGAGGCATGTCCTTAGCAAGCGTTGAGGCCTTTTCTAGTCCCTTAGCTGCAGCACCTTACACTGATGCTGTTGCTGCTTTCTTTAATTGCTTTAAACTAGCATGTGGGGTAAAAAGATGAAGAATTGGATTTTCTAGGGTTTGCTTCTGTTTTTCTAATCACTAATGCTGGAAACATGTTCCTGCATTGACTGGTTTTGTGCTTTGGCTGCTTTAATGGTGAAAAGCACACCTACATTCTGGGAGAGTTAAGCCCTAGATAATTTCTGAATCTGAAATACTTGAATAAGTAATAACAGGATATCAGCACGTCAGATATCGTATTATTTGTGCTCCTCATGATGGAGCTTTTGAAGCCCCCAAGTTACGTACACGCTTTGGGTCTCAAAATCTATGTTTTTGTTTGAGTATTTAGGAATCGTCTTTTCAGGGAATGTGAGTGGAGCCCTGTGAGGTTGGTCCTCTGCTGTGCTGCTGCCATTGCATTATTAGTACTTTTCGTGATAGAGTTTTTGAAGCCCCCAAGTTATGGGACTCAAAATCCATGTTTCTGTTTGAATGTCTAGGAAATATCCTAGTTGTTTGAAAATGAAAAGTTGAATATTTTATTTTTTTTGAGAGTATTGACTTTCAGTCAGAATTGCTATCTCTTAGTTACGGTTAGGGAATGCTTTCATGCTGGTAGTCAAGGTTCTCTGTTGGTAGGCAGATGGCTTTTTCTTCTGACACTGTAAATCATAAGATTAAAATAAAATTGATGTGAATATATATTCCTGCGTTTGAGAGTTGATGCTAATTGGTGGGAAGCAGTGATGAACAGCTGAGGAGTAGAGATGGGGTGATGCGAATATGTGATATAGCAGACAGATGGAGTGGTGGACCAGAAGTGAGTCACCGAGAACTGACACTGGGAAGGAGATTGTACCCCCTTCCCTTCTGGTGACTGTTTTGAGAGATATGCTTCAGGTTTAGAAGTCTTGCTAGGTGGAAATTATTAAAGAGTAATTATATACAGAGAGTCTGGAACAGCATGTTAATGAGCAATGACAGGTGTTTTTGAAAACTGAATTGCTGTTTCCAAGCTTTAAGGATACAGATCTGGGAGTATGTTAGGCTTATCTTGCTAGTAAAAAAAGACTGGCTCCAGTCATACGTGGTTGCCTATGAGTGGCTTTGTATGGAACTTGGGAAGCATGCATTCTGGAAATCTAGCGCTCTTTGCTCTGTATTTCGCTATATTTCTGGCAATTTATTTCTTCAGTGTTCCAGAAATTGCTGCTTATAGAACTTGCCCAACACTGCTCAGTAAGGAACAGTATTTTGAGATAAATAGTAAGGCACCATTTATGTGGTGATTGAAGATCTTGCTCCTTGTGTTTCAGTATGTAATGGATATAGAGCCTTCTATGTAGATGTGCACAATTTAACTCTGCAAAGGTACAAGAAATTTCTGTGTTCTTAAATGAGGAAAACGGGATGAAAAGCTCTCTAAACCAGTCTTTGTTTCCCGCCTTTCTATTTTTGGATAATTTAAGGGCTCTGCAAAGTGCTGGAATGTGCTTTTGGTTCTGTTAAGAAAGGTCTGTTTAAATCAGAACATCTTCCTGCCTAGAATTCCAAATGCAGATTTTGTGCAAATACACATATTTCTGGATGCCTGTAATGGTATAATTTCAGTAGAGAGGTTCATTAATGTGAATGTTAAAAATGCTAGTAGGAATGGAATTTTATTGCAAATATCCTTATTAGTATCTGTCCTTTCCCATACATCGAGTTTTAAACACTGTACATATACTGAAAGCCATAAATCAAAAAATCCTAACCAGTTTGGACGTTTTCTGTTTAGTCTATGGAAGAGTCTTAAGTGAACTGGAGATCTCAAGCACACCGTTCTAGATCGGTTCTACTTTGTTGGTGTTTCAGCTTGCCACACTTAAATTTGTCTTTCTTTTTTCTATGTAGGAGTGAAAGTTCCTTTAATAATAATTCAGAGCTCTTACTTATAGGCCTTCAATCATAGCTTTTTGTGACAAGTGCCTGTATTCCTTTAGTTTATTGTGTCAGGAAAAAGAGGTGACCTAAGTGTTCCAGGTTAACCCAGCTACTCATTGGCTGTCAGAAAAATGTCCTGATGTCCTGGTAACTGAGGCAGACTGTTTTGTTGGGTTTTTTTCACAAAATATGACTTCCACTTTTTATTTGAGAAATTAATAAGGCTTTACATTATGTAGCATTATAAATAAGGGGAGGTATGTTGCACTTTTGCTTTCATCCTGGAGTGTATTCTCATCTCCTCCTGCTTCTAGTTTTTGAAGAGCTGTGATTTTTGGGAGACTGTGTTAATAAATACACTGGTTCAAAGTCAGAGAGAACATTTCTGCTGTCCAACTCTATCAAATACAATGTGCCGGATGAAGCGTAGGAAGTTCTAGCTTGTTCTGCAGGTAGTCGAAGCTGTCTTGCTTTGCTTGTGAGACTGCATATCCTCCTGCCCTTGAAGTTATAAGAAGATTGCAGGTTCATTTTGCTTACTGAACTGAACAGCTGCCAAAATGAGTGGTCCTAGTCTGTTTTCTTTTTGCTGATTCTCAGTGCCAAGCCACCCCCCTCTCTTGATTCTCTTTCCCTGAATCTAGGGAGTTTGCTGATGTGGAAAATCTGTTCAGTGTGTCCACCCAGTGGAAGTCTTTAGAAGAAGGATTAATTTGGATCATCTTGCCAAAATGATTACTGTTGTGTAAATGTGCAACAGAGCCGTTGTGTGAGGATACAGAGCTGAGAACATGAGTTTCCTGTGTTAGAGGGGAAGGGTTTCCCATGCGTCGCTCTTATGCCCTCCCACCCTTTAGAAGTATCCCATTATTAAATCTATGCATGATGTAATGTTCTGTGGAAGCTCCTGTGAGCCACGGTCAGACGTGGCTTTCACGTGGGCCCAGATTATTTCTTGCTGTGATCCCTTCTCTTAGTAATTTTGGGTTTTTTTATGGAGCTGGTTCTTAATAAATATTTCTATACCATGTGGGTAGGTGTACTAAGCTGGGAAGGAGGTGTGCAATGTACTGCTAGAGGAGCAATCAGGATCTTGTTTGACTTCAGGTCTCAGTCCTAGCTGTGCTAGTTTAGTGTAATTTTCATTAATAATATGGAATGTGTAAATGTTCAATATTTGGAGGGACGGTCTTTAGTGATGCTTTCTTAAAGCAGCTGTTTGGAACTGTGGATGCAGAATTACTATCCCAAATTTGAACAATACAATTAAACACTTTATAATCAGCTGTGCTTTGCTACTGATTGAGATATAGTTGGGTACTTCACAAAGCCACCTTTAGTAAAAAATCCACTCTGACAATGTTCTTGTCCTTAAAATTTTCCATTTAGACTCTGAAAGGCTCTGAAATCAAACAGACAGTCTCTTTGTAGAATGAGAGTGTTGCCACAGTGGTTTTAGAAAAGTTCTATGTGTCCTGAGGGTACTATATAAAACGATTAAAAAACTGCTTGCTCTCGCCAAATTGCTAATGGAATGGATTTGTTGTACAGTAGTCGTAACTACTGAATGTTACTGACTCAGTCACGTTATTTATGTACTATTTTATTGTTAACTGTTCCTTTTATTTGATATTGAAAGTTCTGGTTAGCAGATTAAGCACCTTGTTGTGCCTTGTTTAGACAGCCAAAGATGTAATTGATCTAGAAACTGAAGGTTTTTGTTTTTTACAGTGGAATTCTTGTCTAATTCTTAAGCCATGCTGCCTTTGAACAGCTTTTCAATCATTTTGCCACTTAAAATCTGATCCCCTGTAACGAATAGTGTCTTGCTTGCTCTGTGATGAATGAAGACCTTTAGCAGCTCTATTTTTAAAGTTATTTTTGATGCTGCTCTGATAGATAAGAGGAGCATAAACTTCGTAAAAATAAACACAAAGTGTGTAAGAAGCTGCTTGCAATTAAATGTGATGGGTTTGATGTTTGTAGTGTATATGTTGCAGTTTCCTTGATTTCTTACGGTGATGTTAGGAAATGAATGTCTTTTGAAATTCAGACAGACACACAAGAATTTTGAACCAGTATGTACATATTCTAGAAGCACATTTTCAATCGTGTATCCCTGGGAGGTCACATTTTCCAAGGCAATGTGTAGGACATCTTGCAGTCTTATTTATCTTGTAGCAATGAAAGTACCCCATCTGCAGGCCCAGGAGCAGGTTTCACCTGAATAGCAAAAGTCTAGGAGAAGCAGAAGTTGAGTGCATGTGTTGGTAAAATGAAAGACTACCTGAATCACAGAATATTTCTGTAGGAGTTTAGTTGGCGCTTGCTTTGTTTGGAAAGCTGCCTTGCCTAGTGGTATTTATGACTGTTTGCCCAGAAAGATAAAATTGTCTTGAATAAGATAAGGGTTTGCTCGGCAAGGGAGAGGAGAGCGGGTGGTTAAAGAGCAAAACCACTACAGGGCAAATTCCTAGTCCTGATTCTTTACAAATCAGAATTACTGCATTATATACCAGACATCACAGAAGTGCAGAGATGCTTTGATAATAACATGAGCTCAAAGACCAGAGAAATTTAAATGTAAGACACAAGAAATAGGTTGTTCTTTAGTAACAAAGTAAGAAAAGTTGAGGGGGATGTGAGAGGGGGTGTCTTTTTGTGGTGGGTTGGGTTTTTTTCCTGTTTTCCTAGCAGGTGTGAGTATGTTTTCTGTCTGTTCTAAAGGCTAATAGTTTGTTTTGTACTAAAGGACCATTTTATATAAACACAAGGAGAAAAAAGCCCTCAACTTCAAATCTGCAGGTACAGGCTACTTCTCGTCAAGAACATTGCTCACTGTAATTGCTTTTAGAAATATGGAAATAAGACTGCAATAAGACACGATGAATTGAATGCTTCCTTTTTGAAAAGAGATAGTGAACACAATACAACTCAAACTTCTTTAAGAACTCAACTTCCTAAGTGTTTTGTGGCTCTTGAGACCAAACTGTTGAGATAAGTGGAAATTCTATTGACAAAGATGTTAGTTGTTATAACGTTTTCAGGATTTTTTCTTTTGAAAACATCTAAAAATATTTGCTTTATCTTTCAGCTTAAAATGGAATTTTAGTTTTTTTTGTTATTTCTGTTAGGTGTGTCATTCTGCATGTCACTCGTTCTGTTTCCCAGTTTTTTAAATACGGAAAGCTGGTGTTAGGTATTTCCATGGGGAATTTTGGTCTTCCTTTTGTTATTTTAAAGATTTACTCCTGTAAAATTCAATGTGAATCCTGGATGAGCAGTTCTCAAGTTAAAAGTCCACATCATTTTCCTTTTAATCTGTTCTTGCTTTCCATTCCTCTAGATTTGGACTCAGCAGGATCGACAATGCATCCTTGATATTTTAGCGCAGTTATTACTGGACAAGGAATGTACTCTATTGATTGGCCGTCAAGTTCGGCCAATCTTGTTGGATCTGTTGGAAAGGAATGCAGAAGCCATTAAAGCTGGTGGCCAGATCAACCATGACAGGCATGAAAGGCTTTGTGTAGCCATGAGCAAGCTGGTTGTTGACCACCCTGATGTTTTGCCGTAAGTTATTTAGTGTCTCTTTGTGCAGCATTTGAACATAGAGAGTACATTCTTGTCAGTGCTGAAGTGGTTGTCTTTCCCAAGTGTGGACAAAATTAAATATAGGCCCTAGTTCTCGATATATAGTCAATTACTACTTTGGGACCACTTTCATGACACTTTTATTAGTGACTCTTTTCCTTTCCTTGGGCTTAAATGTCTGTGTTCCATCTCTTTCTCTGTCTCTTTCTTATAAAGATTTGCATTGAGATATTTTAAGACTACATCACCAGTTTTCCAGAGGCTTTTCCTCGAAAGCTCAGATGCAAACACAGTCCGATACGGGCGCAGACGAATGAAGTTACGGGACCTAATGGAGGCAGCCTATAGATTTTTACAAAAGGAGCAATCAGTTTTCCGGGAATTATGGGACTGGAGTGTGTGTATTCCGCTCCTAAGGAGTCATGACACTTTAGTCCGTTGGTAAGTTAAAATCCCCAGATTTCTCAATTGAAAAAGACTTATCTGTCTTTTGAATTGTATTTAACAATGTTAACATGCAAGGAGAAAAGAATCTTCAGATAATACCGGAGAAATCTGTACCAATGGTATCTGTACCTGCACTTCTTACTTGATCTTTTGAAAGCTGTAGTGATCCATCAGAGTGAAACGTAGGCTAGCTCATAGCCATGCTTAAAAACATGATCTGAAGAATCTTTTCAAATAGCTGGTTTGCCCAAGTTGGGTTCATGGGAGATGGTGAATTTGATGAAACATTGTGACTTTGTCTCTACTTTGAGCTTGTTGGTATATTGCGTGCGTTCTAGCACGTTATCCTCACAGGAAGTAGAGGTGAATCTTTTCTCATTCCAACTTATATTACGATGGAATACGATACTGTTCTACAATGAAATCCTATTAATGAGGGGGTTTTTTTGTGTTGCTTGTCTATAGACATCTTAGTCACTGTAGAGCTCAGCTTATTTTATCTAAAGTTCCTAATTGGCCTTCTTGCAGACTTTGCATGTGGTTTTGGTCAGATTTTTAATGTTGGTTGTCTGCCTGTAGGGCTTCAACCTAGTCATATGATCTACTTTATCTATGTGAGTAGAGGTATTGATAATGCCTTTTCTTTATTTGAAAAAAGGTCTTTAATAGTCTTCATTTTTTTTAAAGAAATTCAGAATTATGTTCATAGCTCATAGTTTTAAAATAAGATGTGTAATTTAGGAAGGATGGGAACAAGAGTATTGTCAAGTTGGTTGGCCATTTATGAAGCTCTTCAGGATGACAATACACTTATACATTAGAAAAAGAAAGGGAATTTTTAATTCATGGACTGGAAGTGGTTTACATGGTGTTCAGCTAATAATGTTAAATAAGTGAATGAACTGACTTTTTAATTTTATCCTGAACGTGTTGTCTTCTGGCAACTTGTCTGCCACCAAGCTGTTTGAAAGCTTTATTCTTGGAAGGTAAAAGCAGTGGTATAATAATGAAAAGTGTATGCATGACTTGTATTAAGTGGTTTTTGTTGTGAGACAGCTTTATGTAGTAATGAAGTCAACACTTGGCACTAAGTTTTGAGTTCATTGTGTTCATTATATTAGAAGTAGCGTGAAATAGAAAGCAAATCTGAAAGGGAAGTAGTAGGAGAAAGCGAAAATTATCATGCTAAGAAAATCTGATTTTTGTTGTCTCCTATTTACCTTTTTTTCTGAAGAAGTGCTGTCCTTTTACTATATTTCTGTTGATCGTTCAATCCTTTAAAGAAAGGTTAGCTATTTGATGTGTAAATGATAAAGTATGCCATGACAGAACTCCTTTTCTCTGTTCTGTTTCTCCAATTTTTAAGAATAAGCATAGCACTAAAATAATTTCTATGAAGGAAATTTTCTGCATGTTTTTTCAAACTTGGTATTTTGGTTTATAATTCTATCAAACTAAATTTCTTAAGACTATGTTTTGACATGTTTTGTTCTAAATCTGATTTTTAGGTATACTTCAAACTGTCTTGCTCTGGTGACTTGCATGAATGATGAGCATAAATTGTCTTTCCTGAAGAAAATATTCAATCCTGAGGAGCTGATACATTTCAGACTAAAGTAGGAACTTCTAAAATTTTGAACACTATTGTGTGTTGGTTAATGACTTTGAGTTGAGTTAATAAACTTGGTTTTCACAGGCTTCTAGAAGAATCTCAGCTGCAGAATGTAGAACGAGCCCTTGTTTTGGCCAATCCAGACTCTTCATTTTGGCAAGAGGAGAAAGAACTGCAATATACACAAGGTCATATTGTATCAGGCGACCTCTCTGCAAATGTAGTAGCTGTATGTGGTATTGTGCTACCTAGACTACAGTTTGTTTCTGAAGAGCAGGTATGTAATCCAGGGCTAAGTCTGTACATGTTTTTTTTAAGAATCCCTAAATGCAGTGAACTGACTTTTTCCTGCTTAAATGGTGTTGAGATACTGTGGATAATGTATGTGTCTTTAGCTTTCTTGATGGGTGCCATAAGCTAGCGTTGCATAGTATGATGTTGCAAAGAAGCTGTGCAGTGGATTGAAGCAATGCAGGCATAATAGTGGTGTTCATTTTATCTTCATATGTCACTTCTTGCAAACATGCTATGAAAGAAAGTTCAGCCTTACATAGTATCTCCAGCCCAAGACAGAGTGATACTTCATAGCTGAGTAAAGCCAGGTTCTGGCACAGTTGCATTTACCTACATTGAAGTAGTTTTTTGTGCTGTACAGACACCTTATAAACAGCCTTTCTCTATATTTTTAATTTATCTCATAAAAAATAAAATGAGTACTACTTCCTCCCCCCTTTGTCTACCTTCTAGAAGAGTAAGTAAGCAAGAACTGACTATTCATTTCACTTGACTGAAGTATAATGCAGAACGTAGTGCCTTACAGTTTTAGGAAGTCCACCAAAGACATAAACATTTTGACCAAACAGTATTTAACCTTTTTTTCTCTTCAGATGCAGTTCATCTTGAACTGTTCAGGTGGTTTGTTGTAGTTGCAGCCAGTATACTTGACTATTTTTCCTCATTCAGCTGCAATTTGAGCTTGTAGCTGAGTATTTCTGTTTAATTTTATGATACTCATCTTCAAATGAAGGACAAAGGAATGGATGCAGACTGCCAGTGTTCAGAGTTTCTTAAGTAGCAGAAGCAAGGAAATAGGGATTTCCTCCCAGATTCTTTCCTCTCCCCACCAAAACTTCTGTAGCTGAATTTGCTGTCTTCTAGATTTTTTTTTTATAGGATTGAACGTGTAGTTTGAAATTCATTGCAGCAGGGGAAACTGGGCTGTTTGAGGAGATTCTTATTCCTGTGCCAGTGCCATTGCTGCTGCTATTGTGCTGAAGTTAGGCCGTTCTATAAACTGGATTACTGAAAAGATACTCTGTCAGTGAGGGAAGAGAGAACTTTCCTAAAAGGTGTGCTCTTACGTGTTTTAATAGCCACAGGTATTTCATTGATATGGTATACAGTGTAGTTCCTTTTGCAGTGGAGAGGTTACAGTGGCAGCTGACGAGGTCTGATTGAAGAGGCAGAAGCAAATTGCGAGGGAAGGCAGATACTTTTGAAAACTAGCATTGTCACTAGAGAGGTATGTGAAAGTATATCTGAAAAGAAGATCAGATTTAAACTACAGGATGCTCCTTTTGGTTTTGGTGCGGTATGTACTCCAGTTTCTTTTCCTGCCTTTTGGCAGGAAAGCACTAATCTTTGTGCCATATTCTGATATGTAAGTAACTATAGGAGTGAAAATATTTGCAAGGTATCTGTGGCATTGATTAACTACCATTGAATATTCTATATTCATTGCATTTCAAATAAAATAAAGGTGTTACTGAATTTACTTTTTTGCCTCTATATGCGTTGAATTTAATGATCTTATGCTTTGGCCTGTGCAGAAAGAAATAAATATAACACTTTTTAAAATATTCATATGTGCATCATCTGAGTCTAGCTGCTGTTTGATTTGTCCTGTGATTTGAATCCATTCCGGTGACTTAATTTCACTTATTATTGCAAATTTTACTTGATTGACGTTTTGTGATTGAATAGTTACCATGCATGTACTGACAACTTAGTGTGAACTCTTAGGGAAGAAATGGTACATATACTTTATTAAATGTTTCACCTATAGTAGGTTTTTTATTATATCTATTTTAATGTCTGTCATTAAATACAGCCTTAGAATCCTTTATTTTGTGTGATGCGTTGACAGATCTGTAGACCAAAATTTTCTAGTCGTTAAACTCACTTTCCTGATTGTTCTGTGTTGTGCAACCTGTACAAAAAGTAAGGTTTGGTGTAGTAACTCAAATTTTTTGTTTGAACAGGAAGATAACACCAGCCGTTTCATTTTGGTTGGATCTGCCTTCACAAATCTTCAAAACCTTGCTATTGCTGTAGCATATCAGAGTCCTGTTTTATTAGAAGGACCAATAGGATGTGGGAAGACTTCTTTAATTGAATATTTAGCAGCTGTTACAGGAAGAACAAAGCCGCCTCATATTCTGAAAGTCCAGCTGGGGGATCAAACTGATAGTAAGGTAACTGATGATGTCGTTTTATGATAGGATGATCAAATGTAATTTTTGCTTTAAGCATGGACTTAATTTTCCAGTGAGATAATGGTCTACCAAAGACCCCACAACCCCACCTCTGTAGTATTGCTCTGAACTATTGCTGAGAAGAAGTAAATGTGAAGAAAAGTCACAGTTAAGCTTCAGTCAGTTTTAGATTCTGAGCATAATTGTCATATATTTTTTCCATTTTAATTATATGTTTTGTCAGTTTTTTTATATGTGGAAGAGTTGTATTGATTTTTGAATTTTAAAAAAATTATTGGGAGAAAAAATGACTCTGAAATGACTCAAGCTGTTGCTGAAGGCTGTATGAACAGTTTTATTTCAGTTTGAGTGAGCTAATATCAATTTAATCTGATCCCTGTTTTTTGTGGTAAACGTGAGATGAAGTAAGGTATTGTGATGTTGAGGTCACTGGCACTTACGTAGTAGTGAACTAGCTCTTACCTCAGAGATAAAACCAGAGGTGAAGCAAATGTCATATTCTACTGGATTTACATATATAACTTTTGAGCTTGAGTTGGTTTATGATGTTTAGCAATTTTTTTTTTAGTTGGAAGT
The DNA here is from genome assembly GCA_033558185.1 of Dromococcyx pavoninus. Taxonomy (NCBI): domain Eukaryota; kingdom Metazoa; phylum Chordata; class Aves; order Cuculiformes; family Neomorphidae; genus Dromococcyx; species Dromococcyx pavoninus. The sequence continues at coordinate 82,578 of JAUMJL010000796.1, forward strand.
GCTATCTCAATGTTTTTATTGCCATGTATAAGCACCGTCTTTATGTGCTTAGAACAGCTTATTTCACCATCTCCACAATAATATTCTCATATCTGTCAGTAAGACTGCCATATTAAAGAAAGTGAAGTTCAAAGTACAAAATAAGTAGTAGTGAAACCATAAACTTAGTTATTTAAGGAATGCTTCAATGTGGAAGCTACAACTTTATAGAAGAGCAATACTTGATTGTTTTTGTATCTCTCAAGAACTTGTTTTACAATTCCTCTTACTAGCTTAGTGATAGGCTTTTCAAAACTGTAGAAGAGCTCAGAACAACCTATACAGTTTTGTATGTTATGCAGTTGATTCTGTTAATTATGGTGGCACAGCTCTATAAATTTGCTTCCAGTTACATAGCATTCTAATTCCTGTGTTTCAGTTAGGTTATCTTAGATGTGGAGGGGTGAAACGCTTCTTTTTTTCTTAATTTGAAAAAAACTGCAATGCTGGGCCCAGATTACTAGATGGATGGAGGATAAGAAAGTGCTGCTTACATACCAATTTTGTTTGGTTTTAGGTTTTTACTCTGAGTTTTTAAGGGGTGTAATGAACGAGTCTCTAATTTACGATTGTTTCTGTTGTAGACACTGCTGGGAATGTACCGTTGTACAGATGTACCAGGGGAGTTTGTATGGCAACCTGGAACCTTGACACAAGCTGTTACTAAAGGTCATTGGATACTTCTGGAGGATATTGATTATGCTCCTCTGGATGTGGTATGTAGGCTCATATTCACTGTGAGGTATTGGTCTTAAGGCCCATATGAGCAGTTTTTGGAGTCTAAATGCTATGAGTTCTGCTGCAGCATGCTGAAAATATCGCCCCTTTAAAAGTGGTTGAAAAGAATTAACTTGGCTGTCTTCATTCACATACTGGCATATCACGCTAGTTTTTATCATTGTTATAGAGTAGTCATGATACTACTGATGCCACATTTCACTTTGAAGATTTGAATCGACAGTCATAATGAGCTATGTATCATTTAAATCACATTTTAATATTTGAAAACAGATGTGACTTCAAACACCAGATATCGTTGTTGTATTATAATGGTACTGATAATATGATTTTTCTAGTGTTTTGTCATGTGGTTTTGTTTTGGTTTGTTTTTTTTTCCCTTACACATTTCTTACCTCTGGCTTGGATATTAAAAATACTTTGTATATAGCTTTTAACAGATTTCCTGGCTTTAGCTCCAGAACTACTGCTTGTTAGTGTCCTCATTCCCTTTTAAAGTAATAACTGTTGAAAGGACATCTTCTGCAAGCACAAGGTCATAGAGATGTTTTTCTGTATAGAGCTGCTGGACGTTGTGCAGATAGTAGTTTTCTTTCGTATCTGTTCTGTAAAGGATCCTTTCTGTGTCTAAGTAACCTGACAGCTTGTTTACTGAGTTCTAGGTGTCTGAAGCATAGGACATTTATGTGAAAGCCAAGAAATACTGGTTGTGTATACTAGACAGGGTCATGCTCTTGTGTGTTGCTCTTGTTTTGTTGACTCAGCTCATTGCACTCATCATAAGCATCTCTTGAGTGGTGTCATGCATTTATCTGTCCCTTTCTTCAGGTGCTCCCTGCAGACACCCTGTCTCCTTTCTCCATATCAAAGTCTCCATGCTTTCCTCCCTCTGTGGTCCTACCTCCCTGTTTTGCTTCTACCGTTATTACTGTCCTTCTACATGGAAGGATAGATTCCTCAAATAGATACCAGATTCTCCTGGGGGTACGAGGGTATACACTGAAAAATGATGATGTTTGAGAATGAAATCTTTGAGATACGGGTCTTATTTGTTTAGGCAGATAAAGAAAACAAGGCTTCTGATGCTTCTAAGGAAAAAGTATTCAGTAATTCATTTCATAATTCAAGATAAATAATTTTGATTTGGACTGTAAAGAATGTTATTTCTGTTATCTCATTATTAAATCTGGATACAGGAGAAAGAAGATAGGGAAATATTCTACCTGTGACTTTCACTCTTGGTTAAAAATACAGGAGACTACACAGTTCCAGTTAGCATCACTTGGAAGTGCGATCTGCAGGAATGGGAGTCGCTAAGGATGTTGTGGTGCTCTGGGGAAATGCTCTAGCATCTCAAGTGTGGAAGGAGTGCAGATGGGTGTGCTGTTACTGTTTCACACGTAAAAAAAATTTCTTCTCTCCTGCAGATCTCTGTGCTCATTCCTCTTTTGGAAAAACGAGAGTTGGTAATTCCTGGTCGTGGTGACTGTTTAAAAGTAGCATCGGGATTCCAGTTTTTTGCAACCAGGAGGTAGGCATGTAAAGTTAAATGAGGTTAACAGCATGGATATCCTGTTTTTAAGTCAAACACAGTAACTGCAAGGTACTTGGGTGGGAGTGTTTTATCAATTCCCGATTAACAAGCAATAGAAGCCATTGAAGTTGTGAAAGGAATTTTTTTGCTTTAGAGCAGCCTTATATGACTACTGGGTGAATCCAGTCTTTGTACAGAAAGGTCAGTTCAACAAAGCTAAAGGAGTAAAACTTCTGGGGGGAACGCTACACAACCAACCCTTCACCAAAACAAAATACTGCTCTTGGCAGTTACTGTGTGAAGGTGGTTTATGATTTGTATTCACAAGGTGTCTTGACTTGCTAGTTAACAGCACCTGTGTAAAATATTTTTTAGTTTTTCTGATTGTGGGGTAGTTGGTAGTCTGACTACTGAATGTGATTAGTTTTCTGGGTTTTGATTTTGTTCCAGTTGCTTGATCAGTTGTATAAATGTGTTTCTTGGAAGATATATTTTTAAGAGTTTCATGAATGGTTTTAACTGAACTGTGCATCAATAATAAGATAAAGTTATTTGATTTGGGAATCATGGAAGAGAAATAGAAGGAAGAATTTTTTTAAGAAAACCTGATTTGTCAAAATCTTGTGTCTTCATAGAGGTTTATAATGTTTTCTAATCAGAAAAGACTTAATGTACTCTCCCTGATGATTTCATTGTAGTAATGGCTCATGCATCAGATGTCAAAATGCCTTCTTGTATAGTAAGACATAATATTGTGTCAAGATTAAAGGTTAGAATCTGTAGAAGCGGAATGGTTACGTGGTTTTCAGATATTTTGTAGTTATTAAAAAAGTCTGTAACAAGTTTTCCTGCTTTTGTCTTCCTTCCGTAGATTTTTTTTTTCCGGAGTTCAATTTTTTGTTTCAACTTGCTTTTAGTTGTCTCGTCTTGTAAAATTGTCTTCTTCTGTATACGTGGTCAACAGTTTGCATAGCAGCAAATTATAATTTCTGTTGGGTTAGTTAGAGCAGATTCAATAAGTCTGTTGCAGTTTCCAGCTGTGGAAAATTGTTTAAAAAAACCCAACCCTACAAACCTAAAAAAAACCCCAAACCCAAGCACCCAGTATCTAATGCTTTGTGCATGTGCAAGGCTAGTTCTGCAATGGGTATAACATATGGCTGCGAACTTATTTGTGCATTAAAAAATGTACGGAACAAAAGATACGAGGTAAAAAAATGTGAGCTTGAAGAGTGAAGAAAAATAATCAGGAAAGGCAGTGGAGGGGACAGGAATTGGAGGTGCTTTTCCTGCATGCAAGAGAGCACAGATTCTTTAGGATCAGTGTAAGGTATTTCCCAGGTCACTTCTGTCAGGCTCTCTTCTTTACAGAGGATTCTGTATATTGCTTCTGGTATACTTAACTGTCATCTTTCTGCAAGTAGCTCTAAGGAGATTTCTGCACTACAAGGTAAAAAACTGTAGCAGCAGTGTTGTAACATATTCTTCAATGCATAAGAACACACTGAAAATGTTGACTTCTTCAACAAGACACAACATGACCTGTTTCTTCTTGTTGTTTTGATGTAGGATATTCAGTTGTGGTGGAGGTTGGTACAGGCAGCAAAGCAGCCATGCTACTCTTCTGGACAAATACTGGACCAAAATACATTTGGATAACATGAGCAAAGGAGAACTCAAGGAGGTATGGTGTGTGTTGCTATATTGTGGCATGTGAATAATTATTTCAATTTAGAGTAATAAATGTTTTCCATTAATAAATCGAATCCGTATTTTTATGTCCAAGATCCACAATACAATCATTTTGGATTTGTTCTACCAATTTTTAAGTCAATGGGCACTTTTCGGAAGAATTTGAAGTGAATTGGAAAAAGATCGCTCTAACTTGCCTTTGCAAACATAGTTCTGCTTTGAATGGGACTGCGAATCAAATTACTTTGCCATTTTGTAGCCCACAGAGATCTAAAAACAGAGAGAAAAAGTAAAGACGAACATTGGACTCTAGTCTTTTGCTTCTAAGCTTTGAGATGAAAAGTAGTTTGTCAGTTGTCAATTACAAATAACTGTTTATATTGACATGTTTTGTTAGCATCTCTAGGAAACGTTTGCTTTGTATTGTTTTTAAAAAATTTCAAGTAGCCCAGGGCTTAAATGAAAACAGAATTCTCTAGAGATTCTTCTTGTGATACAGAGCTCCAGAGGAAGGTTCAGCTTTTAAGAGCCTTGCCTAAGGCAAAAGGGGTCTATCAAAGAGTTGAGGAGGAAGTCCTGCATTTTCTAGAGTGAAGGAGATATTCATTCAGTTCTTGGAATTTGTTTGGCGTTTAGCACCGTTATGGGTAACCTTAAATATCTGTGGTTTTCCATTTTGTCATTTGTCCACTAGTTGTTAGGAATGGGGCAAGAGCAGCACTTATTTTGTACTTGTGGATTTTGATGGAGATACACATGCTTGTGTGCTGTAGATGCTTCTACTACAAATCGTTTCATGTGGGCAGGAATTCTAGGGAGCTCACAGTTGCAGTGTTAAAAGAAGTTATCTGGCCAAACTGATGTCAAAGATGACCTCCAGAAAGGACCAATATTCAAATAAAGCTTGGTGGACTAAGCCTTAAGAAAAAAGATTCAGTGTTAAATGTGTCACTTAGCACTAGGTTCTTTAAGTTCTTTTTTATAACATTTTAGCTCAAGTCACAAATATATAAATCACTGTGCAAGATTCTGTAGTAATAGAAGAAGAGATTGGTAGGATACACTTACTTGCTGCACTTACACTCTTGAAAATAGACTCATGTTCTTCTAGTTAATCTCAAAAGTCAGTTTGGCAGTGTAGGACCTATGTTCCTGGCCTGTATCTGTGAAAAGCTTATTTTGGGAAGAAAAAATTTGATCGGCAAGCTTTAGACATGAGCTGAAAGGAAATTACAGAAGAAAAATTAGCGTCTATTCACTGTGCTTACAAAGTCGCATTAAGACAACTTGAATGTGTCATAAAAAACTTGAATCAGTCATAAAAAGGACAGAAGATAAGAATTTTTGTTATAAGTTATAAAGTCCTATGATCACAATTTGTGTTTAGGTAAGATCGTATGTATCTTTTGTTCTTCCTGTTACTATTTATGCAAATGTATTAGATGGAGTAGAGTAACTTTTGGCATCCAAATCGATATTGTACAAGTTACAATTTGTTTTCTTCAGATGAGAGATTCCACGAGAGCAGTTTTGTGCAGCTTGCTAGCTTGAGTATTGAAGTGTATCCTATTAAAATTTGGAGGATTGGTGGTTTCCTTCCAATGCTTAAGATTTTTTTGGTTTGTATTTTTTTTTCCAGGTTCTTAAAAAAAGATACCCCAACCTTGCTCTTGTAACTGATCACTTGCTAGACATCTACATTGACCTCATGGGAGACAAGTATCAGGCATCAGAAAACAGTGCTTCTGGCTCCAGGCACATACCAGAAGATGCATCAGAATCAAGATCAGAAAATAAGAAACCAAATCTAGAAGGGCGAGAACTATCTCTAAGGTTGTATTTTCTTGTATGTTTATTGGAAGGAAGTTTAATGAGGTAGCTGCAGAGATAAACTCTTCTATCTCTGTTATTTTTCTTACTTTTTTTTAAATAGTGATAAGCTTGAATGCAATTAAACTGGAATTTCATAAAAACTGGTAAAATTCGTATTTCATTTAAAAATTACTAATGTATCTTAAATCTGAGTTATCTAGAGCTTCAAATTTGCTGGACTTTTTTTAGGAAAAATTGTAGGTTTTGTCATATGTGGTGCAGAGTTGGTATCAAGACATATGGATTGCTCATCAATTCATTTTAGCACATGCTATCAGTCCTATTAGTTAAGGACTGTTGACTGAAATGTACTGTATAATGTTCTCACAATAGCTAGTAGGCAACATTTTCAGCTATTGTATATATTGGTTTATTGAGATAATTTTGTATTAGACACTCACAGCGTTCTAACTTACACATGACTGGAAATAACCAGATCTGTAGTGTACTAGTAATTTCAGAATTTTTATGATGAAATGCAGCTTGATGTTCAGTTATTTCTGCCTCTCATGCCAAATGTCAATTCTACTCGTGGAATTTCTGTGACCAGTAGTGCTTTGAGAATTAGTCAGTAAATACTAGGTGTGGCTAGTACCTAGTATTTTTGTGAAACATAAGAATGCCACTAAGTTTAAAACAGAAGTTGTTTTCCTAGGATTAGATGTTTCCTTTTCTTGTTGTTGGTAAGAAGTCAGTATCCTGGAAAAAATAGGTTTTTAGACCTTTCTTGGTGAAAAGCTTGCTGCTTTTTTTTTTTTCAATTTCATAATGGAGCATATATTATCTATTTTAAGCAATGTATTTGAAAGCAACACTCTTGGTCTTAATGTGCTCAGCTACTCTTCAGAATTAGCGTCCTATTTATGTGTGTCTTCACATGTATAACTTGTACCACAAGTAAATATGCACTTGCTAGAAGATGACATAATCACTTAAGCTGAATGTGAAAGAAGGTGCTGTGTGTTTGGGCTTGCTTGTATCAAATGTTTTCACTTTTCTTTTTAGAGACTTACTAAATTGGTGCAGCAGGATTCCTTGCAACTTTGATAGTAATTCTTCAAACACAGCAGTGAATATTTTTCAGGAGGTGCGGTAAGACTTGATCTGGAAATTGCTTACCCAAATTCTATCATTGTCTCACAAATCTTAAAATGCTGTATTTGGGATTGTGAGATGGGGATTTACATTTAGTTCTAGCTGAAGCAGTTGGACTTAGAATGTTTGTGATCGATCTATCGGAAGCTTTCCTTATTATTAGGAAAATTGTTTGCAGTAGTGTGCTGAAAGCCAATTCACACTTAGTGCTGTCATATACTGTCACATGTTTAACTGGTATGAGCTGGGATTGCATATGACTGAGAGTAAAGGCTTTTTCTTCTAATACGAGGCTTCTTTCCTACTTTCCTCTGAATCAATTTACATTCCAGGTTTGGAATTTTGTTTTTTTTTTTCGTCAGAGGTAGTTTTAGGATATGAGATTTTTCTTTCTTCTCCATTCATCTAAAAATAGCTTCTGTGACTGGGTATTGAAAAGTTAATACTTCTAGTAGAAACCCAGTACATAAGAGTTTAGAAGTTCTTATTATATCCTTTTGAACTTTGTTGTTTGACTCACTTTGTGGACAGTGAAATAATTTTGTTTACCATGGTTGGGTTGGATTCAGGCTCATATAAATTAAAACGGTGCTTATCAGATCATGTAAGTGTATACAGAATCTTCACTAAAAAGTTGTGTTTAATAAGTTGGTTTGTTTTCCTCTTAACAGGCGTTGGACTGTTTCACAGCCATGCTGTCCAACCAAGGAAACAGACAGAAAATGGCAGACGTTATTGGAAGTAAACTAAATATTTCCAAGAAAAAGGTATCTTGAGTTATAATTAACATGATATTTATTTGTAATACTCTGACTTAATTTTTTTCCTAGTGATTAATTTACAAGTGTTCTGCTACTTTACTTAAAAATTATGCATATCTCTGCCCCAAACACTTCTTTTGTGCTCTATGCTATCGTGGGTTCTACATTTTTCCCTGAAAGGTGCAGTGAACCTGTTTTAGAGCAGATTGCAAATGGTCTCATCACGCAAAAGAAGGATCAGACAGCTGGAACAGCAGAGCTGCCTAAGCACGTGATACTGCTAGATACATAGAGTAGTAAAGAATGTGCTTTCTTTCTTTGGTGGTTACAGTGAATTACAATCACTTAAAGAAATTTGAGATGGGAGAGAAACATAACCTTCGTTACTACTTTTTCTGTGATCAATGATTCCAAAATCAAGTATCTCTCCAGAGGCAGTTAGCAGCTATCTACCTATTAATAGCATGATATATAAATTACTGAGTTAAGGTGAATGGTTACTTTGTCAACTATTTGTAATAATAGAAGTTTGTGAAGAAAACTCTTTTGTTACTTTAAGATAGAAAAACTTGCCAGCTGGGTGGACAGAAGTATCCCTGAAACTTCTAAGTACCTCTTCTTGTATTGAAATAATGCAAAAGGAATGTATTATCCTCCGCCAATGGCAAAATATCCTTGTTTACACAAAGGTATTTGCCAAAGCTTTTTTGAGGGAGATTAGTTGTTACGCTTAGTTAAGCTTGAACCTGGGAACAGTTATCTTATGTAGTTGAACTACCATGGAAGTAGATGAAATAGAAATATCGCCAAGTTAAGGGGAAAAGCATTGTCTATATAGATAATAACACTTTCGGTCCTTCAGTATTTTAGGTGGCAAGTATGTAAAACCTGCAAAATACAAAGTCTTACTATGAAGAATTAGCTTGTTGCAAAGTAAAACTTATAGCATAGCATGGATATTCTTGGTGTGATGTTGTAGGCAGCATCAATATTGGAAATGTTGATGCTTTCTTCACAGGTGAAGTTCTTTTGTGAACTCTATAAACCAGAAATTCTAATACGGGAACAAGAAGTCTCTGTTGGAAGAGTGTGTCTCATGAGGCAACAAACCCAGGCTCTCACTGTACACAGGTAGAATATCTTGCAGTTTACATGTGAAGTGAAATATTTCATAGTACAGTAGGACAGTTCAGAAATCACAGGATTAAAAAAAATCTTTTAAGTTGGATATGTGAGTTGTTTCTGTTGTGATCTGATTTTTACCTTCTTTAAAGCTGTCTGCATCATACTTCTGGCAGCATGGAGATTTTCAGTTTCTTTTCAACTAGAGTTTCTCCAAAACAGTGTGGATCCACAGCTCTTATAATAAGAATTTGCTGAATATTATCTTTGTAAAGGATGGGTTTTGTAGTATGTGGCACAAACTCTACTGGTAAGAAAGTTCTGTGGAAACCCTGAATTTCTAGATTGTATCTTGAGAAAAAGATCATCATACCTGGATGAATCTTAGTTTTGAGTTGCTTCCTTTGTTCTTTCAGAGCAAAACAAACCTTTGCTGCCACAAGGCCATCTGCGGTGTTGATTGAACAGCTTGCAGTTTGCGTTGTGAAAGGAGAGCCCGTGCTTTTGGTTGGTGAAACAGGAACTGGCAAAACCTCAACTGTTCAGTACCTTGCTCATATTACAGGTAAATAAAGCGTAAAGAATGTGACTTATATGAAGATGATTCAAAAAACGACCAACAAACAAAAATACCCCACAAGTTGATGGTGCTTTTTATTTCTATTTCAAGGGCATCGTTTGAGGGTTATCAACATGAACCAGCAAAGTGACACAGCAGATCTGTTGGGGGGGTGAGTCACTGACTGCTTTGTTCTGTGTAACAAATTGGTAGTATCAGAACAAGTTTCTAACAAAAGTAAAGTTGTGTTGTCACAGAATTGTTTTTAGACATGTATCTGTTTCATAGTAGCATAAATGTCTTAAGCATGTTTGCATGCAGAAAACCTGTTTTTACTGAGGAACAGAAGCAGTTTTGCTGAATTGTTTGCACAACTGCATGTGAAGAAGTAGTTAAAAGCACAGACTGTGATCTCTAAAAATGGCTAAGCTGTTCAATATAAATATGATACAATATTCAGAGGACGTACTGGTTGGTTGTAGTAAAAATTTTTTATGTATCAGGGTTGTTCTGTCAATATAAAATTGACTCATATGGTGTATTTAAATATGTGCAATTTTACTTTGCTCATTAGTTGAGTGAAAAGCTGTGGAAACCAGGATTTTTTCATGCACAATGTTTCAGTAACTCTGTTAGTTCACAGATGCTAGTTCCTGTTCCTGTGTCAAATAACTTCTCTTGCTTCTCTTCAGTTACAAGCCTGTGGACAACAAGCTGATCTGGCTGCCTCTGCGAGAGTCTTTTGAAGAACTCTTCTACCAGACGTTCTCTAGAAAGAAAAATCAGACTTTCTTGGGACACATTCAGACCTGTTACAGGCAGAAGCGTTGGCATGATCTGCTAAAACTAATGCAACATATTCATAAATCTGCTATCAGTAAGGAAGCAAAAGAAAATGCAGCTGGTGAGAATTCAGACTGATCAAACACACATCATTAGTGGTGAACCATTGCAGAGAGTAGATATAGTGGTGGGTTTTTTTGTTCGGTTTTGGTTTAGGTTTTTTTCTGGTTTTGAAAAGTGCAATCTCTGTCTATGGCAAGACATTTAAAATGCTGTTAGAATAGTAGGTTTTGTCTTTCTAATCCTTCACTGTTTTAGCTACGTCTGATAGAGTGAAGGTTGACTTTTCTGACTTATGTTGCCCTTGAGAGCTGATATCCTCTCAGCAGTTACTTGGTCACTGTGTTGGTGGACAGTCCTAGTTTTTCTTGTGACAGTGTTCCGTAGGGATGCATTTGTGCTTTCTTTCCTGGAACCTGATTAGATCTCACATATATATCCTATTTAAAGAACAAAGCTAAACAATAGCAAAAAAAAAACCCAAACCCAAATAGCTGACTTAGGGTAGTAATGACTTGAAAAGCTCACTAAGGCCTTGCTGATGAGTTTGGTTTTGCTGTCAGTGATGCTGACTTGCCTAGTCCTTTATTTTGCTTCATTGTGGGTTTGTCTCTGAAGGTTTTTCTTGTTTCATATCTCACAACCCAACTATTAATACTTTACCTTGCATGGGATGATTTCTGGTTCTAGACCTGCTGAACAAGTGAAGTTATAGCTTTCAGTGTGGGCCAAAGAAACTTAATTATGAACCTTGTCTCTTCTTTTAACTGGTTCTTCTGAATGTGCAGATATTACAGTAAGTGCCTACAAATGTAAAAAAGGATGAGATTTTAAAGACCACTTGTTGCAAGTATTTACAATCCTAAATTAAGACAAGCTGGAATCTGTAACTTGCAAAGCTTGCAACTTAAGGCATTATGATGCTGTATTTACCTCAGGCTGTGGCTTTAAACAACTGAAATATGTGCAATAGTAAATAATGTCATAACTGATAAGCAATGGTGTTTTTACTGATACTGCCTTGTTCATTGTTAGTCTGCTCTGTCGTCAGGTGTGTAAATTTGGTTTTATTTTTCTGAGATGCCTCTTTCTGTCTCCAGGAATTGGAGAGTAGAACCAAGTGAATTACCAGCATAAGTATTTGTTCCTGAGCTAGGACATGCTGGAATGAATAGCAAATGATCTGTACCCATATGTCAATAGTACTTAGCTAAATTTCTAAAAAATGTTAGTAATTTTTTTTTTAAATTCATGAGGTGTCATCTGTAGAACTTGAATGTTTTCATTGCTCAGCCAAGCTTACTGTTGTATCTGCGCTTGAAACAGCTTGAGTCAGATACTGTTGTTAAACATTTTTTGTGCTGTTGTTCTGATGGTACAAGCTTAAATTTGTTTTACTTACAGGCTCACCACTGAAGGAAAAGTGGGAGGCATTTGGTCTTAAACTGAATCATGCTCATCAACAGATGAAAATGACAGAAAATGCTCTTCTTTTTGCATTTGTTGAGGTATTTAGAGACTTACATTTTCATGCTACGAGAAGAATAAGGAGAAGCATTTAAAAGTCTTTGCAATAAGTATTATATAAATAACTTCCTGGCAGGAATCTTTCTGTGAAATAAAGCTTGTTCATGATGACTCCATGGAACAAAGTGGGCTGCTTAAAGAAAGCAGTGGTTAGATGAGGAGGGGGTGGAAGAATATTTTGTGTAACTCATTAATTCAGTGCTGTATAATAGGACTGATATGGTAGAAGAATAATCAACAGCGTGTTGTGCCATCTTTTCAAATGTATGAGATTAGAAAAAACATCTTGACCAGTCTCTAGTAGGACACGCTCCTTCTTACGGATTTCTGTGAAGGATTTAATATTAAGAGTTTGTGGTTTTTATCTAGAAGTGATTTTTTGAAGTGTTTCAAACCCATGGTGTAATACTCTAATGACATTAGATGGTAGTCTGAATGTATGTTCTCAAATTTTATGGGAGGTATATAGAATGTTGACAAGTCCTGTTTCTGAAAAATGACTGTATAAATAGTTTGAGAACCTTTGACTGAATTTATTGACTTATTTTAAATTATAATTCCCTGAGAAGCACATTATTGCTTGTGGCTCTGTATTTCTTTAGTTTAACTGTCTTTATTCTCATAGTGATATCAGTGAAGTTTATGCAGCACAATGATGGATATCACTGACAAGCAGCGTTGCCCAAATAAGGGAGCTTAACTCTGTTACATCCAAGCCAGTCTAAATAGTAGCTGATATTGTCTGACTTCCGTGACTTGAGAAGTAATTACTGTTATTGATGGGGAATAGTAAAACTGATTTTGCTATAAAAGGTCTGAAACTACCATGGACGCAAAACAAGTATATAAACACTTCAATTGATGTATCACTGTTGGTGTCGCGATTAACAGATTGATCTTATTTTTAGGGTACTCTGGCACAAGCAGTAAAAAAAGGAGAGTGGATTTTATTGGATGAGATGAACTTGGCTGCAGCAGAGACTTTAGAGTGCTTGAGTGGTTTATTGGAAGGATCATCTGGGTCGCTGGTGTTATTAGACAGAGGAGATACAGGTAATATTTCTGTCCTTGTTTATCCTTTATCTTACTATACAGTTTGTTGAAGTCCCTATCCTATGTGACTCAAAATAAGTTGAGAACTTTTAACATTAAAATGAATGTGTGCAGAAGAGAATGTGTTCTTTCTAGAATTTATATTTTTATGCAAGAAGTGGGAGTTTTGTTTCATTGTGGCTCAGAACGTTTCAGCATGCAGAAATTGTTGTACACTTTGCCTCTTTGGATTCTACAAGGAGCAGATCTTTCTAGTAGCCTTAGGAAGAATTGTTGTCTTTAAAGACACTTCATGGAGTGTTTTTTTTTTTTTTTTTTTAATAAAGTTGAGGTAGCTTTATGGCTAAGGGTATGGAACATGAGGTTTAATTGCTGCTGTAGTAATTTCTTTCACTGATCCTGAGAATGTTAATTCTCCACCTAGAAACACATGGACGATGCCTTGGATTTTTGAGTCCTTCTTGTGTTAACCCCAGCCAGCAGCTAAGCACCCATACAGCTACTGACTCACTCCTTCAACCTCACCACTCCCCAGCAGGAAAGGAGAGATAATAGGAAGAGCAAAAGCAAGAATATGTATGTGAAATAAGTCATGCAAAGGTAGTCATCAGCTCCCACAAGCAGACTGAAGTCCAACCAGTATCTCACGCGACAGCCACCTTAGAAGACAAAAATATCTATCCCAAGTTCTTACTGCTGACCATGGTGTTATATAGTAGAGAATATTACTTCGGGTAGTTTGGGTCAGCTGTCTCAACACTGTCCCCTCCCAGCTTTTTGCTCACTACTAGCTTAGTTGCTGGGGGACAGAGGGCAGAGTGGGGCAAAAGAGAGACCTTGATGTTGTGCCAGCATAATTCAGCAACAGCCAAAACATCAATGTGCTCGCTACAGTGCCATGGGGGCTACTGTGAAGAAAGTCAACTCATTCTCAGCCAGACCCTGTACAGACCTAAAGGTTAAAAAAAAAAAAGGCAATTTCTGACCGTTGTGTTTTGGAGCTACAAATGATGTATGTGCTTCCTAGGCTGCATTTTCTTCGTGGCTGAGGGAAGCAGTGCCCATTGTTTTGAAAGAGACATGGGAGTTCCAAGTTTAGGACTTGATTTTTTTTTTTACATAGTCAGTGTTGTTAAAACATTGTGATATGCACAAAGAGTTTCACTTGCCTGTGACAGTTGTAAAGATGTAGAGAAACTTCTGATAAAATTATATGGGGTTATTTTCTGCAGACTTGTCAGAAAATGTAGTAGTGCAGTAGTAGAAAAGTGGCTTAGAAGAAATGAGCCTTGTTTAAAATAGTAAGTATCCTGGATTTTGCATTATCCTTATGTCTCTTATATCTCTTTTCCTTTAGAGCCCCTTGTCCGTCACCCTGATTTTCGCTTGTTTGCGTGCATGAATCCAGCTACAGATGTTGGAAAGAGAAATCTTCCTCCAGGAATTAGAAATAGGTAGGAGATAATGATTCTATGACAAAATACTTGGTCAGTATCTTCTTCAAAGTTTAACCAGCTTCACAAGTTGCCCCAGTGAAGAGTGCCTTATTGGAGCCCAAGGATATCAAGTCTAAACTCAAATTAACTTCCTGTGAGAATCTCTCTCCACATCATGTTGAAGGTTTCTCATGAAATAGCATCAGGAAAACACTTTTTGTAAAGTATTTGAGCATGAACAAATGGTCTAGCAGTCGTGTAGAGTATTGTCACTGGGGGCACGAGAATGGTCATTTTGTACAATTAAGCTGTCAGTACCTGGGGATGCTACCGCAGCAATTGTTTTCCTTATGGGCGTGATGAAGTGCTTTGTGTCTCTCTAGCAGCCTTTCCCTTTAACTCAGAAGTGTTGATGGTCCTTGCAAAAAGCTGTGTATCCAGCCTTGTTCACTTGGAAGGTGGTTTGCATGGTGGAGCAGATGTGTGATGTTAAAAATACTTGATGCGTGATCTTAAAATATTTAAGCTGTGGCCAGGAAACTGGAATTGTGGAAAATCCTTTCTTTGTATTCAGGCACAACTAGTACCAAGGATATTCTGCTTGGATTTTTTGCGGTCTCCCTCATGAGATACAGAAGTCTCACGTCCCTTACCAGAGTCATAAACACTGTGCAAGGCTATAGAGATAGGCTTGCTATATATAACATTTTCAGTTATTAGTGGAGAAGTAAGATTTTATTATTGTTATCTCTCTTGGCTTAGTAGTGAAAGGACAGAAAGCGAGTGTAATATAGATGAGACAGGACTTCAGCTTCCACACGGCTTGTTAAGTTTAAATGAATTTATATTTACGTTTGTCAAAAGTATTCCCCTCTCTGAAGTTAATGGTATGGCTGAGTTGTTTTGGGTTTGCTGTGGTGTGTCCTGAGCTATTGTTTGCAGTTGTAGTGCATGGTATGGAAGGGTTGCAGACTTGTGATAAAAACCCAGTGTGAATATACTGGACCAACTAGTGGTTAGAAAACATGTTCATTGACTAGAGCTGTCAGTGTTGTGTAACAAATGTGAAACACTGGCATATTTAAATATACTCAGGATTTCACTGAGTACGTGTTTTGCTGATGGTGTTCCTGTGCTTATTTTCAAGTTGTTTTTTTTTTATCATTGCTGTGATGGATATTTGTAAAAGTAGAAAACAACCTGGATATGCTAATTCTGGATGTATCAGGTTGGTGCAAAGCTAATTACAATTTTTAACCATCAACTTCAAAGCAGTATATCTCATCTTAGAATACAATTTAGTCATCAAAATAAGAACCATTAGAATCAATGCATTTTTTGCCATAAGAAACCAGTTGGTATATTCCGGTAGCATAGAATTCTGGAGTCCTAGAACTGATGAATTCTTCAAAGGCGTTCTGAGCTGCTGCTTGGTTGTGGAAAACTATAAGAAAGTCGAGATGCTTGAAAATGTGATAATCAGTGGGAGACAGGTCTGGTGAGCAAGCTGGGCAAGGTAGAGTTTCATAGCCCAGTTCATGCAGCTTCTGCAGAGTCGTTGGAGACATGCGGTTAGGTGTTGTGGAGAATTGGTCCTTTTTTGACTGACCAGTGTTAGATGTAAATGTTGCAGTTCTTGGAGCATTTTGTTGATTTCCTGGCAGTATTTCCCTGCTGTGATGGTTTTGCCAGGATTACAGAAGTTGTAGCAGATGATTCCACTTGCTGACCACCAAACAGTGATTATAACCTCCTTTTGATGCAGCTTTGGTTTGGGGAAGTGTTCTAAAGCTTCACCTTGGTCCAGCCACTGAGTGGCATGCTGTCTGTTGTCCAGAATAGAATAGAATCCATTTTCCATTACGTATCACAATGCGATCAAAATATGGATGGTTTTCCTTGCACAAAAGAAGTACAGAGCAGACTGCAAGGGCAATTTTTTAATTTTCATTCAGCTCATGTGACACCCATTTGTTGAGCTTTTTTTATTTTCCAGTTTGGTGCAAATGTCAAATAACTGTTGAATGGTCAATATTTAGTTCTTATGGAACCTTTTGAGTTGGTTTGTGTCGGGTGGCTTCAGTACTGGTCTTCAACTATTTGTCTATCACAGAAGGACATCTGTGACCCTCCTCATCTTCAAGGCCCTCATTTCCCTTTTGAAATTTTTGGAACCAGTATCAAACTGCACATTCATTGACGATCCCTATGCCGAATGCTTGATTGATATTGCAATAGTTTTCACTGCTTTATGACCCTTATTGAACTCATGCGACAAAACTGCTCAAATTTGTGGTTTTGTCTATCTTTGACAGTGTAATGCAAAAGAGAGTAAACAGTGGAAACAAAAACTAGCATAAATAAGTAGAGCAAATTTTGCACTTCAAAATGGTATCTTCCGTTAAAACAGTTAAATAAAAGTTTAATCCAAAATAATCATCACAGTTTATAGTGGTAAAAGCAGCGCTTATTTTTACACAAACTAATAGTTTGACAAATCAGTATTCTGCTGCTTACAAAAGGTTAAATGTTATATTCAATGAGAATCATATGTAACATGATTTTTTAATATTGTCAGATGTTTGTGTGTTATTGATTGTTTTGACTCTTGTAGGTTTACTGAACTTTATGTCGAAGAACTGAGAAATGAAGGAGACTTGCACATTCTTATCATGGATTATCTGAGAGGCTTGAATGTGAACAAAAATACAGTACAAGGAATTGTCAAGTAAGTTGGTTGTAATCTCTTGAAATCCATGATGGAATAAGTTTCAAAAAGAAAGTATGTAACTATAGTCTGTGGTTGGATTGGTTTTGGAAACACTATAATGCTCTCTACACATCAGTTTCTCTACTTGTGTGGAGGAGATAGACTTTTTCTTGTTCAGCAATGCTTTCTTGATGGCACTAGTCAAGGGGAGACCTCATCGCTGTCTACGGCTGCTTGAAAGGAGGCTGTAGCAGAGCGAGTGTTGATCTCTTCTCTCCAGTGACAGGTGATAGGACAAGGGGAAATGGCCATAAGTTGCGCCAGAGGAGGTTCAGACTAGATATTAGGAAGAATTTCTTTACCGAAAGGGTGGTCAGGCACTGGCACAGCAGCCCAGGGAGGTGGTTGAGTCACCATCCCTGGAGGTGTTTAAAAAACAGGTAGATGAGTTTTTGAAGGACATGGTTTAGCTGAAGATGAGTACAGTTGGACTCGGTGATCTCCAAGGTCTTTTCCAACTGGAAGATTCTATGATTCAATTAAAAAGCATTGTTGTTGCAGTCCTCCATGTGAGAGACTAAAATGGTTTGGTTTTGTAGACCATACCAACAAAAGTCTTGTGCGTTTATCAAGTTAGCTTTCTTTACCTTAAAGGTGTGTTATCTCTTCTGAAGAATTATTACGTGTTTCTGTAGTCATTCTCTGGGTAGCAAGCTCACTCAAAAGTACGGTTACAAAACATTCTGTTGCTTTGCTTCACTGACTATACAGAGGGCAAGAGTTTGGCATGGCTTTCCTAACCTGGAGCTTTTAGAAAAAATGGCAGCTGGAGATAAGCTTAAGTGTTCATACTTAAAGTTTAATTCCTTAGAGAAATGCTTTAATCAGTAACAGCAGTATGTAACTGGAAGTGGTTTCACTTTATTTTTTGCAGCTTTTATTTATCTGTGAGAAAGGAAGCAGAAGCAAAGCTGGTAGATGGAACTGGCCACAGACCTCACTACAGTCTCCGTACACTTTGCAGGGCATTGAGATTTGCAGCATCTAATCCATGTAGCAGCATACCACGCTCACTGTATGAGGTGATTATCTATGTTGGGGTTTGTTTCCATGTGAATTGACTGCAAAGGCTGGTTGGGTAAAGGAAAACCCTCTTTTGAAGTGCAGTATTGAAGAGAAATGATTTTTTAATCTCTACGTTTTTTCCTTAATTATTTGTCATGTTATCACTGAAAATAACTCTTCTTCTTAGGGCTTCTGTTTGAGTTTCCTGACGCAGCTTGACAGGGTTTCTCACCCAGTAGTTCAAAAGCTAATTTGCCAGCATATAGTCTCTGGCAACATCAAAAGCCTTCTCAAGCAGGTAAGTAACTAAGCCTATCTAGAGCTGTTTAGTATTCAGAATAGAATTTACTTTCAGTTGCCTTCTCCTGCCCTTTTCTTCTGTGTTTCCTTCTTGCAATCTTGTTTTTCGTGTTACAAAGACAAGAATTAAAAAAAAAAACAGTATTCCTTCATAATTTTTTTAATTCTGCTTGAAATGCCGACATATTAACTTATTAATTTCTTTATTTGAAAACATATGGAAGTCTGAATAAATACGGCTTTGAGTACTGTGGGCAGCTTAATACAGTGACTCTAGAAGTAAAGCTTTCACAGACTTTTAAGGAGCTTTCACAGGCATTTTATTTTTAGACTCAGAATATAGAACATGTGGATATGAAGCAAACATCTGTGCTTTGTCTTTAATGGGAAAAGAAGAATCTCACTAGTTCTGGGAGCCCAGCATGAGCTTGCGTGGGATACTGGACAGATGGGGTGGGGAAGTCAATTGTAAGAGATATGTATTTGTTTCAGACTAAAACCCTTCATATTAGATAAAAAAGATAAAAGCCTATTTCCTGCTTAGAAGCATGCTTCAAAATGCAGTGCTAGGACTCTTAAGAGATTTCTGTCTTCATGGCACTGGCAAAGATTCCTGCTTTGTGACCTTGAAATAACCTGGTTTGGATTTTCCTCTAATTTGCTTTCACTGACAAGGGGACAGTGCTTACTGCAGGAGCACTCAGGGATTAATTTAAAATGCCTTCTTGAAGATTTTGTTGCAACGGTGTTACAGTAGTTGTCTTCACTAGCAAATTGGAACTCGTTTGTATAATATGTTATTTCTGTCATGTCTCCTCAGCAAATACCCAGACCCCAAGGAGGGCGATTTATTTTTGTAGAAGGATACTGGATTTCAGCTGGGGATAAGGAACCTGCTGTAGATGAGACTTATGTGCTAACCCCTTCAGTTAAGCTTAATCTGAAAGACATTGCCAGAGTTGTGTCTGCAGGGTATGTCTGTTTCAACTTTCCCATTTAAAAAAATGAGTTGAAGATGTTTATTTGGGCATCAAGTGTTGGTGCCTGTCTAGCCTATATTGTTTGGAATGAGTAACATCCATTTTCCTTGTACTTTCTATTTAACTTCTCATTATAGAGTGATTTGAATTTATACATGTATTTCTTGTCTCCTGAAACCATCTTACTGCCATACCTAGTTTTATTGAAATGATAATCTAGAAAATTATATTTAGAATAACCTACTTATTTCACACTGCCATATAAAGCTTCGTGGGTAGCAGTTAGTGTTAGGAGGTAATGTTATTTATGTTTCCCTGTTAGTGTGTGGTCTTGGATACTCCAAGTGAGTTAGGTGGTGATATTTTGGTAATATACTTTAGTAATGTAGATCTGTGAATTTCAAATAATGTTGATACATTGTGTACGTGAAAGATATGACTTGTTTTGGTTGTCCCTTTTAGGAGTCATCCAGTACTGATTCAAGGAGAGACCTCTGTTGGTAAAACAAGTTTAATTCGCTGGTTGGCTGCTGCTACTGGGAACCATTGTGTAAGGATTAACAATCATGAGCATACTGACATCCAGGAATATATTGGCTGTTATACATCAGATGCTTCTGGGAAGCTGATATTTAAGGAAGGTGTGTGGGCACATTATATTTACTGCAAATTCCTGTCTCCACTGTTTTTTTTTTTTTTTGTCTTTTCTGCCTAACTTGTCTGTTTTATTACAGTGGAGAAATGATCTCTGATAAAGTTAGCAGTTGCATATTAATGATAATAACTTCTGTGAGTTTCAGTGAATTCCTAAGAGTTCACATTTGTCTCGTCATCCTTGCCTTTTTGGGCATAAAGAAAAGAACTCAACAGCTTAAACAATACTGTTTTTGTCTCTGGATTAGCATTTATACTGAATTAAACTGGTTGCTAAGAGTATCTGAATGACTTGCTTCTGTTAGATTTAGGTTTTTAGATTTTTGACTGGAACTTTTTCTGTTCCCTCCAAGGTGTCCTCATAGATGCAATGAGAAAGGGTTATTGGATTGTTCTAGATGAACTGAATTTGGCTCCCACCGATGTTCTGGAGGCTCTCAACCGTTTGTTGGATGATAATAGGGAGCTGTTCATTACTGAGACTCAGGAAGTTGTCAGAGCTCACCCTCGCTTCATGCTATTCGCTACACAGAATCCTCCAGGACTCTATGGTGGCAGAAAGGTCTGTACAGACTCTTCCTTTGAGTAGCTACAGCTCTGGGGAATGAATCTCTCTCATACATAGAAATGTGATGTGAAAAGTTTCTGATGCGTAGTGCAGAATTAACATTGAACTCTCAAGAGGTAGAGAGGTGAGGTGGCTGTGGACTGACTCAGTACAGCTGGGTTCTGTTTATGTTAATTGCTTGTTTTGCAGATACCAAATTTCTAATTCACTTTGAGAGGTTGAGATTTAAATGTTTTACTGAACTGGAGATCATGTAAACTGTGTTTCACTTGGCGTTTCTTGCTCAAGAGCACTGGAGAAGACACTTGACTTAGGCTATTAATGTCCATTTTGTACTGGTTTTGGCTGGAATAGTTAAATTTCTTCATAGTGACTGATATGGTGCTATGTTTTGGATTTGTGACCAAAACAGTACTAATAAAACAGTGATTATTTTAGCTGTTACTGATCAGGGCTTGCACAGTGCCTTGCTACGTACTGCCTTGCTAGCAAGTAGGCAGGGGATAAACAACAAGCTGGGAGTGGGACACAGCTGGCGCAACTGATCCCAGCTGACCAAAGAGATGTTACGTACCGTATGATGTCATGGTCAGTATTAAATAGTGCAGGGAGAAGGAGGAAGAGGGGTGTGTTTGATGTTTGTTTCCCCAAATAACCATTGCACACAATGAAGCCCTGATTTCATGGAAATCGCAGAACACCTACCTGCTGATGGGAAGTAGTGATTGAATTCTTTTTTGCTTTATTGTGCATGCACCTTTTACTTTACCTATGAAATAGTCTTTATCTCAATCAACAAATCTTCTCAGTTTGACCCTTTCAGTTCTCTTCCCCATCTCATTGTACAGGTTGAGCAAGTGGGTGTTTGGTACTTAGCTGCCTACTGTGGATAGAACGAAACACACTTAAAAGCTCTTGCTCTTATCCAGGCCTGTCTCTTATGCTTGCTTTCAGTATTTTTGTTTATGTGTTTATTTGTTTGCTGTGACTCTATCCATATTTCCTTTGAATGTGTAGAGGAAGATAAACATGAGGAATATCAAAGGAAAAAGTTCAAGCAATAGTGTGTTCTCATGCTTTAGGTTTTGTCCAGAGCCTTCAGAAATCGTTTTGTGGAACTGCATTTTGATGAACTGCCAAGTGCTGAATTGGAAACCATCCTGCACACGCGATGCAGTTTGCCACCTTCTTACTGCACCAAGCTTGTCAAAGTCATGTTAGACCTGCAAGTATGATATTTTTTCTTCATTTTGTAGAAGACATGGAAATATATTTCCTCACAAAGTAACAGAAATTCCTTCAGGAGGTGTGGGGGAAGGTGTTGCTAACTGGCAGATATTTAAAAACCTAAACCATAATTGATGGAAGAGAACTCACCAAAGTACTTCGATCATAGAACAGTTTGGGTTGGGAGGAGCCTTTTATGGTCATCTAGTCCAACCCCCCTGCAACAAACAGGGACATCATCAGGTTGCTCAGAGCTCCATCCAGCCTGACCTGAATGATTCCAAGGATGGGGTGTCTACCACCTCTCTATGCATTCTGTTCCAGTGTTTTACCATCCTCATTGTAAAAAATTTCTTCTTTATATCTAGTTTTAGCCTACCCTCAGTGGTTCAGGTAGAGAATAGGGAAGGTAATTTCAGATTTGAAGGAAAGCAGCAGAAAAATCACTAACCAAAGACCTTGTAATTTGGTATGTAGAATAATCCCTTGCTCTGTATCCAAAGTACAATATTGGATTTTAAACTGTATTTGGGTCATGATAAATTCAATATTACTTTGACGCAGTAATTTTGGATATGTTCTGACACTCCTATGTTTAACAAACATTTAATGCTTAATATGTAGGCAGAACTATCTCATATTTAAAAGCAATTGCAGCAGCACAAACCTATGTTAGCACACTTCAAAGAACTAACATAGATTTTGGTGTATAACCTAATATTTTGCTTGGATTTTGTTCTATTCCAGGTACCAATTTTCTTCTTAGTATTTTTGTTTATTATTATTTGTATTATTTTGTTTCTCATACCTGTGAAATACCTGCTTAAAGGTAACTTGATTTTGACAGTTGTGTGTTACTAGACTTTTTCTTTCATACAGTTTGTTTGAATAAGTGTCATCTCAGAGAGCTCTTGAGTATCGGACAGGTTCATGAAAAATGTTTTGTGTGTTGTTCTTATGACAGTCTTACCGCAGAGGTTCAACAGTGTTTGCTGGGAAGCATGGGTTCATTACCCTGCGGGATCTGTTTCGTTGGGCTGAAAGGTACAGATTGGCAGAACAGCTGGAGAAGGAGTATGACTGGCTTCAGCACTTAGCAAATGATGGTAAGCCCTGCTACCTCAGATTTTAGAGTGTTTGTGGAGTTACTTTCTAACTCAATTTTTGAAGTATAAATTTTTGTGGCTGATTAACCAGGTAGTAATTGCATTCTCTTTTCCTCTTGTTTCATAGGCTTCATGCTTCTGGCAGGCAGAGTCAGGAAACAGGAGGAGGTGGATGTCATTCAGAGTGTCCTTGAAAAACACTTCAAGAAAAAAATATATCCTGAGTCTCTCTTCTCAGAGGAAAACGTCAAAAAGCTACTGGGTGAGTTGCCTAGAAGGACTGCGCTGGTGGTTCTGTAGATGTGACTGAAGCTGATGGATTGCTTTGTGTTGTGCAGTTAAATCCTCCACGCAGATGTCGGTGATGGACAGAGATTTCAGCCATGTTGTCTGGACTCAAGGGATGAGGAGACTTGCCATTTTGGTGGGACGAGCTCTGGAGTTTGGTGAACCAGTACTTCTGGTGGGAGACACTGGGTAACAGTTTCTTTCTACTCTGCAGTTCTTTGTAGTGCTGCACCAGCCACTGAGTCAGACACAAAATGATTGTGTGGGCCTCAGTGCTGCTTTGATCTGGGATATTTAAGCCTCTGTCATAGCAGACTCACAACTACTGTTTTTCACAGTTCCTTTTTGAGAACAAGCAGTTGCATCTCTTTCAGCAGAAGTCTTTAATGGGATCGTCTGCCTGAGGTATAACTGCATAACAATTACATAAAAAAGTAGTGAAATTGAGATGAACTGACTTCAGTCCCAGCCTTTCGCAAGGTGCCCTCTACAATCTCACTGGGCCTCACAGGGAATTGTGGGAATTTTTTGGGGGGGAATTGCGACATT
Source organism: Dromococcyx pavoninus (assembly GCA_033558185.1). NCBI lineage: Eukaryota > Metazoa > Chordata > Aves > Cuculiformes > Neomorphidae > Dromococcyx > Dromococcyx pavoninus. The sequence continues at coordinate 106,296 of JAUMJL010000796.1, forward strand.
TATGTTTGAGAGCACATTTGCTTTACATATTTTAAGAGCTTAGATACAACCTTGCTACTACTTCTCCCCCCGTCACTGCCTCCTATGCTATAAAGAAGGTCGTGGAAGTAGGTGCTGTCTGCTCCTGTGCTGGTTATAAATTTGAAAAGTAAATTTTTGTAGGAGAGAAGGGAAGAAAAACATAAGAAAAGGGAGAAGTAAAATCGTTTTGGTAATGAATGAGATCTCTAGGTACTCAGCAGTTTATTCGCTCAGACTTAGGATTGGTCTGGGCGTGTAGCCTCACCAGTTTAGTGAAATGTTAGGATAGCTGAGTGTTTGTAGGGGCAGGGTGAAATAACTTTGACTTTGAACCTGCGGAAATCTATCAATGCATATATTGATTTAAGTTTAATTAAAGGCGTCTTGTGCAAGTCAGCAACAATTGTGCCAAAAATGGCTTCACTTTGCGTGTATTTATTTCAAGGAAAGGAGCAGAAAGATTTGCTTGCTTGACCTTTGCCTCATAACTCCTCAATGAAAGTATGACTCCTATCCAAAGTGAGCTCTTCTTTTTCTATTCTTCCTTTCAATTAAATTACTTTGCAGGTGCGGTAAAACTACCATTTGTCAGATCTTTGCAGCACTGACAAATCAGAAGCTATACTCAGTGAATTGCCACTTACATATGGAGACTTCAGATTTCTTGGGAGGATTGCGACCAGTCAGACAGAGGTCGAAAGACCAGGTTTGTCTTGCATTGGTAGTAGTATGGATAGGGTGGCCATAGAAGTAGCAAGTATTAATGACTTTTTCTTTTCTTAGGAGGAATCTGATGGTTCTAGACTCTTCGAGTGGTGTGATGGACCTCTTGTTTTAGCTATGAAAGAGGAGGGTTTTTTCCTCCTTGATGAGATTTCTTTAGCTGATGATTCTGTACTAGAGCGACTGAACAGGTATGCCTTAAATGTGTTAGTAATGAATATCCTCAGTGTGCCTGTTCATTACACAAACACGAGCAGGGTAAATATAACTTTTTAGGCACGTTTGTTCCCTGGCCTAGATGAGCTGCTCTCTTGATCATGTATTTTTTGCTGAAAGAGTGAATGACCCAAATGCCTCTAGCCGGATTTGTATTTCAAGTTTTTTGCAAGTTTGCTTTGGTTTTTAACTGTCATCCATCTGACAGAGGTGCAGTTTTAATCATAGTATCTCTTGGACAATTTTTACTGTTTGAAAAATCTATTTGCAGCTAGGGAGAAAGTAAGGTAAGACAGGATGAAACTGCCTTGTATTGCTTAAGTCTTAGTGTCTCATCTTACCTGGAAAAGGAAAAGGTACTTTGATTGAAAAGCAGGTATGTGTGTGTTTGCTTGACATGTGTTAGCGCACTGGTTATGTTGGTTTCAAATGCTTTGGATCATGCCTTCATTTTCCATTTGGCTTTATAGTACAGACTAATCTACACTGAAATTGCTGTATTTGTTTCATGGACAAAAATAAGGTGATGAAAATACTTGCGTTATTGAATTAGCTTAGGTCCTTGAATAAAGAAATCGAGAACACAAAATTTAGTTGAAACAGTTTATACAGACAGCTTACGCAATGAGTCAAGTAGGAAAACAAATCTACAAGAAGAATAATAGAATCATAGAATACCAGGTTGGAAGGGACCTTGAGGATCACATGGTCCAACCTTTCTTGGTAGAAACACAGTCTAGACAAGATGATCCAGCACCCTGTCCAGCCAGATCTTAAATGCGTCCAGTGTTGGGGAATCCACCACTTCCCTGTGGAGATTATTCAATGGCTGATTGTTCTCATTGTGGAAAATTTTCTTCTTGTGTCTAATTGGAATCTTCCAGGGAGTAACTTGTACCCATTAGCCCTTGTATTTTCCATGTTACCCCTTGTAAAAGGAAAGTCTTCATCTTCTTTGTAGCCACCCTTCAGATACTGGAACATGGTGATAAGATATCCCCTGAACTACCTTTTCTCAAGGCTGAGCAAATCCAGTTATTAGAGTTTTTCTCATATGGCAGACTTCCTTTGATTGTCTTTGTGGCTGTTCTCTGGACCCTCTCCAGGCTGTCAGCGTATTTTGGTACAGCAGGGACCAAAACTGAACGTGGTGTTCCAGGTGTGCCCCGATGAGCTCTGAGTAGAGTGGGATAATGACTACTTTATCTCTGCTAGTGATACCCTTATTATTGCAGCTCAGCATCCTGTTGGCTTTCTTTGCTGCAGCAGCAGTCCATTTTCTCATATTGAGCTTGTTGTCCACCAGGACCCCAGGTCCCTTTCCACAGAGCTGCTCTGTGTGTTCCAGGAACTGGATGAGTGATGTGAGCTGCTGTATTTTTCTTCCAGCCAATGCCTGGGTAGTTGGAAGTTGCCCTTAAGAACCAGGTTCTGTTGACCTGACACTTGTTTAAGTTACTCAACTATTGCTTCATTTGACTTATAGTCTTGATTTGGAGGTGGGTAGCAGATGCCTACTGTAAGATTCCCCTTGGAGATGACCTCTCTGATAGTGACTCAGAGGTATTTGGTACGGTTTCCACTGCCCAGGGAAGTGGTTGAGTCACCATGCCTGGAGGTATGTACAAGACATATAGACTGGTGTTTAGGGATATGACTTCGTGGTGGGCTTAGTTAACAACTGGACTGGATGGTCTTTTTCAACCTAAATGATTCTATGATTTCCCATTATACTGAGGTGATTAGCAGCCATTTTTTCTACCATAACCATACCCACTGTGTTACAAGCTGGGTTTTTTTCATTGTATCGTTGCAGCTATCGTTCTTTCGTAAAGTTCAGTTAACCTCTTTGTTTTGACAGTGGTACTATGCATTGCCTTTCAAAAGGGGTAACAGCTCAGACTTTTACAGCTTTTAGTGTACTCTGAAGTACAGCTAATAAAGCAAACAAACCCTAAAAAAAACAAACCTGTACTATTATAGGGTATATGTATAGTCTGATGTATAGTTTGTCAGCTTAAAGACTGGTTCATTGTGCAGATTTCTTTATCTGGCTCCTATGAACACAAAATTTACTATTGCTATGGGATATACACTTCATTAGACAAGTCTTTTGACGGATCATATGAACTGAACCTTACCAACAAGATTTAAGTAGACTTTCCTTCTGAAGAAGATCAGAAATGTTCTCAGTTGTGGAGGTGAACAGGTTTTATTTTTTTGGATACAAATTCTGGGGCAATGAAAGTTTAATCAGGCTGATTCATGTGATTTTCATTAAGTGACCTTTTGAAATGCATAATGAAATTTTAAATTAAATGTTTTAATTTTTAACCTTCTGTTTAGTGTTCTTGAAGCTGAAAAGACATTGGTACTTGCAGAAAAAGGTGGTCAAGATGATGAGGATAACGAGGTAGAAGTATTAATTGCAGGAAAGAAATTTCGTATCCTTGCGACCATGAACCCAGGAGGTGACTTTGGGAAAAAGGAGGTAAATGTCAAAGCAATTTTGAGTACAGCATGCATCTTCTTGTCTTAATAGCTCTTATGTGATTGGAGTCCAAATGCAAAAATGTATCACACCAGTTTTGCTGTCCAGTGCTTCCTAGTAGGCATCTACCTCATCACTCTAAAGGACAATTAGGATGTATCTGGTTTCCATCACTTGTGTGCTATCATTTTGACATTATAACTCAGCAGAATGTCAAAGAAAACTTCAGGCCTCTAAATACTTTAGGTAGGCTTGGTATGTAGAATACTTCATGTACAGGAAACGTGGCTCATGAAGTGAGTAAATGCAGCTCTAACTTGAGTCTGGAGTAGTGTGAAGTTGCATAATAGATTGTTCTCCCTAATACTGTTCAGAAAGTGACAGAAGTATCTTATTCTCAGTGAACATGAGCATCCAATCCCAAAAGACTTTTCACATTGATTGGAAAAAATCGTTTCAGAAGTTCAACTTTAAGTAACTTAAGACAGGTTAAAAACCCAAACCCAAGTATTTTAAATTTTGGACCTAGGAGCTAGGACTGGAAAAAAGAGCTATAAGCTCTTGTACCCAGAAGATGATGGGTGCTCTACTCAAAGTGGTTTCTACAGTACAGAACAACTCATTGTAATGCCATGTGTTTAAAGGGGATTTATTTCTGTATTGTGTTTGTACTATTGATTTTTGCTGCACTGATTCAGCCAGAGGAAGAGAAGAATTTCAGAAATGAATTGTAATTGAAGGCAGATTTCCATGTGGTAATTTCCTTCTGTAAGCAAATGGAGGTGACGTAGGCATTTTTTGATACATGATGTCCTAGAATGAAATGGAGCTGTAGTGCTTGCAAACCAGCTCAGTGTCTTTCCATATTCTTTTGAACTTTCTCATTTATCTGCATTGATGCCACTACCTTCTTACAAAGATTTTGGTGCGAAGTGGCCCTGTCAAAATTAGAAGGAAAAGTCCAGCTTTGGTCACTTTGTTTGCAAATACTGTGGATAGAAGGCTATAAGTTAACTGAAACTTTTAAGTAATGTGATGTAATGTGACTTGAATCACTTTGTCATTCTGCTTGTTTGCAGCTTTCTCCTGCATTGCGCAACAGATTTACAGAAATATGGTGCCCGCAAAGCAATGGCCGTGGTGATTTGATACAGATTGTAAAACACAATCTTCATCCAGGGTTGTCTCTGGGTGGAAAAAACAATCAAGGTGAGTATTTGTGTGTTTGTATTAAAACTTTCTTAAGAAATAAGAGTTTGGAAGCGGCTCAGCTTTCCTCAGAGTTTATACTATATTGTCCCTCTTTTTTGTAAGTACATCTCTCTGATCACAGTTATGAAATATTTTGGTCTTTATTCTTCCCTCATTGTGTGTGTTATACTGCTAGCCCAAACTAAGTTCAGGGCTGTATTTACTTCACCATCCAGGTAGCTGAATTATCCCCAGCCCTTCAGCGCCCAATCTTAGTTTCAGTGAAAGGTGTTGAAAGAACTGGCACTTTACTTTCTACTGTCAGCTTTGCTGTTAGTGTTAATTGCTTGCCTCTGTCTTGTTACTTGAGTTTAAAAGGATCTGTAATGACAACAGAGGCATGGACTTAATCTTCAATTATCCTGCCTGTTAGATTTTAGAGTACCTATCGATGTTGCACATGCATTACAGCTGTACCTACTTCAGTGATGCTTACTGTACAACAGTGTGGTAGATGTGACTGATAAAATTATTTGATAATTGATTTTTTGTCTCTTTTTTCAGGGGCAGACATAGCAGAGCTCATGATGGACTTTGTTGAGTGGCTGACTAATCAAGAGTTCGGTTGCCAGTGTATTCTCAGTGTGCGAGATATCTTGTCGTGGGTTAATTTTATGAATGTCATGGTAGAGGATGAAGAGTCAAATTCTGAAAAGGACTATGGCCTTCTTTACATTTCTCCAATGATGTCTTTTATCCATGCTGCATGTTTGGTGTATATTGATGGAATAGGATCAGGTAAGTCTTCAGTGCTTATTTGGTAGCAGAAAATATGAAGGTGTATGTTTGTGTTAATATTTTTGGGTAGAATGCGAACAAAATGCTTTGGGGCAGTGTGGAGAACTTTCCACTTCCATTTGAAAGTATCCTGTACTTGAAATGCCTTTTTTTGTATTTTAGTAGGGAGAGTTTGAATAATACAGCAAGCTTAAGTAAATTAGTGGTGATAATAGTAGTGTTACAAAGGCTAGCACAAAAATTAAGGAAGCCTGAGGTTTTTTAATTGAGTTGTCTTATCTGATGAGGTACTTAATTACATGAGCACATGTTATTCCCTCTACCATCCTGTTTGTCAGCACCTGTGTGCACTAGTCTGTGTCAGGTGCATAGCTCAGAATGCATCTTAGCATGTTTGGCCACAGGCCCAGCTGATGAATAGATTTGGGAATTGGGAAAAAGTGAAAAGCTACCAGAAATGCAGTGGAAGAAGGCCCGGAGGCGCTGTGGCAAGGGATCAGGGTGATAGTGATCATACAAGAACGGGTTTTGGAAATAAGCTGTCCTTAATTTTGTGGCACTCAGAACAATTTGTCCATTGTAGATAGTCCTGGAAGCACTGGCAAAAGCACTGACATGAAATATGAAGCTGAAACTGAGTACTGCACAAAAATGCCATCTGTGAAGAAGCTGAGTTTCTTAGTCAGAAGATGAACGTGCATAGTTATGTTTGAAGCATGCTTAAATTTTCTAATTACAGGTACAACATCCTGCTCAGCTGATATGGCTTTATCAGCTCGTGAAAAATGCCTGACATTCTTATCTGAGAAAATGAGTCAGTTTGTTGAGCTGAATGATTATCAAAAGAATGAACTGAAGATTTATGACAGAACTAAGGAGAAAGAGCTTGTGTGGATGGACAACTTTATGGGAATCCACCCCTTTTTTATTCCAAGAGGCAAGAGACTTTGGTGGGAGTGGGTGGACATTTATTCTGTGGTTTTAATTTCCAATAGTTCTGTTAGTCGCTAAATCTTAAGTAGGATACCTGAACCATTACAGAACCATTTATAGCTTGTTCTCAAGCTTCAGAAGAATGCAACTTGATCACATTTATTAAGAAGACAAATCTGTTAATTGCTTTCTTTGACTTTTTAAAATTACTGTTTAATGGCCTAATTTTAGTAGACTTTTTTGATGTAACAAGGCTTCTCTAATTTTGAATTGTCATTTTCTGTCACTTGGCCAGGTCAGAATGTCTGCTAACTTACAATAAATAAAGGTACAGCTCATCCAGGCCTCTGTGTAAAGCATGAAATTAGGGGTCCTGGGTACAATGCTAAACAGAATGGAGACTAATGCCCTGCCTTGCTGTAGCCTCTCAAAGATTCACTGAAATTTTGACAAACTTGTGTAGTCTTTGCATTTCAGTTCCTCATGTGACAAATTAATTCAAATGGAACTATCAAAATACTGCTTTCTACCCTTAAAATATATTGATGGAACTAAAGTAATGACTGAGCTTTCTAGTTTAGCTGGTTAGTTATTAGTATATGGAACTGTGTTCCTAATGCCATATTAATCATTCATCTTTGAACATTTTGATTTTCATAGATTGTGTTAGTCGTGTAAAATTGTACAAGGTAATGCTTTTTTATAAATTACTTAGTTTTCCTCTGCTGATTAGATTGCAAAAGGAAGGTTCTGTTGCATACTGAACAGATATCAAAATGTGTAAGATAAATTGGTGATTAATGTCTTCTGTACCTGAGCAGTTCTGTATTACAGAATTTGGGGAGTGATGTCCCAGTGAGCTATACTGGCTGGAATTTGGTAGGCAAGCTCTGTAACTCTCGCCTCGCTGTGTGTCATAATAACAATAGAGAAAATATGTTCTTAGCAACATACTTTAATTAAAGCACTTTTCCATCACAGAACTTAGTAGTGTAGGGAACAGATTACTGTGTTGTTCTGTACTGTGACTGAATTGTATCCTTCTGTACCAAATTTTCAAAAGCGGCTTCTGAGTTTCAGATCCACATTTATGAAGTGCAAGGACAGATTTATGATTTTTCAGTGATAGATCTCTAGTTTGGGCCATGAACCAGGAAGTGTCAAACTTTCATGGCCAAATACATTGTGTATTCATGTGCTTTTTTGCAAAATTCAACATAAATATGTACAGGTGGGCTGAGGCACAGCTGTGGGTCAGATGAAAAGTGTATGTGTCTGATCTCTGAGAAAGGGCTACAAGTTTGATCACTGTTGCTTGCTGTAAAGAGATCTACAGTTAAGACGGAATGATCTCTGCACACTGTCAGCAACTCAAACATAAACTTTCTGGTTTAATTATTTTCTGATTTGCCTTTTCTGTGTTTTAGGCCCTGTTTTCCAGAGGAACAGTATTGCGGATTATACTCTGAATGCTGGAACTACAGCAGTAAATGCACAAAGACTATTAAGAGCCTTGCAGCTTAACAAACCTATTTTGTTGGAGGGGTCACCAGGTGTGGGCAAGACCAGTCTGGTTGCTGCCCTGGCAAAGACCTCGGGAAACTCTCTTGTTCGAATCAACCTGTCTGAGCAGACGGTAGGATAAAATATTATCTTTAACAGATGGGAGGTTTTGTTTAACTCAGAAAGTGTAGTTCTTTTTAACTTCGGCACTAACTCTGAAAAGCCAATTTTTCCTACTTGGTCTCAAGATAAAACTAAGTGGGAAGGGGAAACGAGAAAGAGCAGTGAGCTCCTGTGAGCGAGTGCCAATTCACTTGAAAAGAACAGAAAATTCCGGGAAGACATGCATATCTTTGTCTACTGTTTTTTTTTCTTGGCTTCTGCAAAGTTACTTGAAAACAGTTTTAAGGCTTCTTAGCTTTTCTGTTCCAATTTAATTTTTTATTGTTAAATATAGTAGCTGGTTGCTGGAGTCCTACCATGAAAAAGCTTTTAGTATCTTGTTATTACTGAAAAGTTTTAAATGGAGCGAAAATGTAGGTATTAAAGGGAAGAGAGAAAATGTGAAGTAAAGTTAACAAAAAGGTGTTTATGAACAGCTGTTTATGTGGAATTTTGTAATCCCCCTCACATCCTGTTTTCTGTTCCCAAAGGATGTGACAGATTTGTTTGGGACAGACTTGCCTGTTGAAGGTGGGAAGGGAGGAGAGTTTGCCTGGCGTGATGGACCACTACTAGCAGCATTAAAGGCTGGACACTGGATTGTATTAGATGAGGTAAATTCAAGTTTAGGGCACAAAAAATAGTATGTCATGGAAGAGCAAAGGTGACAACTTGGCATGTAAAATAAATACCTCTGCTGAGGGTTGATGACTGAAACAAACTTTGCTTACTTTTTAGTTATGTGCATCTAATGTGACATTGAAAGTGATCATTCCACTTAAGAGAACATTAATCTCCCTTTACTAAATCCCTCTGCCCATTGGCCCTTTGTAGCAGGAGTGTAAAATACTGGCTTTGACTAGATCTCTTTTAGATAAGAGAGGATGGAATCCCACCCTAAATTGTTTCAGAAAAACAAGGGTAGATTTGATTTATATTTGGAAGGGGTTTTTAAGAGTGTCGACAGAAGTTTTGGTACAGATGCACTTATATGGATATAATTTCACATAAAAAATAGAAGACATTTGTTGGGACTAATGCACTGTATTTGGTACTGATTTAATTGACATGAAGAAGAGTTCCATTTTGCCCCTGTAAGCTATCCTGCTGCTACAGGTTCATTTGTGTACCAAGCACAGAGCTCATTTCTTGGCAATGTGAATTCTAATTATTGCAGAATGGAAAATATTAAATTCTTCAGCTGTTTGTTTACCTTTTTTCCTATTGTGAAGAATACCACTGTAAACAACCACTATATTTACATAACACAGTCTGCCTTCATTTAAAAAACAAGCAGACAAAACTCAGTGTCACAAATCTTGAATGTAAGTTCGGAATAAATGTCTTGAACATGCAGATTTTACAATGGAGTTTTGTTTCATCATGGTGAAAACAGTATAAATAGCAAGTGCACATAAGGCAGTGTTAGTTATAGTTTTGTTGCTCCAGTGTAATAACCATCTAGCTGGAGGTAATAACATATGACAGTGCTAGAACAGCAAAAAAAATTGTATTTTACCTTCTGTGTACCTCCAGACTGTTAAACTACAGATTATGCAAAAGGGTTTTGTGGAGCATTAATATTTGTCCTTATTTCTTTCCGCAGTTGAATCTGGCTTCTCAGTCTGTATTAGAGGGGCTAAACGCATGCTTTGACCACAGAGCAGAGATTTATGTTCCAGAATTGGGAATGAATTTTCATGTACAGCACAAGAAGACTAAGATTTTTGGATGCCAGAATCCGTACAGACAAGGAGGTGGAAGAAAGGGTCTGCCCAAATCCTTTCTTAATAGGTTTACACAGGCAAGCTTTTTCATTTGGTTTAAACTATGTCATGATCTTGCAGTTTTCTGACTATGTCAAGATTGGTATGCTCTTGATTCTGCAGGTGTATGTTGACCCACTGTCAGCAGAAGATATGGAGTTTATTGGGAATACGCTGTTTCCTGCTATTGATAAAAGTATTATTGCTAAAATGGTTGCTTTCAATAACAAGGTAAATACATACTTTAATTTCTTCTGTGTAGAAGTAGGCAGAACGCTATAAGATTAAAAAAATTCATGTTTGATTTCCAAGCATTTTTTAATGAGAAGTGCTTAGGTAAAAAAGAGGAATGGAAGTATATGCGGAAGAAAGCAAAAGAACACCACTAAAACCCACCTGAGTCCTTGTACTATTGCAATCAGTTACTTGGTTGATAACTGGAAAGGCATTATTTTTCACAGAAGATAAAAAATTTGTGTATATGAAAAAAAAGTTTCTGCAAAATGTGGAAACAATTATGGTTTGATAGCTTGGTGAAATGGGCTGGGAAAATTTGTTTTTCCACACATATGGATTTTTCTTGAAGTGCGAACAGAATGAGCTGTATCTTGATAACAACTGAAATGAGTAGCTCTGTGGTCTGAGTTTTTAATCTATACTTTCTTATGGGTTGCTGTTACTGAAAGCAGCGTCTGACCTTTGCAGAAGCAGAAACTTTAAGGTTATGTGGCATTCTTCTGGAACACTGAGAGATGAATAATAGGAAAACCTTTCCCAATAGGATTTGTTTATGGCAAAAGATTCAGAGATGCTTGGATCTAAAATTATGCTAATATGAAAGGTTTTCAACAAACTTCAGTTACAAGGCATCCATTTACTAGCTCTTTTGTGGCTTAGATGCTGCCATTTTGCATGAAGTGCAAGATATAATATTCTCCGAATTCTATTTATGATCCTGCTTCTGAAACTGTGTTTAGTATTAGTCTCATGAAACAAAAAGTGTAATGATATTAAGTGATAGTAGTGTTCTGTGGCCTTACATAAAATCTTCTGTAGCAGTATCTTATTGAATACTTATTTATGTAGCACAAGAAAACTGAGCTGAGTGTTAGAGAATTAGTAGAACAGAGACAACCTAAATCAGACTTCAGTTCCCGACATCTTCAAAATAGTGGATACAGCTTGTACTTTCTTATAAGCTTGTCCTCTCTCTTTTAAGCAGTGCTAAAGGCAGAACTTAACTGTTGAGCTGAGTTTTAAGAATATTTGAAGACCAGCATGGGGGTGGAATAAAAGGATGTTTTTTTCCTACCTGTTCCAGATCGAGAAAGAAGTAATGGCTGAGAAAAAATGGGGACAGAAAGGAGGACCTTGGGAGTTCAATTTACGTGATCTTTTCCGCTGGTGCCAGCTTATGCTTGTTGACCAGTCACCAGGATGTTATGATCCAGGCCAGCATGTGTTCTTGGTATATGGAGAAAGAATGAGAACCTTGGAAGACAAAGAAAAGGTGAGCTGTGTGTTATCCTCCCTTGCGCTTCAGATTATCAGGAAGTATTCTAGAAATCCAAGTGTAAATTTGAAGATGCCTTGCAATTCAATCATAAATATCTTAAAAAGAAAAATAGCTGTGTTTGGGTGTGTGGTTTATCATATGTACCTGCTTTCCTCATCCTTTAAATTATCAATTTAATTACTTACTAGTATAAAAGCAGAAAGATTGTATAAATAAAGGCAAGTAGAATAACAAAGGACGTAAATAGAACAAAACATAATATATTCTTGTGTGATTCTGTATTAAACAATAATGTTCTTGTGGAAGTGGCACGGGTTGCATGCATATTTGTGAGGTAAGAGGACATAGGGAGGAGAGAAGAGAAATAGCATTGAGATATGGAGTAATTCTTAAATTTATGGTTAAAAAGCATTTGCGTCTGTACAGTGAGTAAAAATAACATCTTGCAACTCTGCCCTTCCCTGACAGCATTTTTAAGTTCTGCCCTAGATTTCCTTCATTGAGTTACATTTGTGTGTCACTTCTTTCATTTTCCTGGTATGTTGCTCCCTTCATTCTGTTAAACTCACTGCTTAAACTTCCTCTGATAAAACACACTCCCTGCAGTTGTTATTCCTTCTTTGCCACCTACTTATGCCTCTCTTGTCTAGAAATCCTTCGATTTTGTTTAATTTCACGACATTTAAATGGTATTAAACTAAAAGATTGTAAGACTGAAGTTACTGAATGTGACTGGAGATTCTTCTCACAGGTTTAGTTTCCTTTCTTGGTGTGTTATTATATTTCTGTTTGTTACCAAAGAGCTTATTTATGAAGTGACTTTTTTCCCAGTATTTTGTTAAAGAGAAACATTATTTTGAGTATTTCAAGTTGCAGGAGAACCTGATTAATGAAGAGGTTGCAGTGAGCCGCTCACACTCACTGCACTTGGAATGAAGTGACGCTTGTGATTACGCTGTTAGTTACTGTCATATGGATGTGAGACTGAGAGGGAATGCTATTTCAGATGTAAATCTTTGAAACAATGATCACTTAAGACTGATAAGTCTCTTTCTTTGCGCTTTCAACTGTTTCAGGTTATATCTGTGTTTAGATACATTTTTGGCCAGGAGACTGATGTATATACAGGAACCAGGGAGTTTCACATCACTCCATATAACGTTCAGGTAAGCTGTTGACAAGAGGTTTTGTGAGTGGAGACAGAAGGATGCAACTTGCGGAGCTGAATTTCCATTTGCCTCTTGGATTGCTCACCCGTGTGTCTCATCCATTCCAGATCGGTTATTCAGTTCTTTCTCGTGGCAACTATATTCCTCGTCCTGGCAGAAGTCTCTCACTTCTGCATCATTCACTGCAGTCCCTGGAGTCCATAATGAAATGTGTGCACATGAGCTGGATGGTAATCCTGGTGGGCCCAGCAGCTGTTGGCAAAACCAGTCTTGTGGAGCTGCTGGCCCATCTGACTGGCCATCGACTAAAAATCATGGCAATGAACAGTGCAATGGATACAACTGAGCTCCTAGGTGGATTTGAACAGGTAAACACTGTTTTAGTAATAAATAATTTTAGTATTTATCTTTCCTACCTAACAGTGGCCAGTCCACTGTGATCTTAGTGTTTAAGCACCAAATGGAACCTTAGGCACCAGAGTCTTCTGGATGAACTAACTCCATAACGGCATGTTTGCAGGTTGATATCAATAGGCCATGGCAGCGCCTGTTGGAAAAAGTGGAGCATGCTGTGAGCACACTGGTAAGGGACAGTCTTCTCCTGATAGAAATTTGTGCAGATGATGCTGAACTTGTGCTGCGTGCTTGGAGCAACTTCATCCTGAATTACAAACCAAAATCTCTGGGTGAAGGAGGTAGAAGTCTTACAACTGAATTAGTGAGCAAACTGGAGGGAATACTTGTGCTGACTCAACGACTAAACATCAAAATAAATTCTTACTCAAAGGCAGGTACGTATGGTGGGCAATTTGGAGTAAGACTATGTGTTGCTCTGGAGAAAATAAGAGAAATATATAAATCTGCAGTGAAAGCTTGAGAAAACTTGAGAATTGTTTATAGGTAGATTGTATTCAATACTGTTGCTTCATGCTACTTATGTAGTGGTCTAGCTTCTGAAAAAGTTACTTTGGTGATGGTTCTTCAGGTTTATTTTTTGTGTAGTTACACCTGATGGTGATCAGTAATCCACACTGAAATTCTCCTATACAGAGCTACTCAACATATGATGCAGTAAAGGTCTTACCTTGTATCCCTAAGAAAGGGAATTTGGATATTCTTTGCTTGCATTTGTTTTCTGAAGCATTCGTTAGTGGGGAGAAGGGGTGCAGAAAAGTGTCAGTCTGCTTTATATTTCTCTGTGCTTGCAAACTTCCTCTGTCCTCATGGATTTTGCCCATAGGAGGCTACTTGAAGAATAGGAGCCTCTGCTGTTATTTTCCCCTAAAATGTAGGAAGCATATATGTGTATTAATAAAATAGCTGCTATTTTTCTTGAACAGAACAGGAAACTACCCCAGTATTTTAAGTCTTGATGTAAGATACGCTTCCTTTCAGAGTTTGCCCAGCTGGTAGAAGAGTTCCGGCGCTTCAAGCTGCAGCACGTCCAGGCTGCTGACCGTAACAACCACGGCACTTTCGAGTGGGTGGATGGGATGTTGGTTCAGGCCCTGCAGTCTGGAGACTGGCTTTTGATGGACAATGTTAACTTCTGCAAGTAAGAGATTTTAGAGGCCTTGTTTCACTAAATGAATCCCTTGACTTCTGTACTTTGTCTCTCACTGTATGGTTCACAACTTCTTGCATTTGATATCAGTATGTGGAAGCAGTCACTTACAATTTCTGCAAGAGTGTCTTCCTTAGGCAGCTGAGTAGCTGATAATTTTCCCGTTAGCTTATAATGTCATCAGCTGTTTGGCTTTTTGCTTAAGACTGGTACCGTTTTGATTTTGGATCAGAAAGGGATCATAGTTTTTACTGCTTTATAACCATATGTGTTTCTTCTGAGTATAGCCCTTCTGTGCTGGACCGCTTGAATGCTTTACTTGAACCAGGAGGCGTTCTTACCATGACTGAGAGAGGTGTGATAGATGGCACAATTCCTACAATAGCTCCTCATCCAAACTTCAGGTGCTTTGCTTTTCTGCCTTTTCTTCTTCCCCTATACCAAATAGCAGTTTTAGGAAAAAATGTCATCTGTGAGCCATTCTTTTTGTGTTTTGAATGCCGTTCATTTTTCCATGTACTGTAGTGACATTGTCTGGCAAGGAAGAAAACTGCACTGTGATAGAGACATGAGCAACTTGGCTTTATACCCTTGTTGCAGCACAGACTGTTATGCTAGAAACTTCACAGCAGTATACCTTTGCCTTGAAGTCTCCATTTCTCATTTAAGATTTCAGCACTTCCCCGTGTCGCTGTAATGGAGTTGAAGATACATGTGTTGAATGTGGTGAAGTATTAAGATAAGTTGGTAATGAAAGCTGGTATATGGATGTAATAATTTTCTTCCTGGCTTTTTCTATCTCATCCATAAATTTGAGTTTTCTGCAGTGACACAACTTTAAAAAAAAAAACAACCAACAAACCAAAACTAAACTAAGAAACAGTCTGTACCCTTGCAGACCTGAAGGAGTCTCTGGGGAAGATGGGAAGAGAGCATAGAGGGTATTCTATACAATCCCTACTTTTTATAAATTAACGAAAAGAGTATTAGAACTGATATGCTCTGGTTCCTCTTTCTTGGAAACAATCTTTGACTTTCCAGAAACCCGATTTTGCTGCCTTGTATCTCAGAAAGCTTTTTTTGTCCTTGCTGTTGAGATGCCTCCTGATAGTATTAACTACTTGGGTGTTGTTACTTTGATTTTTAAATAGTACAGATTTAAATGAAGCTGTTGTTAAGACTTTTAAAAGTTGTCTTTATAGTTCAGAGGCATAGTTTAACCTTTTTTATAAGTAGGCAAATGATGAAATAGACATAGCTTAGATGTAACTGAGTTGAAAAACATGCAATATATCTGTGGCTAATTTCAAAGTATAATTATTGATACAGATTTTTCATTTAAATTCAGTAGATGTCTCTGGCTTTCTAGATATGAGTATCCCCATTTTATGAAGTTTAATTTACTTTAAGGAAGAGCACATTTAGTGGTTCAAGAGTGATAAAGCCACAAGTTTCATCTTAAGAATGTAAGGCTGTTGGGCTAGATAAGCAATGCATGTCCCTTCCAACTGAACTATTTTATTCTAATATTCAACAGGCTTTTCCTTTCCATGGATCCCGTTCATGGGGAAATATCCAGAGCCATGCGGAATCGTGGGATTGAAATTTACATTCCTGGGGAGAACGATGGACATGTATTGGACAGTCTGGATTTGAAGTTACTCCTGAATGGTTTGGGTTTAGTGGGAGATAGCATTTGTGATGCGCTTATGGCTGTGCATTCAGAAACCAAGGCAGCAATAGCAGGTAGGAAAAGTCTGTTCAGTATTTGTTAACAACTTGGGCTCAGTATGTGTATTTGGACTAACTCTTTAATATTAAACTTGGTAGTTTTATTGTGTTGTGTCCTGATATAAGTGAAGGCATAAAAGTATAATTATGTTGTTTTGGGATGCTTTAAGTGGTGGTTGTCCTCAGAGGGTTAAAGGGCTGACAATTACTAACCATTCATATCACCTAAATGCTGTGTATCTTTCAGGTTCTGTGCAGTCTTTGTCACCTTTGCTTCAGGCTGCTGTGTTAATTGTGCAGCACTTACAAAGAGGCCTTGGATTAGCAAAGTCTTTTTACAGGGCCTGTTGTGAAGTTTATGGCCGCTCACAGCAACTGCAGATTAACAAAAAGGTAAAAGTCCTGGTTTTTGAAAGCTTTTCTTACATCAAAAAATATAATTTCTTGAGGCTAGTTTTTGAGATCTGTTTCCAAAGTGCCTAAACAAGGGGTTGATGAAAATGGTGTTCTTGGAGAGATGAACCAAATAATTTTAAATGTCCTCTCAGGCACCTGTCAGGTGATGAAGAGAGGGGTTAAGTGACATTGGACCATTTTCTGTATCTTCTATATTCTTAGCCTTTTTTGGCTCCAGTGTAGACAGTGCAGTTCTGCATGTAACTTCAACAGGTCAGTTGAAGCTCCAGAAGTTGTTTTCTGGTATAGAATGGTGTGAAGTACAGTGAATTTCAGCTATCACCTGTCCTTTCTTTGCATGTTTTGTCAGCCTAGTGGTATGCTGCTGGAGACAGAGGTCAGATGAGTTAGAGTGGCATGAAGACTGTCAGTTGGAATATATTTAATGAGATATTCCTCAGGGAATAAATTTGTCAGACATCTTGTAGATAGTGGCTTCCTCTTTTGCAGAGTAAGGGAGACAGAGTATCCTAGTTGTTCTCCGAGGCTTGTTTTTTAACAACTTCAGCTGAGTCTTTGGGATATTAATACTGATGATTTTATAGCCTGAAACACTGCCCACTGTCATCTGTAGACAGCAATACTCACTTCCTATTTTAAGCCATACAGTATGTTGCTTCACTTACAGTTGGAATGTTTTGGTACTTTTATTGTGTAGGTTATGTAGTGTTTGTAGAACATGTTTATAATGATTTCTTAATAAATACATGAAATTAATTAGTTCTGTGAGCTATTGTATACGTGTTTGAGTATGATTTTAAAATGCTTTTGGTTGTTTGTTGTAGCTTGTGTTAGAATTGGTTACGAAGCATGCTTCCTCTCTGGCTTCCCATGAAACCTGGGGTGATTCCTTACTAGCAATGGGATTGTGGCCAGACTCCCTACCTACAGGTCTGTTTGCAGCTGAAGACTCACTTCTTTCCACAGTCCGGAGTGATGCGCAGGTCCTAATGTATTGTCTGAATAGACTAAACCTTAAAAACTGCAGGTAGGCAAGGAATGATTTTGTCTAATTCAATGAATGAGAAATAAGATATGTGTGAAATACTGGTGGCCTGTTATTGTTCTCTGCAAAACTTTGCCTTGAGCAAATTGTGTGAGTAGAGACTGTGGTCATCACACTCTGAGGCTCCTGTTACCTTTCCATGCAACCACTGCAAATGCAAGTTTAATTATTTACTGGTTTAAACTTCTGTCTAAAATGCTTGACTCTGTTTAGTCTTGAATAAGGGCATTTGACTTATTTTGAGTTGAGGCAGAAAACGTAAGTGTAAAGACCGAGTAATAAGAGTCCCAAAAAACTCTTCGTTCAGTTTCCCTTTGAGCTTGAAAAACACAAGTAATTAGTTTTAAATATGCTAATGATCCTCTGTGCTTCCTGCTTATGTGTAAAGAGTTATTCATCAGTTATTTTAGGTCAGGTCTCTTCAGGTAAAAAAAAAAACCAACAAATTTTTTCCTTCAAACAGAGCTGTTTGAAAGACATTCACGTGCAGGGGCCATTTGCAAGAACACTTTTAATGATTTCTTGAGTAGTATAATTATTATTTTCCCAACACTGGTGCAAAATGGTCTTGCCTGCCTGCTTTATTTACTGACCATCTGTGGACAGGTACTGTGGTTTGCTTCCAGTGAAACAACAAACTGTAGAAGTTAGTACTAAGGTAAATTTTGTTGAAATTTTAAAATGGTACAACATGCTGGGGTTTTCTATCAATGTCTCTTATCTTTGTCTTTTTAAACTTGTCTACATATCATTCTGGTGCACAAATCAATTATTACTTCTCAGTAAAATGCTGTGCATGTTCACTTCTGGCACTACATGAATTTTTGGCAATAGTGAGTTCCTAATGGGTCCCCACCAAGAGACTTGAAGTTGGAAACTGGCTTTAAAGCTAAATAAATAAAAAAGGAGAGATTATTGGTACCTTCTTGCCTAAAGATTGTTGCATGCTGAGTAGCTGGACTTGCAGAATATATTCTTTGCTGGAACAGGTAGTTCAAGCGCTTGATTGATGGACTTCACTTCTTTGTGTTTCAGGACTCTACCACTAACTCTGCAAGATCTTCAAAAAATTATGCAGTCCACTAATCCTGAGAATCTCACATTCAGTGCTGTTGAGGTAGATGCAAAATGGGTGGATAAAATGGAAGTTCTTCAGGCTTCAGTGAAATTCTTCATAGAGAAAGCAACCAATCAAGATTGGACATTGAGAGTTAAATGGCTTAACTCTGTAGCCAAAAGTCTGCCACAGGTGCTTGGTATGTAATTGCCTAAGGGCTTACTTATTATATTTTCACGAATGCTAAGTCTTCTATGAAAACATCCAGACCATTCAAAGTACCTGATATGGAAGTTCTCAACTATCCACGCTAAATCATTGGCACTGAGGCTCCAGGGAAAGAGACAGAAATGGGTTGTGCATGTTACAGACAAGAGGAGACTTTGGGCTAAACATTGCCTTTTGTTGTTCAAGCATGCATGTAACTTGTACTGCTTCTGAATTGCAGTTATTTTTTGATATCTCTTGGTCTACGTAAGCAGATATACCTTTCTCTGCACTATTTTTTTCTTTTTGATAGTGATAGTAAAAGCAGTAAAATGCCTTTTGTTTATTTGGTGTTAAAGTACAGATGGTTAGAAAGCTAGGAAACTGCAGAACTGAGATTTCCTAAAGCTGTGTTGCCTGAACATTCGTGATAGCAGCTGAGGTGAGGTAGTCATTGCTTGATTTCATTAATCATATTAAAGTTGTGGAGAATTTAGACAGGCATTATTCCAAGTAATTCACACGCTTAGCTTTCTTGTATGGCGTGAAGTCTCGCTGTATTGGGATCCACAGATGGGATGGTTCCTTATCTTGCTGTCTTTCCAGGCAGGTGTGTATACGGGAAAATACTAATAAAGTTACTTGAATGACAGATATGCTCCTATGTGATTTCTTTTTTGAGGGAAGAAAAAAAGATACACTAAGAGGGAAGACTGGAATGCATAAACTTACAGATTTTCACAAACCATATTTTTAATAGCATACATGAAGCATCACCAGTTTAACTAGAGCTCTTTACTAGATTTGCTTCTTTGGTTGTGATATTTTGACTGTTTTTAAGACCACCTAGAGCTAATGCAAAATAAGAGTAATCAGTACTTGAAGAGTACACGAACAGATGAGATTCAGGCTGCTTGTGTTGGCTCAGTTCATATTCTTTTTATTTATTTGTACTATTTTTTACACTGATGTTCTCTCCCCTTTACTTACAGATCCAGTACGGATTCAGCTGGAAGCAGGTGCTGTAGCCCTTGGCAGTTTCTATGCCAGTCCCCTCTCATCTGGAGTCAGTAACATGATCAAGTTGCTACAGCCAACTATGACAGGTACTTCTGAAAAAAGTTAATGTGAGACATTGGTTCTTCCTTCTTCTCTGTAACCGTTCTTAGGAAATGTATATAACCAGAAAATGAGGCTGAACTCTTAACTATATGTTGCTTTTGTTGCAAAAGTAATAACGAAGCCATTCTTGCTGTCTAGAACTGCTGATATGGCAGTTAAATGTATTCATCCTATGCAAATTAGGCATGAGTGCTATGACTATGGATCTTGACTGTGTATCTGTCACCCAGGTGTATTCCTACAGCTCAGAGTGAAGCAGTGTTCTTAAAAGTGATGCGTTTATCTACTGCCTTTCTGACTGGATGGTTTAGGCATCCTGGTTTTTTTTTCCCCCAGTGTTTATTGTTTTGTCCTGTTATGAGGCCTAGAGTTTTCCCTTGGTGTTTTATAGGGAGCTCAGGCCTGTGTTTTCTTTCCAAGCCTGTAGGTACTTGAAAGCTATATATGGTGACACTGGATCACTGGATCCTTTATATCCTTAAAGGATGGTCCTAGGTATCTTGTCTGAACTGTGAAGGAAAAGGGAGTTGGACTTGAGTTTCCAGGCTGTCTTTCTGACCACTGGTTAATTTACTTGCCCTGCTCTGCTTTACAGAACTTACAGTCAACTGAATACTTTTCTCTTTGGGTATCTGGAGTGAGAGAGCTTAAGACTCCTCCTTCCTCTTAGGCTTCCTTCTTTCTTTCCCTAATGTTCTTGCATAGGCAGGGAGATCAAGGGAAGTCTTTCACTGAATGGTGTTTCCACTGCTGCAATGTCTGCTCTTGCCTCCCTTCCCAGATGAACATGTCATGCCTCTGGACCCAAGATGGAATATGCAGCTTTTGGATATCATTAGAAATTCGATGAACTTTGATACAGAAAGGGAGCACACAGATCAGCTTCTAATCCTTTTGAAGTCCGTAGCAAATCGGTGGGTTATAAAAAAAGCTTGTGAAGACTGCCCAATGACTGTAATCAATGCTGTATAAACACTTGCTGTATCTGTCAAGTATGTTTTTAGGTTTTGAAAGATAGCGTAAAACACTAAGCAGAGATTTCATACAGGAATTTACATTCTTTATTTCTGTTTTCCGTAGCTGCAAACTTTTTTTTCCTTCCTGGTGGTTGCTGAAGCTGGGAATCTGCTCTTAGTGAAGCTTTATTCTGAAAAAGCCATATTCAAGCAATTAGTTATGCTGCAATTGATTCTTGTTTTGTAACACTGCGAAATACCAAACATCACTCTATAGTTCACCATTCTCATAAAGAAGAGGCTTTAAAATTATACCGAATTTCTAACAACTTTATTTTAATTTCAGGGCAGTATTATTTCTTGACCGAGAAAAAAGAAGCTACACTGAGAAGAACTTGATTACCAGCAAGAAGCCAAGAAATAGTATATTAAGAATGTCTCTAGATTTCCGCAAAGGTGAGTTGATTTTCCCACTTCCTTTTGGTTTGGTGGTCAATTTGAAATGTGTTTAATTAGCACTGTTATGAAATGTGATCTTTAAACATAGTGTGTCCTGAATGTGCAAAGAAAGATTGTGTGAATGTAAATCAGTAAGGAGAAGGACTAATATGATATGTAACGCATTATTCTTAAAAGCTGTAAGCATAAGGTATATCTAATTTATGTCCAGCCTCTACTAGGTAATGCGGGGATGTCATTTCTCTCTTGATTATCTAAACTTTAGGATGATAGAGTACAGAAATTGGAAAGGTATTTTGGTTTTGGCTGGTAAGAATAGCTAAGTTCTTCAGATGTGCTTTTGTTCAAATACTCTTTCTATTGTTTTATGTAAATAGGATGTTTTACTCCTAAAACAAAGGGGAAAAAAAAATCTAGTGATGAAGTTAGTGTGTTGTATAGAAGCAATTGACCAGTGCTTTCCTGATTATGGATTTTATTTTTTAGATTAAATGCATCGAGGTAATAGAGAATTATGCAAACGGTGAAGGACTGCTTTTGTTACTTCAGTTCTTAGATACTTTCAGGGTTTTTTTTTTCCCCAACCATAGAGAGGATCTAGTGATTAGCAATTGGCCCTTATGTGTCCTGTGATATGGCTGGAATATTCAGTCTCTCTCTTTCTTTCCCTTGTCCCCATACCTCAGATCCAGCAAGCTACAACTGTCTTCCTCACGCCATCGTGGTCAACCTTGCTGCTTTCTTTGAGCTTTGGGATGCATTTGCATTCCACTGGGTAAAATCTACTCAGGTGGCCTTGAGTGACGATGACATGCACGATGTGAGTAGACTTTTTCTAGTATATTTGTGGAAGTGAAATGAGATTGTGTGTGCAGAATGCTAACTTTAGTTTCAGGGTCCATGAAATAAATAGCAGTGCTTCTTGGTGGTATCCAGAATATGCCTGACACCAGGCAAATGATCGTGTTTGTTTCAGTGGCTTTATATGCTCTTTCTTCTTCTCGTTTCTTCTGTGTGGAATGTATGTTTCTAGCCTGCAGACGCTTGGGGGTAGGAGTTATCTTACCTAAATGTGCACACCCCCAGGACATTGATATCCATTACTGAACTTGATCATCAAGCTTAGGATGGTATGAATCATATTGTAGAAGTACCCTATACACTAGTGATAAAGCAAGTGTCCACATCCATCTCAGATAAAGATACCTGAATGTGGACAGCTGACATGCAGGTCACAAAGGTGGTTCACTTCTCCCTCTCCCTTTTCAGACCATGAAGATCATTTTGATGACACCTGACAATGACATTATAGACTTGGTGCAGGGATTGCTTGGTTTTGACTCGTGTAGTTCCACTTGCAGGTAGAGCCATGTGGTGTTTAAGAGAACACACAGCTGAGTACTGGTTGTGTACCACTAAATACAAATCACTATATGAGTCTGAAGTTAATGCAAGTGATGCTGGTTTTGCCTTCTCTCTTGCTTGAAGTACAATGTACTTTGTAACGTGCAGCAATAGGAAAACTGTAACCTTTTTGGCTTATTGTTAGATTTTATACTGCTTGCTGTGGCGTGACCGGTTCTGGGCAGTCTCTGACACTGTGACAGTGGATTCACCAGGGTTGTCACTTCTTTCTCTGCACTGGCACTGGGTTATGAAGCATCTAATTGACAGAATTCCTCAGATGCTTATTGGATCAGACCAGCACAAGTGAGTGGCTTTAATCTGTGTTTCTGTTAAATGGCTGTAGAAACTACTAAATAAAAGAGTATTACAGAAGATTACCATTGCTTGTCATTGGTGTCCAAGTTGTGTTCTATTAATGATACAAATACAATGTATTAAATAGCTGTTCATTTTTAAACTGCAGTTTTCTTAGCATTGGGCTTGTATTTTTCCAAATGATCATCTAGAATTTGTACCCCTTTAGTAGAAGGATAACAGAAAGGATTTTCCTTTCTCATGCATCTTTTTGCCTTATTTCTCAAACTTCTGAGTTAACAAGTGTGGGCTTTTTTTCTTCCCTCTTTTTCCTTTATCTCAAAGGGTTTCCAAGGAAATTCAATCTGTTTCACAGCAGATTCAGAGCTGCTTGGCCAATCCTGCTGGTATTTCTGCCAGTCTGAAGATCTTGCAGAAATTTCTAGGAAGACCTCTTCCTTTTAAGGTATCAGTGCTTTGTAAGATATTTGAGTTTCCAGCAATGTCCAAATATACTTTAAAATAGTCATAAAGATTTGTAACACTTCCTTTCCAAGCCAGCAAAAATACATTCCTTTTGGACTCGTTAGATTGTTTAAAAAGACAATTTCAAGATACATTAACATACATCTTTTTTGTGAAAAACACAGTTATCCAGATAGCATTTCTACCACTAATTATGCTTGGTATAGATAGCAGTTATGTAATACATAGAGTGGTGCCCAGGCATAAAAATATTACTCCTTGCTCTGTTCTGGAGACTTCTGAATATCAGTATGACACTTGCTTATTTAGTAAACGTGTGTGTTTATGGAATAGACAGTGCACTCCCTTTATACCGCATAGAATGGGGCTGCCCTATGACTTATCAAGATAAGACCTCTTAACTTTGACAGTTTTGCTGGGTTTTTTTAGGTTGTTGTAATTCAATAAAAAAATCTTACAGTAAAATTTTCTGAAGAATATAAATACCTTTTTAAAAGCAGGGCACAAGTAGTAATGTAGACTGTTCATGTTTGTGATTAGTAGTTAGACCTAGGTTTTTATGACCTAATCTCTCAAAGATAATCAGTTGTTCAAAAATGCACAGTTACGTTGTGGGAGTTCTGAAGAAAATTCAGTGCTGACTAAGAGTTTTGTGAGATTTTTCTAGGCATCCAAATGTATTTAAATTGCAGATGTAAACTTCAGTTTCTTTTAAGTGACAGTAGCTTTTGGTGTTTGTATTTTTTTGTGTATTTATTCCCTGTAGTTTAGTTAAGTTGCCATGTTGAAGTGTTCTGCTTAATCTATGTAGTTTCTTCATGAAGATAAAAAAACCTTGACAAGGAGGAATTGTGGCAAACTGTTTCAGTTTCTGTCTTCCTGCTGTATTGAGTGGGGCTACAAAAGAATTCTTTTTCAGTTGTTATTTTAGGTTGGTTTATATTTTCTTGCACTTGAGTTGTGTGTGCGTAAATTTGAAATCTTAGTTCTGTCTTCAGTCACAGGTCTTGTCTGTTGTGTTGTTTAGTGCTGCTGATACCAATTGCCACTTGCTCGAATGTCTCTTTTGTGTTTCCAGGATAAACAGGGCATGGAATGTTTTTTGCGGTTAAAAGTGCTCAACAAGCCACTTAACATCTTGGAGCTAAGGTTGGTCTTTGGAGAAAGTAGATGGAGGGAAAAATTGTGCTGTCTGAAAATTGTTGCCACTGGATGGAGGATGAAGAAAGCATTGCTGCAAGCTGATGGCCTGATAATTAGAGCTAATCATTTAGAAGATGTTAGTCTGGGTAAGTAACACTTTGAAGAACCTAATCTCTATTCTTTTGTATAAAAATGGAAAGGCTGTGAAATGCTCACTGGCAAGAAATAGAACACGTGCATTTACATGCCTCTTGTGCTTCGTGAAACAGATCAACTCAAGAGTTTTTTGAAAGCTGTACATTCACAGCTGAGAGCAGAAGGAGTTGTATGTAGTCATTTGGAAGAAAGGTTTACTCAAGGCACCATCTCCAATCAGTTAGACCCTGCCACATTAAACCAGCTCTGCAGTCGGGTTCAGCTGTGGCCTGCAATGGAGTACATAGGCATGCTTTGGCAGTACAAGCTGACAGCAGATTATGTGGCCAAGACTTGTGCAAGAAGGTAAGAAAAAGGCTGGAGAAAGAAATCCTGTATTTCTTTCATGAGATTTGGAATCCTTAGCTAAAAGCTCTAACTTCGGTAGTTTACATTTGTATGTAAATCTCTGTGTGTATACATATGTATTGATATATATGGCTGTGTGCGTATGCGTATCTGTGTGGGGTGCACGCATATGCTTGTATATATTTATGTGTATAAATGCATGTGCACTGCTTGTCTGCATGCAGAATTGCATTTGGGCAGTTGTAAAAAGTATCAGCAAGGGGAGTAGTTAGTGTTATAATGTGTTATAATGAGTAAGTTTTCTTTTCTAAATTTATTGACACAAATATAGGAATGCTGATGTCTCAGCTTCTTCATTTCTTTATTAATGGTTGAATGGGTTATTGGTAGAGGACAACTAAGACATTTTATGTAGTTAATAGTGCACAGTATTTTTCCTTTTGGAAATTCATAGTATTTGCCTTTTAATTAAATAATCCTTCGTATTAGGAAGATCACTATTGCCATGTTGCTGGGGGCTACTGCAGAAAGACTGAATTAGATCTGGTCATGGAGCAAGTTACACTAGCATGCTTGCTCCCTTTTGTGTAAGCTACACACATATAGTTTAATTTAGTTACTTATTTAAAAAATGTTAGTGTTGTGTGCGCTTATTTTATAGTTTTACCATTCCTTTAAAGAGGGCTCTTCACTTACAGACTTCAGTGAAAGTAATTTTTGTGCAATGAGACTCCTAGAATCACTGATTCACTCTTGAATTCATTAAAGTTCTGGTTTTCATGAGAACTATAACATTGGAAGACTGTCTTCAAATGTTTTGTATGTTTTGCTGAACATGTAGCTTATAGCTATAGCAGATGCCAATTCCTTCCTCCTTTAGTTGTATTTAGATTTTGCCAACTCTAAAAGGATGAAAGTGTTTTGAGTATTAGAGTGCTTATTCTTTTCCAGCCTTTCAAATGCTGGCTTTTTAACCTTTCAAGGAATCTTCATTATTGTGATTTTGCCTGCCATTCTCAATTTGTTTTACTATCTAAACGATATAGTTCGTGTACCTTGCTTAAGCATTGCTTAGGTTATATTTCTTTTACCTCTTACAGGGAGAATTGCAGTCAAGAACTGAGCATACGTTCAGATCTAGTTCAGCTTATAGCTTTTTCCCTGAAGTTGACACCAGCTGCTTCTCACCAGCTATCTGGACTGTGGCACTTGTCACACCTTAATGAAGTAAGAAAAAGTTTTAGTTTAATTAGTCTTGCATAAGTTTTCAACAAACTTGTCCAAAAAGGTAGATGTCTAAGATTTTTGACGTGCAGTTTTTCTACTTGTGCCTGACAGTATCAGTTCCTTCTTTTAATAAGAAAGATTATTAACTGCGAACCTGCAAAAAAGCATAATTAAAACACAGCATTAAAATATGAATAAAACACAATAGAGTCTTAAATAACTTTGTTCTACACAATGTAGTTTAGTGCTATTATTTCATTGATCCATCTGTGACCTAATGGAAAAAACCAAGAAATTGAACAGCAGGAACCAGCCTGGTTGTATCTATGTATTCGAAGTAATTCATGCTAAAAAATACTTGCCTCTGTTCCTGTACCTCTAAATTTTTCTTAGGTCTGTGTTGCAAGTCAGACTGAGGCAGTTATCTGGTGTATTTTCTGTAGAGTATTTAACGTGTCAGAGAAATTCTGATGGGTTAATATTTAGCTATGATACAGTGGTGGTTGTGTTCCCACAGAGATCAGTAAACCAGTAAATTTACTTTAAATGCTTTGGAGCAGAATATTGGATAGTTTTACCTGTTCCGTGCTTCATAACAAAAGGTTGTATAGACATAGACTAGAGACGGTATTCTGAAAACTGGCTCTGTAAAGCCAATGCATATTCCACAGACAGAAAGAGGCACTGCAGAGCTCCTTCTATCTAGGTGTAAACAAACTATCAGTTTGAGAAGGATCTTGAGGAATATCTTGTACAGGCCTTACTGAAGAAGTGTCGTATTTATTTGTGTGTATGTGCATGCTTGATTCTCTTTTGCTCCGTTAAAATTATTCTCATCTCCAGGTTTTTCTCTTTCCTTAGATATCCCCTGAAGAAATGTCTGTTTTGTCATCTCAAATCATTAATGCTGCATTAGCATCCTTTTGGAGCAGTACTTTCACCACAGACCCAGACTACTGGTTGTCTTGGAAGCCGCTACCTGCAACAGAGGAAAACAACTTTTCTAAATCCCATATAAACTCTTCTATGAAGGTTTGTGTCTTCTGACCTACTCAGACAAGTAGACTGAGTACTCTCTTATTAAATAATTCAGCAGCTTTATAAATCAGTACTTTAAGTTCTAGCATAGTCAGTGCAAGTTGCATCTCAACAATCTAACTCTTGATCTCTTAATTTAGGGCCCAGGTATTTTGACCCGAGCCGTTTTCTCAAAGTGCTTCTTTGAAATTCTAACTAGCAGCAGCAAGACAAGCCAGTGGGATGTGAGTGGGCTTCCTGTTTTGTTATCATCCCATGTGACACTGGGAGCATGGATGGAGAGGGCACAACAGCTTCATGAAGTCAGCACAGCACTGTGGAGCAACCTGGCACTCTCTTCAATAGCAGATTTTGGGTATTAAGACCTCTCTTCCACGTTATGTGTTATTTGAATCAGGCACATTACAGAAGTTTGCTTACCACATGTAAACTCTTTTCATTCCTTTGCCTCCAGATACACAGATGCTAGACTACAAGGAATAATGCTAAGCAGACAGCTCTGTGCTCTGGTAAATCTGGTTCCAATGGATCTTCAAGAAGAATTTTTGGAGTGCTGTGAGAAGCTCTACCTTAAGGATCCTGTTTCATATGCGTATCTTCTCAAGATACTTAGAAGCATCACTGATCAGGAGTTACTTCCTAAAGAATTCCTGTTTCTCCTGCTCACTTGCTTGCAGCAGTTCTTTGGGGAAGGGCTTAAGGAGTTATCAGAGACAGCTTGGCGAGGAAGCCTCTGGGTGAACATTGGCTTGGTGCAGATCCAGCTGTGGCTTCCCCAGACGAGGTTTGATCCAGCTGTTAAACGAGAATACAAGCTCAAATACACAAAAGAAGAGGTAAGCATAGAGCAGAGTTTTATACATTACCTCTGTAATGTATAAAATCAATCCGAAGTATCACAGTATCACAAGGTTGGAAAGGACCTCTGAGATCATCAAATCCAACCTATAACCCAACACAACACCAACCCATCATCTAAACCATGGCACTCAGTGCCTCATCCAGTCTCCCCTTAAACACCTCCAGGGTCGGTGACTCCACCACCTCCCTGGGCAACGCATCCCAATGGCCAGTCACCCTTTCAGTGAAGAACTTTTTCCTAAGATCAAGCCTAAACCTCCCCTGACAAAGCTTGAGTCCATGCCCTCTAGTTCTGTCACTGGTCACCTGAGAGAAGAGACCAACCCCTGCCTGACTACAACCTCCTTTTAGGTAGTTGTAGAGAGCAATTAAGTCTCCCCTGAGCCTCCTCCTCTTCAGACTAAACAGCTCCAGCTCCCTCAGTCGCTCCTTGTACGGCTTGTGCTCCAGCCCCTTTACCATCTTCGTTGCCCTCCTCTGGACAAAGTAGTTTGGCTTGGATACTCTTGGGCAAATCTTTGGTCGTTATTTTTAAACTATACAGTTAGAACTTGTTTTGGTGTCCAAGATGACGTACGTACTTGGTTACCGAAACCAAAACATCAGAGAATGATTTTTTCTTTCCTTTTTAGTTACACCAGCTCGAGTGTGAATGGAAAACAAATGATTTCTCATCCTGGCTGCATACAGGGAAAAGTATTGAAAATGAAGCAGTCAGCACCTGTATTCATCCCCATCTCAGGTAACATCTCGGGCACTGAACTCTTTTCTTCCAGATTGGAAATTTTATCTTTGGATGCTCAGGCTCCAAAGCTTTTTTCCACAGCTTTACAATTTTGGTGTTCTTCTGTAGAGATAAAGGTTGCTGGTTCGAAAGCACTAATTCCCGTGTTGATGTGGTAAAATAAAGTACAGAAGCCATTCTGTTTACTTGCAGTGACTGGGGAATTGTCTGTACGCTCTTTCTACTACTGCAAATACAACAATTAGCGCAGTGGCTTTGATATCTTGATTAAATTGAAGCTATGCCAAAAAGTGAAAATAAAGTGAAACTGTCATAGTTTCTTAAAATCAACGAATTGAAATGACATGGAATGTGTATCTATCACTGTAACTCTTCAAGGCCTTTATAGATGCCAGTGCTATTTTGCAGTTTTTGGACCATTTTGTATTGCGTAGAAATCTCCAAATGTGTATTTCAGCAACAGCCTTTGCCCAAGGTGCTGTGGCTGAATTAAATACCTTACCATGTAAAGTACGCTGTTGATATGCAGAATTTGTAGCTGTTGTTTTGTTGTTGTGTTGCTTGGGTTTATCTGAGTAACTGAAGGAGGAAATTTTAAGTGAAGAAAGAGTTCTCCTTTGTGCAGATTTCCGCGACGTTCCTTGTACATGGAGACAAAAACTTGATATTAGTCATAGTTTTCTATTAGTAGAAGTTTTCGATCTCGTTATTATATATAGAGAGAGGATCTGATAGCTCTGTGCCATTACTTAAAGAATGACAGGCATTGAAAGCAAGGTCTGAAGGGCTTGTATTGCTGGAAACAAATGCTAGAACAGTACTTTTTCCTTAAAGCTCACAGAGCTGTCAGGTAGCAAGCAAAAAGGTAACTGAAGTTTCTTGAAGTGCAGAGGGGAGAAGAGATGTACATGTGTGCTTTACAGTTGTTGCTTCTCATTTTTTCCTTATTTGTTGTTTCACACAAATTAGCAAAATATTTCTGATTAATGTTTATATGTATCCAACTGTTATGTTAGATATATACAAATGTGTTTGTATGTCTACACTGGTTGATGTTATTTCTTAACAGACTGTTGCATGAAAGAATGCAAAGATTGAAGGAGCAAATCAGCAGCATTTCCAGAAAAAAGGCCTTCAGGCCTCCGGCTCCACCCTATGATTGCTTATACCAGGAGGCTCACCAGTACATCAACAGCGTAGCGCGGGTTTCTTCAGTCCAGGATCTCTTAGCTCGCCTTGTGCAGTTCCTTCGTGGGGAAAGACCTAAATCACTCCAGGCAATACAAAACCTGTTAAATGAAGAAGCATCTTGGCAACAATCGCACCATCAGTTTAGAAAACACCTGGCAGAGGATTATGCTGTGTTCCCTGATGCCATTGTTCCATTGCAAGCTGCCATCTTGCAGTTGCAACATGGCATGCGATTAGTGGCTTCTGAAGTTTATACAGTGCTCAAAAGTTTTGTGCATCAGGCTGATCTGACCAGCCTTCTCACATCTTTGTTGACATTCCCTTCTATTGGCCGTGCCTTGCCTACTCACTTTGCTCGTGCAGAAATTTTATGCTCAGTGAATTCAGTTGAGGTCCTTCATGGACTTAAAAAGTTTTCTCTGAAGCACTCTGAAGTCGACTTTGAGGGAGTAGAGCAGCCTTGCCCAACTCTGGAACAGCTCCTAGTGAATGCTTTGTTGCATCTTCGGTGCCATGTGCTATCCAGAGGAGAGATGGACAAGAAATCTCTGCAGCTTTTTCGACATCTTTGTCAGGTAGGGGCTGAATGCCAGGATTCCTGCACTGTCCTACCACATCTCCATCAGGAGCAAGACATGGGTCTGTTAAAGTGCATGTAGAGGAGGGCTACAAAAAATATCAAAGGGCTGGAACATCCCTCCTGCAAAGAAAGGCTGACAGAGTTGGAGTTGTTCCACCTGGAGAAGAGACGACTCTGGGGAAACCTTAATGTGGCCTTTCAATACTTAAAGGGGGCTTGTAAGAAAGATGGGGACAGACTTTTTAGTAGAGCCTGTTGTAACAGGACAAGGGGAAATGGCTTTAAACTAAAAGAAGCTACTTTTAGACTAGCTATAAGGAAGAATTTTTTTTACTATGAGGGTGGTGAAGCACTGGCACAGGTTGCCCAGAGAAGTTGTGGATACCTCATCCCTGGAATTGTTGTAGGTCAGTTTGGATGGGGTCTTAATAACCTGATCTAGTTGAAGATGTCCCTGAATGTGGCAGAGGGCTTGGACTACATGATCTTTGGAGATCCCTTCCAACTCAAACTATTCTGTGATTCTACCTTTATTATTGTCAGTATAATGTTCTTTTATTGAATTGATAAAAGATAATTTTAACATAATCTAAAATATCAGATGAATTTATTTGGATTTATCAAAGCTTAAAATCGTAGCCTGTGATAGATTCAAAAGATTTTGAAAAAAAACCCAGAAAAAAACCAAACCCAAACTAAACTTTGTAGAGATTTTTTTTTTGCAAAACAGTTAAGAAAGAAGACTAGAACTTGGCCAAGCACTCTTCTTTTGCATACTTTTTTATGTGCTTTTTCCTCATTGGTTTGAGGGCAATTTACAAATCTTTCTTCAAGTTACATGGCTTTGATTTATGCTGTTGTAGGCTACAAAGGAGGAAGGAGCCGAACAAGATAGATGCTCCCCCCCTTGGATGAAATATGAGGTAATGTTAAACATTAACTTACGTAAAAACCATGCTGCTTTGTGTTTCCTTAGGCAATTGTAAATGAATGGGATGAACAGGAACGCCGTGCCCAGGAACGGGAGGCAATGGAACACAGTCTGTACAGATACAGAAGTAAAAATCACGGGAAAGGACACAGTGAGGAAGAGGAAGAAGAAGAAGAATTCAGAAGGAGATTTCCCTTGCATGAAAAGGTAGGAACTGCAATGAAACACAAAAGTTATGTCTGAAGTGGGTCCTGAAAAAGTGTGCTATAACTAAAATAAGATGAGGAATGAAGCAGTTTTTCTTTCAGCCAAAAGAAAAATGCACAATACAGTTTGATAGAAAGGTATTAAACACTGTGCTTTTATTTTCACTTCTGCTTGTAGAAAGTTTTTGGAATTAACTTCTGGACTTGAACTGTGTTGTGGTTCAACTGAATCATTCCAAGTTACTGAATGACTATATCATTATTGGTTTGTTGTAAAATTCAGGAGTTTGATTCACTTACCAAATAAGGTCATCTGAGGTTTAATTACCTCTGAAGAAGGCTGATCTCCTTGATCAAATAAAGCTGTGAGATTTTCTTCAATCTAATTGGCCTAAGCTACCAAATGAGGTGTCTTCACCAAGTGATGTTGTGCAGTACAGAAATGCATGAGACAATTGCGTGCATCATTATGTTGTTAGACTGTAATAATTCAGGTCTTCAAGCAACCAGGCAGTTTTGAGGTGGTTTATCAGCAGATGGGACTGCTGCTGCTTTTTTTTTTTTTTGAAGCGGTTTAGTTGGCAACAGCTCAGGGCTCATTGTACTGCACCCTTGCTTGCAGCAGTTAAGCCCTTAATTGTTCTATTCTGCCTGGTGAAGTCGGCAGCGTATCTATGTAGGACCAGCTCCAAATTGTTAGCATGTTGTTGCAATGCCAGAAAAGTGCAAAAAGGGAGATGGGGAGGCATTAAAGGAAGAAACTATAATTGACCTTCAAGCTTCATGTAATTTGCAGGACTTTGAAGATATCACAGATCAGCCAAGCCTAGAAGAAAAAATGGAAACTGAAGATGCATCGGAAGACCAGCTGGAAGTTGATAGAGGCCTTCTGTCAAAGAGCTCTATGCAAACCGTAATGATGGTTCATCAACAGTTGTGCTTAAACTTTGCTCGATCCCTGTGGTATCAACAGAGCCTGCCTGCTCATCAAGCCAAACATTATTTCACTACATTTATTTCCTGCTATCAGACTGGTGCATGTCTTGTGTCACAATTCTATCCTTTAATTGGTAAGATTCCTAGCAATATTTCAGATGTGCAAGTTTGGCTTTGTAATGATTTGTTTCAAACTAATTGTATTGCAGGTCGTAAAACAGACCTATTAAGGGGAAAATGCTTTTTTTTCCCAAGGACTCTGTCCCATGTTCAGAATTGCCTTGGAATGTTTCAAATTTTTTAGTGGATTATTTTATTAGTATTCCATTTGGTAATATATAAGACCAAAACAGTTTAATAATAAACTCATTCTACTCTGTATTGTGAAACTTTGCTTACTTGCATCTGCATAATCCTGTGGAAGATGATGCACGTGTAGGAATTTCCCAGACGTAAAACTGTCAATTAAGTTTTAATGGAGCTCCTGTAATTTTTTAAGTGGTTATTTTTATGATTAATTTTGGCACGCTTGGTGTGAAAAATCATTATGACGGTGTGCAAGACCTCAGGGATAGTGTTTTCATCACTTCTCACTACAAGTGTATTTCATTTCTGATCTGATAAATGTACATGTGTGCAGTTAAGCAGATAAAGCAAAAACTGCTGTTTCTGCAGTAACTTGTTTTGTGTTCCTACATGAGATGTGATGGATGTGAATTTTACTTTTTCAGAGTCTTGCTGGTAATTTTGTAGTAAATACCTCCTTGACGTGAATTTACGCACAGAGGAACTGTGGTCTTATGACAGGATCACAGCTTACCTTTAGGATTCTGATTTTATTTTTATGCCAAAATTTGGTAAAATGTAGAATGTAAACTTTTAAGTGTGTCTCTCTTCTTCCGTACTCTCATCTCATTGCTTATGTGTGTTGTATTCTTATAGCCTTGTAATATTTAACATATTAAGGCTTGGGATACAGGAAAGGAGTTAAAGAAATAACTTCTTCTGTTGCACTGAAAAAAGAATTAATAGCACGTGTGATGTGTTCCTTTTTTTTTTCTTTCTAGGTGCTGAAATGAATGATAGTCTTTTGGGAAGCCAACTTCTGGTTAGCACTCTTCTTCACAATACCTTTTTTGAGGAATTAACTTCAGATCTTGTGCTGCAGCAAGATGGCCCTTATGACTTCTATCAGCATCCTAATATTCAGCAAGTCCGACAGTGCCAACCTGTGCTTGATAATTTTGCTAAAGAAGTCAATAGGCTGCTACAGGAATGGCCAGAGCATCCAGTACTTGTGCAGGTAAAAACACTTATACTAGTGTTTGCTGGAAACTGGACCACTTTAGAACTGCAGTTGTGTGTAAGTTTGTCTGTGTGTATAGGTATGCATAGACATGTGCACAGATACACTTGCCTAGATGTTTGTATTACTTATAGAGATGTTTCAAAGTCATATCTCTTTCTTGTTAAGAGATATTAGGTGTTATTAGCCCTTCTATTTTATTTATGAAATTTTTAAGTGGTATTCACTGCCTACTCTGATATTTCAGAGTAACAATCTTCAAGATGCTATACTTCAAAGATTCTTAAAGTCTTTTGCTTGTTGGACTCCTGATTTTTTTTCCAAAATAGTGCTTTAAAATTAATATCTTCAGTCCTATTTACAGGGCTCCAGGTCACTTAGAGTAATGCAGAAGCTCAGAAACAATTGGAACTCTTTGCATTAAGTCATTTGTGCTCCTTTCCCCAAGTGCCCTGGCCTCACTGGTGAGCTTATACTAAAATGAGGAAACTTTTTAAAGTGAAAAAAACCCAATTTATCTGTTGCAGAGGAGAGTTAGGCTTATAGAAATTAGCTTAACTTCATGAATAAGTTTCTGTTGAAGATTAATCAATAGAGGTTGAACGCTTGTGTTTTATTTTGCAGCTCTTAGTTGTGATGGACAGAATCCAGAGTTTTCCGCTCTCTAGTCCTCTCTCAAAGTTCCTGAATGGTTTGGAAATTCTTCTTGCAAAGGCACAGGTAAGAAAAGAGTTAAGGGAAACTTCTATTTTCACTTTTATTATCTCTTGTATTTCCTTGTTTGTATTGGCACCATGATAAAAACAACTAAAAGCTGTAAGCTTGATAGGATTTGGGGAAATGAACTTACTCCATGCTGTAAATTTAAGGAGTAGGAATATAATCCAGACTATTGAGCGAGTCTTGCCATGTAACTACCAATTTCTGGCTTTGTATAAAGGAGAATATCTTGGGGTTTTGTTTTTGTTTTTGTTTTTTTTCAGGACTGGGAGGAAAATGCTAGCCGAGCTTTGTCCTTGCGAAAACACCTTGATTTGGTCACACAACTGATTATTCAGTGGCGTAGATTGGAGTTGAAGTAAGAGCTTGTTCGTAGATCCTGTAATCTTCCATCTCTGTATGGAAACATATTCCAGTATAGGATTGACTTAATCATAGAACATGCTACTGTATGTGTCTCTCTGTCCTAGTAACTAATTTGGGGAAAAAACACCACAGTAGCAGCTGTACTGGCTCGGAATGAGCATGTCCAGACCATGGTGACCCTATTCAGACTAGTATTTTCCCAGTGTTCTCCTGTTTTCATTGTAGCATTTACTGTGTCTGCAGTGTTCTGTCTATTTTACAACTCCCTTTAAATTTTTCTTAAAAATTGTTGTTCAGTCTCCTGTTAAGACCACGTGACCTTTTCATATGCACAGTATGCTAAGATCAGGAATTCCGCAAGTCCTCCTCAGATTTTGTGAGGAAACTTTTGAACGTGGTTCTGACTGGTTTTGTTTTACCATCCCCACTTCCTGCATTTCTTCTCTCATATTTAAGAGTGGCAAAGCAGTGATCTTCAAGAGCTGTCTATATTAAGCATATGTGCAGATTATTCAATCATGTAAAATTTTCCTTTAGTTTAGTAGAAATAGAGAATAAAGTTAGTGTTGTTTTGGAGCCCAAGCTACTCGCAATATTTTTTGCTTTGTTTTTTTTTCTTCTCTCCCCTTCCTTATTGTTTCCAGTTGCTGGTCAGTAAGTTTGGACAATATTATGAAGCAGCATGTGGAGAAATCCACAAAGCACTGGTTCTCCATCTATCAGATGATTGAGAAGTACGTTCAAGAACAGACAGAGACAAATACAGAAGGTAAGTGCTCTCCTTATATGAATGTGTGATGCAGTTCCAGCAATTATGAAGGATATAATTAATGTCCCAAATGCCAGGGTTGGACAATGTGCTTTCAGGTGTAGTTCTTGTACCTCTTCACAGAATCTGTCATGCACATATAAACATTTAAACAGATTTGGAGAGTAGAAGCCCTCCATCAGCTGGAACAGGCACTATTTTTTTTTTCAACTACACAAAGCACAATCCATATCCCAGCTGAACTGCTTTTAACATTCTGTTTAAAGCCTAAAGAATTCCTAGAGTGAGTATGTTTTGGTACTTACTATTCTTGGCAAATCTGTCTGCAGGTGTTCACGTTATGTTAAATAGGGAAAAAATAAAGCTCTCTATCCCTTGCCTCCCCCAAATTTAACAAAACTGTAGAGATGAAAGTAGCATCCTCTGGCATGAGGCAGGGTTCTTCTCTTCCCATCTCGTGATTAATTAATGCACTTAACCTAAGGATATGAAGCTTGTCTATGTTACATCTGCAAGTGGACATCATGACTTCTTCCATCAATAGTGCTCTAAAGACACTAATATCTACCAGGTTCTTCCAAGATCTGTTTATGTCTTACTGATTTTGAGGAGTTAAGGAACTGGCAGTGACTAATTTGTAGTATGACTCATAGTGACTGAAAAAGCCATTCATTCATGAAGAGTAGCAACTATTCTTCAAATGCTGGGTGCACTCTGAAATTGGATATGGCGTCCTTGGTCGCTATCTTACTGCTGCTTCTCTTGTTCTCCCTCTTTTCTTCCAGTGTGGTGTTTGTTGGTTTTAATTATTAGATCAGAGTTCTTCCCTGTCTACCCACATCCCTTTCCCAATACAGACCTGGTGTTTTGTTGGAAGTTTACAAAGAGCAAACAACAAGTTTCATGTAGAAGGTTTTTTTTTCTCCCCCTTTCCTTCTAAATTTCTGGTGCAATGTTCAGGAACGGAGCAAATGGGTCTGAAAACACTGGTCAGCACACTACAAGCTTTCATTGAAGGATCCACACTGGGAGAGTTTCATGCACGACTTCAGGCACTACTGGTTTTCCACTGCCACATCTTACTGATGCCTCAAGTAGCAGAAAAAGGTAAGTTGTCAGCATTACACGTGTTGAGTCTTCTTTGCAGTAATGTGACCATTAAGTATTTAGGACTTTCCAAAACAGATCACTAAGCTCATAAATACAACACAAACCTATGCTGCTGTTTTTCCCGTTTTCATGAAGAATACTGTTGTTGAGTTTACTCTATCTTTTGGTGTTTCTAAGCTTCATGATGACAGAAAAGAAAGGATGCATTTCTTCTCTTGATACTGAAGGATATTATGTTTTAAAAGAAGGTTGTTATTGTCTATCTGTTCCAGATGTTCTGTGCAGCATCCTGTGGAATCTGTACAATTACTATAAGCAGTTTTCAGAATGTGTTGAGGCAAGAATCTCTGAGCTTCGTCAACCTATAGAAAAGGAACTTAAGGTAAAAGGAAACTTCTCTTAGACAATATATATTGATCTAACCAAAAGGAACAATGGTGCAGATATTATTTGAATTTGTATACAAGAGCTCTGCTGGCCACCAAAATCCCTACTGTGCTTCACATTTTCTTTGCCAAGGATTTATTTTTGAGTTAGGGGGTTGGTTGAAGTCTTTCATGTTTGGTTAGTCCAATTTAGCCATGGAGACTTCTGCCCAGTAGTAAAGCCCCTTTGGATTTCATGGCATTTGTCCACGTAGCAGTTGTAGCATAAATAACTATATAAATAGAGTAAGACACCTATGCAATAATTTGGTCACTTTAATAAAATGTCTTGCATTGTGAGACCACCAGATAATCATATCTGATCAGCTTTAACGATCGTAATTTCAATACAAATACTTTATTACTTTTATGTAAGTAATCCCAATGATTGTTTATTTTCCTAATAGGAATTTGTGAAAATTTCCAAGTGGAATGATGTCAGCTTCTGGGCTATAAAACAATCAGTTGAAAAAATACACAGGTAACTTAGAGCTTGCAGTTAAGCTCTGTATTTGGAACCTTCCTTCTAGAAGATTTCTCTATGATGATAAATTTGAATGCAAGAATGTTTTTTTTTCTGCTCATAACATGGTGGAAACTGGCGGAGTTATTTCTAGGATTATAAAACCCATTTTTGCTTTCCTTTGGTAATTAGGACGCTCTTTAAATACATGAAGAAATTTGAAGCTGTTCTGGATGAGCCATGTCAGCCTGCCTTGGTGGAAGTTGGTAAGGAAGAGCAACTGGACTGCTTGCAAAAGCAGGAAGAATCTGAGAACAAAGAGACCAAAGTTCAGAGGCTAAACAACACATTAAGAAAAATTCTGTCTGCTAGAAGAGATGTTGCCAAGGTAACTGTGTTCTTTAAGTGTGGGAAGTATGTTTTCTCTAGACTTATCTGTATGTTGCTTTTTACCAATTTATGCAGAAAAAATCTTATGTAAGTGTCAAATCTGTTGAATATATCAACTTTTTTTTGCCTTACTTATGTTCAGTGTTATGAAACACTGCAGATGCATGGGAACGTGGCATGGAAAGACGAGCGTGTTATGTATTGATTTGGCACAGTATCTATGCTCTGATATAGAGATGATGGCAGTTACACATTTCATCTCAAAGTTGCTTGCATATATGCTGAAGCAGTTTGTTAGGTCCCTACCAGTGCAGTAACATGGACTGGGAGTTGAAATTACTATAATCCTTTTTTTCTAAACAAACATCCATACAAATGACCATGTAGCTATAGAATTTGTGCTTATAGAAGCTCTTATTAAATATGAAATCTCTTTGAGCTTGAATCCTGATAGGGAAGTGCGCTATATTGTGATACATTTGCTGTTGGCTGACAGCTTGTGTACTGCAAACATTTGCCTGAGACTGGCTGATATGTGATAAATCGTACTCCCCAGTGAGTCTATAAGTTGATTAGCTCAGAGAGGAAGTCAACTAGTTTTCTTCCTGAAATAGATTCCTATTCACATTCATTAGTTTATTTTAATAAGATGCAAGGAGAACTAGGGGGTGAGTGGAAAATGCTCGGTTACTTTCAGCTTCCGAGGCTTTGCTCCGTTTCTTCAGACCAGGAGGGTAGCTGACCTTGCTCTTGTCTTATGATGGTCAGAAGAGTAGAGTGAGGAGGCAGAAATCTGATGCAAATCCAATGTGTTCAGTTGTGGGTTTGGTTTATCAATTGGTGGTTTGTTTGTAATAATCATGTTACTGATAATCATGGGGTTGTTCATTTCATATGTTGCAGTTTCCTGTTGTTTTCAAGTGTTAGTGCTTGTACTGTTCAAAGGATCATGTTTTAGGTTTTCAGATGAACGCAGAATTCTTTTGCAGCAATTTACTTTTAAAGTTCAAATAAATCAGCTTTGAGTACGAGTGTATAATTGGACTATTTCTTTTATTTTTTCTTAGAGGGTGCTCCCAGAAGACTGTCAGGATGGCATTACTTTTCATAGAGAGTCTCTTCAGTATCGTCTGCCGAAGCTTACTAAAAAAATGAAGAAAATGTGTTCAACAGTTACTGAAAATAGTGCATTCTTAAGTCTGGTGGAAAACCTTGACAATTTCACAGGTTGAGTATTCTTGTGTT
The DNA here is from genome assembly GCA_033558185.1 of Dromococcyx pavoninus. NCBI lineage: Eukaryota > Metazoa > Chordata > Aves > Cuculiformes > Neomorphidae > Dromococcyx > Dromococcyx pavoninus. The sequence goes on from JAUMJL010000796.1 coordinate 145,686, forward strand.
TTCCATACCATAATTGACCTAAGTAACATAAATGGAACAAATCAGGAAAAAGTGTAGTTACATAGTTCCTTTCCTTCCCAGAGCTGCTTCCTGTATGTTAAATTTTCACATCTCTTACCTTTTCTTTGTTGTCTTCGGTACAGGTGGTGTCGTTGTTTCTGTAGTTGAACTGCAAAATTTGACATTTGATCAGACAGCAGATAAGGAGAAGCAGAAATCGGAGGCAAAGCACATTCAGATGCAGAAGCAACGGGCTTTGTCAGATCTCTTTAAAAGCCTTGCTAAAACAGGTGAGCTTTGAATAAAAATGTGCTTGGTTTTAAAGTACAAAGTTCTTAAATATTTTACCATTTTTGCTAATATGTCTAAACTCACCATAATACTTTGTTCTTGAAGTTGTTGAGCCACTAATACATAGAAGCATTTAAGTCTCTGTTTTTTCATCTCTTGACTCCAAGATCTGGCATGTTAGCGCTTTCAGATATCTCCTGTTCTTTTTACAATCCATTAGATGCACAATGGTAGCTTTTCTGAAGCAGAAATCTACTAATCTCTAGTCAGAAGTCACTGCTCAGCTTTTAGAAAGGAGAGGGAAGCTCATTGTCTCGTATCCCTTCTGTGGTCCAGAACTGTAATTGAATTAGCTCATTTGAATGAGAGTCCATGTCTCGATTGACAGACTGGCAGAGGTGTGGTTGAGCCATGGAGACTGGTCTTTTATGGAAATTGTTGGAGACAACCTGTTCAGCAGCCCAGTCTCCATTGCTCCCCTTGCTAGTCTTAAGGTAAAGGACCTACCCAAACTATTAATTGTTGCTGTTTCCTTTGGTGTTCCATTAAATTTCTCATCAACTATTCATAGCAGTTTAGAAACAGCAGAGGTAAGCAGTCTTGTTAAATAAACGGCTGTCTGACAGCATTCTGCTAAGTCACAGCCAGATGTAGAAATAAATATGTTTGCCAATTTTTTTCCTTATTTTTTGAAGAGAGTTCAGTGTTTCGGTGCTTCTCTTGAAAGCCATAGCTTTTGATCTGCAGTCATCCTAAGAACCTCTCAAAAAAAACCAAACCAAACAAAACAATGAAAAACCCAAACCAAATAAACCATCCAAGAAATTTCTGTTCCTCATGGTTGCAGAAGGAAACTTGGAAAAATAAAGTTAAGGGTTCCAAAAAGGCATGATTTTGATAACTAACTCCAAGTGTCATGGCACTTGGAAAATAAATGAAAATGAAAACATCCTTTTTGGGAGGCAGGAGGTTGTAGTTTTGAGTGTTTGTATTTCATGCTACTTAAACACATTGATGTGTGCAGTGAATAAATGGTTCCCAGAAGATTAAGGTTGCTTTGTGTTTAGATGACAGCAAACATAGGCCAATCTAAATGGCAGGCTTCCAGAACATACACTTTTCCTATGTTTATCATTTCTTGCACCCGCTTGTGCTGAAAGGATATCTGCCTTGTCTGTCCTGTGAAGTTTGTGCTAGAGGAATGGCATACTGAGGTTTAATTAACACATGGGATTTGAATTCTTTACTGGGCTCGTTCCTTATTTGTCAGCTTTTTCATGTCTTAAAAATGAGGTGATGATCGCCAACTCAGCTTTTCCTTAAAGGACCAGGAAAATTGGAAAGTGTTGCCGTTGAGACTTGTCCTCCATTTTGTTTGGAAAAATGGCAACATAATGTAGATAACTAATGAGTAGTTATTATAGGTTGTACTTATCTGCAGGATACTTGGAAAGGAGTGTTTTAGTTGGCTTGAGAAAAATGAGCATTAAACATCCAGTGTTAAAAATAGCTATAACTTTCTCAGTCTGTAGTTTGCTTTACAGACTTTTGTTTTATCTCTTAGCCACTGCCACCAACCTTCTTTACACATACAGGTCTACATTTGTCTTTTTTCAGCTGTGTTTCTCAGCTATGTTCAGCTGAAGATAGCTAAGCTACCACGTGTTTTTACATAACAACAACTTCTGTATGTTCAAAGACTTGTGGAAATCAGCCCGCATCAGGAAAAAAAAAAAAAGCTACAACAGGAGGTTTTATGTCTTAATACCAACTGTATGAGTAACTTTTTTCATACAAAAGAATAAGGGCATAAAAGAATGTGTGTTCAAATGTAATTCCAGGTTTGTCATACCGGAAAGGTCTTTCTTGGACCCGTTCAAAAGACTATCAAGAACTACTCTACCTTCGTCCACTGGACTTGAGTACTGCATTAGGTGCTGTGGACTCTACGCATGAACTGGATGCCACGTATGTACACAGTATTTCTAATTCCTAGATTCTGTGAATTTCATCTATAATATTTAGAATTTATTGCATGTGGATTTACACTGGCATTCCTAGAATGTAATTCACTTAGGATTTTAGATACGCCTTTCTCTTCCTGTTACTTCTCAGTTTAAAGGTCCTGTACTGGCACATACAATTTGGAGAGGGTTTTTTTTAATTTGCACTTTCGACAACTCTATCCTCAGTTTCATTGTTACTATGAATTATATTTCAATTAATCCTCCACTGCCCAGCCTTGCCTTGGATGCTGTGTTAGCATCATATTAGAATGTAGACTGCTATTGATATTATTAAAGTTCACAGGGATTACTTAATTATTTTGTCTCCATTGACTAATGGGATATTTCTGGAGAAAATACATAGAATTCAGAGTGGGCATGTCTGGAAAACCAACCTGGAGGAAATATTTCTTTTCAAGTTTTTCTGTCAGCAAGTGATTTTTATCATTGAGATATGATGATTACTGTCCTCCTCAGGTTTAAGTGTTTAGTTTATGGTATCTTTCATTAAGGCCAAAGTAAAGGCTTCCCTATAAAACTGAATTTACTTGCATGAAAAAAAATCACTCTTTAACTGTTAAATAATATTCAAGGATGAAGATTTTGCTGCTATTGCTTAGGGTTTCCTTATGGTTTATTTTAACAATTAAATGTTTTCTTGAGAATAGAATACTCATGGAGAAAATGAAAAATTACAACATCACTGCATTTGCAAAATAAAAAATTGTAAGCAATTCTGTTAGGTTGAAGAGCTGACCTGGTGGTTCCAGTGTGCTGAGGTACTGAAATGATATACCTTCCTCATACCAGACTTTTTTGTACCCTACCAGGTTACTGACAGAGATTTCTTCTGCCTGGGATGGATGTCAGAAGTACTTCTATCGGTCGCTTGCACGCCACTCGAGACTTCAGACAGCATTATTAGCACCTGCCAAGGTAACACACCAAAGTAAAAATAGAAATCTTACTTCTGTTTAGTTTATTTTACCATCTTGGACTGAAATTCTCTAGTAGTGTGATCTCACATAATCCTTTTACTATATTCTATAATATGATGCAAATATGATATTTTGGAGCCAGTCATTAAATGCATCATTTAAAAACCTGTTGTTTTATGACTGAACAATATAAGTTTAGTGAAATAATAATCTGTTAAATGTGCACTGTCCCCAAAGATCCCAAATTATACTTTTTGTGCATGAAGGAAACTCTCAAAATGCTGAAACAAAGCTTGTTAGGAAAACAAACCCAGGAATAGTTGTTGCTCATGATAAAAAACAGTCAAGGTTTATAACTGGACATAACTGGAGCCTGTGTCTAACACACAAAGTGCCAGTATATTTCATTGCTTAAAAATTGGTCTAAAATTAGCAGAAGGAACTAATGACATGCCAAATCAGTACCACTTTTCCAGTATTCCAGGAGAAAGAGATGTTTTCCAGATGCTCCTTTCTTGCTGTGCTTAACTCCTTGTTCTACTGTGTGATTTTGTCAATTGTCACAGCTGGCAGTGGCATAAATAACAGCTGAGATCAGGTTTGCTCTGTGTTTTGAACATCTGTTTCAAGCTTTAAAATATGTTCCATTCTAATAAAAAGTGTGAAAGTAATTGTCAGTAAATCTGGTAAAATTAATTGTGGAAGTGGTTTCAGCAGTGGTCATGAATGTAAAAATTTAGGCTTATATCTCTCTACATAAATGATGACTAAAATCTAAGGTAGCTTTACTGTTGTAACTAAATTCCTGGTAAGAATTGCTGCAGTAGAGTGCAATTTAATGACTGTTATTAAAGAAACTACTTGAAAGCAGATTTCTATGCAGAATATATAGAAGTCACAGAAAAATGAAGATGACGAAGCTAAACTACATTTTTTTCTGTATTTTAAAACTTGTTCAATTAAACCGTAACCTTTCAAGCTGACCAGTGAAATGAAGTGGAGGCACAGAGAATGTTGTTGACTGCTTATTCATCTAACTGTTCCTTCCCACTGTTTCTGTACGCTTTCTTTAGGATATTGGACTAGGTAGCATTGAAAGATGCAAAGGATTCACGGCACACCTCATGCAAATGCTTGTCAAACAGAGACGGTCTCTTACTGCATTGACAGAACAATGGATCTTACTGAGGTATTTTGCATTTTCCACCATTTAAATATTGGCAAGGAGTTTGTCAGTAAGCCATTCAGTTCAAGAAGAATGGAAATTAAGGTAAAAGAAAATAAAATGCTTCACCTTACTTTCCATTTCTTTCCTGCCCTTAATTAAACCGAGATACAAAGGCGGGGAGGAGGGGCAAAAAAAAAGGGGGTTAGATATTGTTTATCCTGTCATTGTAACCACTATTTTGGAATCAAAATAATTTGGGAAAAACAAATCAGGCATACATGGACACCATGAAATAATTACTGTAGTTAATTTCCAAGTTAAACCTATAGATTGTTAAATCTCTCTTATTTGGTATTTTTGGGCTATGTTTTAAGTTTTTGGTTTCAAACAAATGATCTGAGTGGCACTTTGAGCCAATATGAAGAAACCTCAACAGCTTGCAAAGAGAAATTCTAGAAAGGTGGGAGGTATCAGATCTTGTGTCAAAGCTGTAAAAGGAAAAGCATATAGCAAATCTCTCTCACTTGATGTGATTTTTCACTCTATTGCTTGACATCAGTTTCACTGCAAACTATTCTTCTGCATATTTGTGGTTCTCACTCTTGTGATCCATAAAACTTCAGGAAGCTGGGTCAGGAGCTAATTCCTTTGTACAGGCAAGGAAACCTAGACTGGAGATGAGTGGTGCAAAAATTATGTTAACCTTAGGAAACTTGGCAAAACAAACCAAAAAAACCCTGACAAAACAAACAAAAGCCCAAAACAATACCCTCAACTTTACAGTTGCAGGAATAGTAAAACTTCTAAGACACTTAACTGTTTTGCTGTGACTTTCATGGCAAATCAGGTGAATCATTTGTTATAAGCGGACTATTACACAGCATTTCAGAGAATGAAAGTGTGGCTGAGTCTAATCTGCTTTTGTAATAGGGAAAAATGAGTAATATTTGAGAATCAGGCTAGGAGTTTTAAGGATTGTTTGAAAACCTAGTGTACATTCTGAGAAATCTTACAAAGCCCTGTTCTCAGGACAACTCGAATATATGCAATGGAGAGAAAAAATCAATAATTGAGCAAATCCTTGTTTTAAAAAACAGGCTATCATTTCAGGTTTTGCAGAAAAAAATTGACTTCCGAGTCCATATTACATAGACCTTTTATGATCTTAGTTTAAAATTGATCTTTTCAAAGGGAAGTGTAACATAAAATTTGGCAGCTGTAACTTTTTCTTCCTTCCTTCTTAACCAGGAACCTTCTGAGTTGTATACAAGAGATCGATTCTAGGTTGACTGCTGACAGAGAGTATAACGTAGCATTTCCGCCTCAAGACAGTGTTCAACACTGGACCGACAAACTCCAGCAACTTTCCATGCAGTGCGTGATGGTTCTCGAGGAGCTGTCTTGGTTTATGCAGTGCTGCCCAAAGGAAGAGTTCAAGTGTTGTGACAATGAAAGGACAGATGTCAAGGCAAACGTTATTCAGAGTTCAGGATCTGAAATGCAAAATGTTTTTACGGGAATACCTGACCTAATTCCCTCAGAGCTAAAATACCTGACTCCAGTAACAATCGAGCAACTGCCTCCTGGATGCAGGATGCGAAATAAAGATCAGTTATGGCTGCAGATATCTACACAATTGACTGCAATCCTGGCAAATGTGAAGGCAATGAAAACAGAAGTGGACAAAGTAAGACGACAGTCATGTGAAACCTTGTTTTATACCTGGTGAGTTATACGTGTACATAAAACTGAATCTCTAAACGTTCGTGTAAGGTGTGTGAAGTCATGTTGAAAATGTTTGCAAGTGCGTATCTTGAAAAGTGTGTTCAGATGCTCTTGATGTTCATCTGTTAGTGTTTCTTGCAAAATGCAGTGCCGGGTTTTTTAAACTAATGCATGCATCTTCTCCCACTGCCCTGGTAAGTCAGAAAAAAACACGGTTCATCTCACCTTCTCGGTTTGGTTTTGGTCTGCTAGAATTTCATTCCCATCATTCCTTAGTTATTGAGGTGAATTTCAATTGTAACTTTACTGAAGAAATATTTATTTTAAAAGAGCACAGTTTATAATGAAGTTTGTTTAATAATAACAACAACAATATATATTCCTCTCATTTTTTGTCTTCTTAAAACTGTGAGTTTAAGTGGCACATTCGCTTGTTTTCAAACTCCTTTATTTGATAAAGTTAAAAGTGGAGATCAGCTGCCTTCCCATTATCCCTGCCCCAAGAAAATGCTTAATTTAAATCGAAGATTTAATGAATTCATTCTTCCTTCAGTATTATGGTATTTCTTGTTGCAGGAGAGATTTTGAAATTTGCACATCAGCTATGAGTTGTTTACTGGAAGTGTCATCTCAGTTACAAGGCATAGAGTCCCTATTTCTTCCAAATGGGGAAGGCAGGGAAGCTGCAAATCAGATGACCCTCATCAAGAGCCTAAAGTATATACAAGAAGAAGTTAATAATACATCTGCAGACTTCGTACCCTGGAGAACACAGCTTCTTGCCTCCATGTCAAATTGTAGTGGTAAGGAAATTTTTCTCCACTCATTTTGTAATTTAGATAAAGATAGAAGAATTCATTAGGTTGGTTATTGCAGAAAATGCCTCCCTGTTCATTTGGATGTCCTGAAACACTTGATTGAATTCCAGCTTCCAAAATAAATCCAGACTTAAGTTGTGTGGTGTGTTTTTGGTTTTTTTCCTCTCGGTCTCACTGCTGAAGACCCATTTTTTGCCATAGTTGTAGATCAGGATCAGCAAGGAGATTTTAGTAGAACGATATGGTATAAATTGCATAGTGCTTATCATGCCCCTTGCATAGGGGAAACATGGTAACCGGTAATTTAATGTGTTGTTATATAAAACTGACTATGTTGTGGTTCAAAAGGAAATCAACAGTCAGATGAAGATTTCGTGGAGCACTTCTCAGCAAGAGTGGAAACTGTTATCCGTGTTGTTCTGTATGCCATCCAGTGTTTGGTCGAGAGAAAACAGGAAGATGGAAAAGAGGAAGAAAAATCTCCAGAGGAAAATGGTAAGTTTGTTGATAAGGGGGAGAAGAGAGTTTAAACCATGCAAACCTAAAAATTCGCTAAACTGTGTGTCTACCAGAGGTACCAACAGACAATTTTAATATAAGGTGTATATTTAAACAAATAGGATGGATATTTCTAGATCACTTGCTATAACAAGCTAGAATGCTAGAATGTCTGACTTGATTTTCATATTTTTTTATCTATTTCAAACAAAGAGGATGGAGCCTCATTTGACGTGATTAAAGCAGGACATATAACTAAGCTTTTGGATGAAGATCTCTCTGCTGATTTGGATTCTTTGCATGTGCAGAAAGCAATTTCAGCCGTTTCAGAACTCCTGGAGAATCTTAAATTTTACAGGGAAAATTGCACTTCAGACAAACTTAAGGTAAAATTGTTCTTAAGAGTTTTTTGCTTAGGGATTTTAAAAGATTTGGAATTGTGAACTTTAGTGGATAAACTTGCATTACTTCTTATTAGACAATACCTTAGGATAAGCAGCATGTGAGAATTTATGGCCAAATAGAAGTACTCTTCTGTAGTGCAACAGCCAGATGTTCCTTTAATAAGAAGGAAAAATTTTAGTTTTTGTGAAAATCTAGAAAAAGCTGTGGAAACTTTAGAAATTGTAATTCAACTTGCTTACTGATATTTCTGTTTTAAGCATCTGTTTTCAGTCTCTATCGTCACTCTTTCTGAGGTGCATCTCATACGTGCATAATCATGTTTGACAGCTGTTCTTTGGTTTTAACTGCAGTTCTTCAACCAGTCCTGCTACTTGTTGGTGCGACTAAAGCCCATGCTCTGCAAGTACTCAGACCTTATCCTCTTCTACCTCACCGTTTCACTGGCATCTCACAGGAGTACTGGAAAGTTGCTTTCTGTTCTAACTAGCATTTTTACAGAGCTTGCCCAAAAGGTGAGTTACTAGAGACAACAGTGGACATATTGTAAGCATATATTTAAATATACAAAATCTGAAGTAGAAACTAAGCTGAAAGATTTCCTTACTAGTACACAATGTTTTGAGTTTCTGTTTGCCTTTGTAGGGGTTTTGTCTGCCAAAAGAATTACTTGAAGATGAAGCTGGAGAGGGAGCAACACAGTTTCATGATTATGAGGATGGTGGTATTGGAGATGGAGAAGGCAAGAAGGATGTGAGCGACAAAATAGAGAGTGAAGATCAGGCAAGTGTTGTTCTTGTTTAATTCAAGTAAAACTGAAAAGAACCCTTGAAATCCATGTTTCAAGTGAAAGAAATAAGAAATTGCCATCAGACTGCTGTTTAGGTTGGCTTTTATCTTTGCATATAAGCTTATAAATATTGTTGTACTTCAAGCTTTAATATATAGGGAAGATCCATTGTAATTTTTGGCTTTACTACCAATAATTCAGATAGAAGACAGTTTTCAAAAGGGTGAAGAGAAGGAGAAAGAAGATCAAGATTCTAAACCGGACATTGAAGGAGAAGACAATGCAATTGAAATGTCAGAAGACTTTGAAGGAAAAATGCATGATGGAGAACAGGAGAAAAAAGGTTTGGTCCTTTCACTACGGCAGACTTATGGACTATCTGTAGTATTTCTTATTAGTCGTTGATGTTTTTATATAATGATGCATATACTGAAAAGTCATTGTTAACAAGAGAGTAGTGCCATTTGTATATGAATACTAAGAAGTTTTAATATGAATGCAAAGAAGTGTACGAAGAGAATTCTGTCTCTTCTGTCACTGTGGTCGCTTTGGAGTGAAGGGAACCGAATCTTTCTTCCTGTTGTGAGCTGACCTATAGACACATTTTAATATTAGTTGCTGACTTTCTGGACTTGTTGAAGAAAACAGAGCACTTGAGAATAGGGCTGTAGTTAACATCAAAACATGACTGTTAAACAAAGCCATTCCTAATTTGTAAGTAATGAAAATAATTTAACTTTATCATTTTAAAATGGGAAAAATAGCAACATTTGGTAGATTGCCACTGACCCAAAAGGTATCAGTTCTTCTTTTTAAAGGATGGTAACAGTTTGAACATCTGAAACTAAAGTGGCTTACAAATTACAGTATTGTTAATGTACTTTCAAATCTCTGTCAAACATCTGCACAAGAAAGGAAATAAAGCTAATAATCAGACAAAGTGGAATGGAATTTTCCCATCCAGTTATGCCAAAGCATTTTGAAATGGGGAGGGAGAGAGTAAGGAATAGAGAGTTAAAATCATCCAGGTTTTGTATCTGGGACTTGCTAGTCTGAGGGAGGGAATACTGTGCATGCCCAGGAGAGCACTCTGAACCACATAGTGGACCTTGCTCTTCCGGGTATTAGTGCATGTGTGTCTTTTCCCACATCTCTCAAATAACTGCATAGGGTAATGAAACCGAGGCAGAAGTATGATTGCTTTTTTCTGAACTTAACGAGCAAGATAGCTTTGTCTCTTCTGTACTGAGACACATTGTGAACTATACACAGAAAATGATGAAAATTCAGATGAAGAGGAGGAGCTGGATAAGCAGATGGGAAATCTTGATAATGCTGAAGCTGATGATAAACTGGATGAGAGGCTCTGGGAGGATGACGATGAAGATGATGATGCTAGTAGTAAACCAGAAGAAACTGGATCAGGAATGGATGAGGTAAAGAGAAAAGGGGTGGGGGAAAAAAAGAATGTAAAAGTAATTAAACTCTGTTAACTTGATGTGACCTAGAGCCATGAAATCCCTTGCATAGCTCTTAGTCTTGGAAAGGAGTAATTTGAGCATACCACAAGTTACTTAGTGGTGTCACTTTTCTGTAGGAGATGACGTCTTGTTGCTTAGGCTTTGAGAAGCAGGTAACATGATGGAGTTTCTTTTGAATTTGTTGGCTGATAGGAGGATTCAGAGCTCGTGGCAAAAGATGACAATTTGGGCACAGGAAACAAGGATAATAAAAAACAGCCTCCCAAGGATGAGGAAAAAGAGCAACAAGATGATTACAATGAAAACAAAGAGAAAATCCATGAACAAATTGATGAGGTAAAAATTATTTGGACGGTGTAGAGTATCTTGCTGTTAAACCATATTCTGTTGCTCACGTCATGTGTTTCTGAGAATTTGAAATGCTTTTTATTTAATGAAGTGCACTGAAAAAAGTTAGTTCATTTCAGATCTAAAAATAAAACATATTGGATCCATTGTATTATATGTATATTTTCTGATCACTAATCCGGAAAGAATTTTTGTTTGCACTAACCTGAACTTGTAATCACTGCTAAAAACGGGCTTCACACTGAATTGATCTTTTGATGAACAAAGCTTAAAAGTTCTGGTTCTGCTGTGTTGAGCAACAGAAACCGAGTGAATATAGAAAACAATTGGGACTCATCCCAAAAATGCTGAAAATACTTCTGTACACAGTAGGCTTGAAGATTTTGCATAGTATTCAAGAATGCATTTACCATCTGCAAGAGCACAAATTCCATTTAGTATCTTTCATCTAAGAAAGTTGGATTTGGAACACAAAACACGCTGTTTTGAAGAAGTGACAATTCATGTAAATGCATTTGCCAAAATTCATCTTTCTGCTTTTTCTAGAGAATTCAATAGTATCTCATTCTTTATCTTTGCTTTTCTTGCCACTTATTACATACTTCTATTTCCTGCCCCCCTCCCCCACTGGTCTGCTGACAGCGTGAATATGATGAGAACGAAGTAGATCCTTATCATGGCCAGCAAGAAGAGCAACCTGAAGTTGAACCTTTGGACCTTCCTGATAATTTGAACCTGGAGAATGAGAAGAGTGATGAGGAGGAAGACGATGAAGGTATAGCTGAAAAATGTCTCTACAGATTTCCAGATAAAAGCCAAATGGAAATACGCAGCATCAGTCAGATAATGTGCTCTTTCTCTGTAGAAAAAACAGAGGGGGTGGTAGGATTCTGTATAATAAGAAGCTGCAAGTTAACTTCTGTGTATCAAAATATCAAAAACGCAGGCCAGATAAGAATTCAAAATTACGTTTTCCTTTACTTCCCTTTCCTGCGCATTGCAGAGCGTGCTGCCTCGTGTTATTCAAGTGATATGCCATAATCTTTGCTAGAAGCTTCTGATTTCGTTGTCCAGTTGTTTTGTGGTTTCATTTTTTTCCTGATACGTATGAGCATTTGTACTTAGAGTCAACTGACTCTCAAGAATATTAAGGTAAAGGAAGTTAAAAGTATTACATCCTGCTGTGTCAGTTACAAAACATAGTTACTTGAAGAAGTTATCTGCTTTAGAAAATCATAGAATCTATGTATAGAATTCTTAGTATTTAAGGTGGTTTTGATAGGCTGGGAGGTTTTATTCCAAATATCTGCAAAATGCACTGTCTCTGTACTTCACTGGTAGTTTTGTATACCTCTGATTTTTTTTTTCTTAACCCAGAAGAAGAGAATACTTTTGACATAGATGAGAAACCTGTTGATTTAAACGAGGCAGAGAAGACAGAAGAACAGAATGAAGATTATACTGGTGAGACAGAAAGAGATAATCAAGAAGCTGAACCAGCTGAAGAAGGCATTTCTGAAGATAAAGAGGAGAAGGAAGATGAAGCGGACAGGGAAGATGAAGGGGACAAAAGTGCTGATGATCAAGAAGATGCAAGGAATGCTGAGGATGCAGCAGAAGAAGAGGAAGAAGAGTCACAACCGCCTGATGAGGAAAAAACCAAATCTGCTGAAGATCAGGGAGTCTCTGCTGCTGACCAAGGCCTTCAACCTCAGGTAAAAAGTAATAATAAAAGCCTGATTATAATTTCTTTTAATTACCCTATATGAGACTTAAAGGAAAAAAAAAAAAGGATGCATTCTGTGTTGCTCTGAAATGGATTTGACATTGAGTGGGTGTGATGGTGAGAATCTTCATCAAGGTAAGAGCTATGCTTACTATTAAACTGATGTATTTGTCATATGTATTCCTGTTACCTCCTTGGTCTTCTGTCTCCTGATGTTTTTTAGAATGTTAAAATAAATTGATGCTATTTCAGGAAGAAGAGGGTAAAGATAATTCAGAGATGGATGAACAGACCCCTGAGACTGAGGAAAGAATGGAGCATGAAACTCAAGGGCAGACTGGGCAAGAAAACCTGCAGAGTGATAGTGCTGTTGAATTGGCTGGAGAGGCTTCAGAAAGAGACCAGTCTAAAGAGGTAAATTACCTGGAAGTGTCCAAGTTAAAAATGCTGGACTTGTGAATACCTTTTTAACATACAATCAGGGAGTTGCTATTGTATTTTTAAGAATTGTGTCTAAGATTCAATTTTTAGAATACCAATTGTAAATTCACTGAAAAACTGAAGACCACACAGATACCTTCATAGCAGTGAAAAAACTGCATTGTAAGTTTAGGCTGATTGTTGAGCTGCAGAACTGTCTTGATGGCTCTCCACAGGAATAATACTTGCAGTTGTGAGCCATTCATCATTCACAATAGAACGTAGCACAGCATTGGAGGTTAACCTCTCAGATTTGTCTGCAAGAGTTGCTAAATACCTGCTTAGTTACCATTGTAAATTTTTTTATCTCTTAGGAATACGGAAGTGGAGCGTCAAGTGCAAATCAGTCAGAAGGCCATGAATCCACACGCATGGCCAGGATGGCTTCTCAGAAGCAAAGCAGAAAAAATACACAGGTTAATCTCTTTTTTTTTTAATTTGAATGTTTTAATATTAACCAGCAGATAGGCTAGACTCAGTTTCTCCTTGTTAGAATTCTTGTTCTAATTGGTGTTTGGTTGTACCTCACTTGAATTTCACAATGTTTGTTCTTTTTCAGAGTTTCAAGAGGAAACCTGGTCAGGCAGACAATGAGCGCTCAATAGGAGATCACAACGAACATATCCACAAGCGACTGAGAACCATTGAGTCCAGCAGTGAAGCAAAGCAAGATACAACTCAGCCTAAACAAAACGTGGAAGAGGCTGATGCATTTGAACATATTAAACAAGGCTCTGAGTGCTATGATGCACAGACATACGGTATGGTGGTATTTCTGGGTGTAAAGTGTTGCCATTGCACAAATAAATTCTGAAGTGCTCCCATTTACAGTAGTTTTTCTCTGTATGTTTTTTATATTCAGGATTAACAATTCTTGCTTTAGTTTAAGATGTATTACCATTTCACTATAACAGATGCTACTCTTTGGCAATCAGGTTCAAAGTAATGATTATGTCTTTTGAAGTACTGAATTGACTCGTGAAAATGCGTTTTAGTTTAATAAACATATTTAAAATTTACTTTCTCCACATCTTCAATTATTTTGAAGCCCAAACTGCTACCACACATGCAAAATATTTAGGATAATACAACAGGTTCTTTATTAGTATCAAACAAACTGATGTCGCTAAAAATATTCCTCTAATACAGATTTAATTAAATTGCTTTCTATTAAAGTAGTTTGTTCATCAGCCTTTAAGGGCAGTAGCTCATTGACACAACATGGCACAGTATGGTGAAAGATAACACTGAGGTTTGAGAAAATAGCTCAAATCTCTGCAGAAGTTCACTAAAGCTCAGGTGCAGTGGCCTCAGAATGCAATGTTTTTTGCAACTTCACTACTTTTCCTTCCTCTTTGCTCTAATGTAAGTATTGTTGCCTTTGTACAGATGTAGCTAGCAAGGAGCAGGAGAAACCTGTTATGCCTCTTGAAGAAAAGGAAGAGAGAGATTCTGAAGATGCAGCCATGGAAACAGAAATGCATAACGATGAGGATCTCACGGCAGTAGACACAGAGGAGCTGAAGCCAGAAAAAAAGAAGTCTACGGCTACTAAAACTCCTGGTACCTTAACTCAAACGTTCTAAATGTACACTGATAGACATCTTTATATGTAGGTTCTTACATTTGCATGTAATGGATGAGTGTACGTTCTATAAGAAATGTACGCTCTAAAAGAAAATATCTGCTCTTAATTGATTTTTCTGCACAAATATTCTTACTCCTGCCTAGTAACCAGCATTAGCCTTTGTTAAGTTGGTTGAGTGACAGAGGGGTTTGCCACTTTTGATCAAGTTAACAGTCTCTAATCTTTATCTACTTTTTTGATAAAGCAAACACTTTCCCACTATTAGATACAAAGCCAATTTACTTCATTAATTGACATAAAACAAGGCACTCCAGTGTCACCAGCATCACGTAACTCTATTTTTTGTGTGTGTAACTTCTGACAAAGCATCAAGCAGTTGAGGATCTGGTCTGAACAACATGATCTATGCAAGCACTTAAAGTGTCCCTGTCTCACTGCTTTCTTCCTCAAGTGGGAATGAAACAAAAGTGAGCTGCCTAAGAAAATGGCCATCAGATGCGGATGGTTGGTAGATGAGAAGAAGATAGGTCTGACTTGTCAGCCACACAGCCTACACAAACAAAATAAGCTAGATTTAAATAAATAGCTCTTACCAATTGCAACAGAAGTATTTAATTTTGATGAATCTAAGTAAGTGATACTGTAGCTTGAAACTTCGAATGGTTTTCTTGTCAAGCAACAGAAAAGCTGGCTGGAGAGGGCAGACGAGTTTTACTAGCCTGAATTTGCCTTCTTTCCTCCCACCACCTTCAGGTTTCATGTCTTCACTTAAATCTCTTGCTAGAATCTTTACTTTGTGGTACAGGCATGCATCTAATCAGTCTGGTTTTCCACATAATTCTCTTAACACTATGTTCTGAAAAACAAGGTTTTTGAAACAGCTCCTATGATGTCATACTTTTTTTTTCCCCTTAGAATACTTCTTTAAAAATGTGTTGTTAAACAGGTAGTATAGTAGAAATAATGATAAAAAAATCTGTAGTCAATTCCTATATTTGTACATTGATTTCTGATTTACAAGAAACTACTCTGTTACAACATTAGAGAGTAAAACATGACATAAGATTGCCATTTAAATGATGATTTTCTGAATGTTCTCAGATCACTTTATACCTCCTGTCACTCTGTCAGAGAGGCTATGAAGCTCAAAAAAAGTACTTTAACCAATGGAATTTTCAGGTGTTAAAGATCTGTTCACTAATACTTTGTTCATTTAACAAGAAGGTTATGAGAGACAAAACCAGTTTGCATCAGGAAATGCATATTTATCTGTTCCAGTGAGTTGCAATGTCTTGTATTCATTCTCTTCCTAGAATTGATTGTCTTAAAATTTGTGTCTTTGTCTTAAAATAATGTCTGGGTTACACTATAAAGTAGGTGAGATGCTTTGTAAAAGAGTCAAGATACGACATTTGTTCTTGTGTGTGTTCCACAAGGTCAGTAATTAGTTTTGTGATTGTAGGATCAGCTGAAGTGGAGCCAGAGGTCCAGACTCTTGACTCAGAGGATGTCCGTGACTCTACCACAGAAAAACTACCAAAGGGACCTGAAGAGAAGCCAGAGAGAAGAAAGGACTCAACCATACATACAACCCATCAGTTTTTGATGGACACTCCCCAGGTATGATAACCAATGTGTCTTCTTACAACTGTGGTAGCAGAAGCAGACTTTTATTTTACCTAAATTCATGAAACTGAATGCAAAAGCTTAGAATTACTTCCATTCAGACAACTCAGTAGCTTGCTGGTTTTAAAGGGGTAAATGAAACATATCACACAACCAACTGTTGTATGTACAGCTGAATGATGATTAAAAATGACGATTCCTCTCTATCCTTGCTCGCTCTTAAAAAATGTGGGTTTTTCTGGCTGTCAGGAAACTGTTTTCCTCAGATGAATCTGCTGATTAAATTCTTGGGTAGAGTGGAAAGCCATGGGCAAGGGTGTGTGACCTGAAGATAATTAAAGGGTTCAGAGTGATGAGAGTGCTAGGCATTGGTGACCTTAAAATACTGTTGTGCACAAAGAATTCACGTCAGTTAACTCCATCACAATGCATTGCTTTCTCAAAAAAACAATGATTTACAAGTATTCTAGAACTTCTGTGAGCCTTTTATGAATGTTTCAATTAAAAATTATCATAGCTTAGAAAATCCTAGATGTTCATGGAACACTCATAGATTCCCAGTGCAAACTATTAGCTGTGAAAAAGCAGATTTTACCATAAATTGCTGTGGCATAGAAGCAGTTAATGGTGGATAACCAGTTGATAAAGTAGGAATATTTTCAGTGTCTGTTTTTTTAGAAGTGACCTTTCATGCTTGTAATATTGTGTCCTGAGTACAGGCTTTGTGGGCGATATTTGACTGTTTCTTCACACATTATAGAAAGAATCATATGCCAGGTATACCCGGTATTTCCATCTTAATGCGAAATGTGGCAGCTCTTTGTAAAAGGACTGCTGAATGCAAGAGCATTCTGTTGTCAGAACATTTAGATGCTGTTTGTTTTGGTTGGTTTTTTCCCAATTGACATGCAAAACCTGCAACATGAGGGGGAGCTCTTGCACCACCAGTTCAAGAGGAAAGGGGAAATGTTACTGGGAGGAGTTCTTTCAGCAAAAGGAAGAGGGAAGAAGCCCGGTCCATGTACATTCTTCCTCCTTTCCTTAAACTTGCAGTAGGTGAGCCGAGGGACTGCTTCTGCTCTTGAAAAATCAGAAGCTTTTGGTACTGTTGAATTTACATTCCCAGACTTATTTTCCTTAATCCGTAAACCTGCAGGTTATGCAGACCATGTACTAGTGTTTGGCTAAACCAGGGTTTTACAAGTCGGGACAGAAAGTTGTTCCTGAAAGCACAATAAAAGCTGAAGTGGAGTAAAGTTTGGATGTCCATTAACAGAATGGTTTATCAGATAGTATTTGGTGGCAGGTAAAGAGGAAAATGTCGTTCAGTTCTTTTAAGTGTTTTGAATTAATAGTTTAAAAACCTATAAATTAATCATATTTTATTTTAGAAGATACTAGACAGGTCATATTCAAGAGTTTGACCTCCATTATACTGTCATTAAATCTAACATTTAAGATAATTTTATTGAATTATCATGAAATCCTGTATTTGTTTATTTTCAGTGTCTCTGTTACAGATGTTCCTATTTTTGTTTCTGTGTTGATTGTGTCATAGATGTAGGTATTTGAGGGGAGGTATTTATCCTTCCTGTACATGGAAGCTACTAAAAAATGGAGATTTAGAATCTTCATGTAAGATTTTTTCAGGTGTTTTTGTGTCTAAAAATAAGAACAATGCATTTTTACTTTTTCATAGTTTGCTATAATTTGGGGATCACCAGATGTGTGAACTTACTTTTCTGTCTCATAAATTTCGTAACTACACTTCCAGCACATCATTAGAGATCCTGAAGAGCTAAGAAAGGAACTTGAAAGGCAACTGGAAGCTTGGCAGACACAGCAGCCTGGAACTCCAGATGATGTTCGTAACCTTGTTTTAGTGTAAAATTGTCATAAGAATCCTTCATTGTGTTATTTAGTCTTGTTTTACTGCTGAAGCATTAAGAAAACCAAGCAGGCTGGAATCTAAATGTTCAAAATCACGTGATATAGGTGCTATTTTTGTTGCTGTGTTTAAAAACACCATTGTTCTTAAAGCAGGGTGATGCTTCAGATCTTGTTTTGAATATGCTGTGTAGCATTTGCAGAAAGTTACTCTGCTGATAATGACTCCTAAAACTTGCATAGTTAGAAACATTTTTTAGTCCTATCAAGCTCCTTCCATTTTGAGTTGTCACCTGCAGTTAAGTTGTGGACACCACTTTCACAACATTATGATGGATAGAAGCTGTGTCTCCTCTCCTTGCAGTGGTGGAGTTTGAGCCAACCAATAGCAGAATCAGAATATCATACTCACTCTGACTGTCCTAGTCCTGATGTGTAAACCATGTTTGTCAATAATTCCTGAATGAAATTGCCAGCTTAAAGGCTTAATAATTTTGCTAAATTTTAATTAATGTAAATAATACTATTTTTAGTGGCCAGTAGAGAACCCACTAGATTTAGACTTTACGGCTTGCCTTGCTGTAATACCAACTATCAGATGCTGGCCATTACAAGATTATTCTATATCAACAACAATGCTAAAGTTGCTTTGCGTACTCCTAGAGGAGCAGTCATGGTACACTGCAGCTTTATAGCAGCAAGGAGTATCCTAAGTGGAATGCAAATTGTCATGTTTATAGAGTGCTCACAAGACATCTCACAGTTACAGCTGGTAATTGCCTACTACCTTGTCTTTGGTACACTGAGGTTTGCTTTCTTTTTTCAGGCACTGCTTCCCAACTTTTTCTCATAATTCACTTGTATTTGTGTTGTGTGATGTTTTAGGAGAAAGAAGCAGCACAGTTGTGGCAGAGGTATTTAGTACTGACAGCTCCCCTATCACAGCAGCTTTGTGAACAGCTAAGACTGATACTGGAACCCACTCAGGCAGCCAAATTGAAGTAAGTTGGGTCTTTCTGAGGCTTCTAGTTTCTTTAAACACCTGGTTTTGGAGGGCTTTAACCTCTCTACAACTGCAGCTCTTTATTGTTCTTGCTTTATAGTAATTATTTTGTGTTTGCAAATGCATTTGTTTTACTTCTGCATGGGTACACTAGATTATTTTATGAAATGCAAACCTGATGTAGTAGTAGGTACCCATCCTAAGCATAATACCTCTTGTTTTTTCTTCTGTGCAACAGGTGATCAAACCAACTTAAACCCTTGAAGTGTTGTTGAATTAAAGATTGTTAAATGTCAGTGTTCTTTGTTGATTTTAACCTTAAGTGATTTTCTTTAAGTGATCTAGACTTGTTTCAGATTAGAGGAGTCTAAATTCAGTCTTCTTTCTGTTTTAGGCCCATAGATGTCAGAATTCCTTTAAAAAAATTGAATATTTAGCTTGCATTAGAAATGTGAAACTTTTTTATCGACACTGAAAACAAAAATTAGTAGCTCTAATATTAATATTAATTATATTTTACAAAATTTTATTTTGCTGCATATGTTGCATAGACCAGGATTTCCAGAATGAGATATTTGCTGATAATCCCTGTCATTATGTTTTCTTCTCAACTTTCAGAGGAGACTACAGAACGGGGAAGAGATTAAACATGCGCAAAGTGATTCCATACATTGCCAGTCAGTTCCGAAAAGATAAGATCTGGTTGCGAAGGACCAAGCCCAGTAAACGACAGTACCAGATTTGCTTGGCTATCGACGATTCCTCTAGTATGATCGACAATCACTCTAAACAGGTAAAAATAAAAACTTGGAAGAACTATGAAGAAACTAACTGTTGCTCATGAGTGCGTCAGCTTGCTTCATACAGAACTGGTGGCTGCTGGAAAGACTGACTGGGGATTCCAGAGCAGCTATTTGTTACTAAGAGATCAGTGAAAAGATCAGCTGAATGGAGGAGATGGTAAATGTGATACAGATGAGTACACAAGCACTGGAAGATTATTTTTTGTAGCTTACAAAGGGCTGAAACTTGCTCAGTTGTGCAGTTCATTGGAAGATTAAATGTTAGTTCATCATAGCTCACTTGTAGGGTTTTTATTTACTAAAAATTTGTGTTTCCTTCTAAATAGTTATTTCAATGTTTCATTTCATTAGCCTGCCTAAAGTGGCATCTCTAAGATTTATTCAGCTGAAGCCCTCAAGTAGAACTAGTGTATCTTTATTGCAATTACTATCTCACATAACTACAACAGGAAAAAAAAATTAATTTATTTTACTAGAGAATGAAAAATAATTTCAGTAGCATTCTTCATATTTAATACTGAGCTGTGAGTAAAACTTGGAGCACCCTGGGTTTTGTGTAACTTTTTTTCTTTTACTAGCTTGCATATGAATCCCTGGCAGTTATTGGAAATGCACTGACTCTTCTAGAAGTGGGACAAATTGCTGTGTGTAGGTGAGTTTGTTTGAAATCTTGACTTTTCTTCAAGATTTCAGAGCAGAATGTAAGTGCTGGTTTCACATGGCACTTTATTTCTTGAAAGTAATCTTCACAGGGTAATTTTTTTTGTTTTCTAAAGCTTTGGAGAGACTGTTCAGCTGCTGCATCCATTCCACGAACAGTTCAGTGACCAATCAGGGACACGGATATTGCGTCTTTGCAAATTTCAGCAGAAGAAAACAAAAATAGCCCAGGTATACAAGAATGCCTCTGGGGCAACAGGTTTGCAAATCTTTCCCAAACAAGACATCTGCAGCTTTATGGTTTCATGTTCACTTTGTAATGTTTACTGGCTGTTTATATTTGAGTGTGATAGCTGGCTGGATAACAATGAGATTGAAAGGTCACAATTCTGTAATAGTGTTTTCTCACTTCAGTTGTGATGTATGCCACTTTCAAGTGTTCCTCTTTCTCTGTTTGTATTGGGTCTTAAACGGTATTTTGGGTACAAGCTGTAGGGCACCCCAATGCCAAATCCTACCAAAGTTTGTAGGAGTTGAGGAAGTTTTCATGCTATGTATTCCACTGTAGAAGCAGCAGGGCAAGGTTTCTGTGTTTGTCAGACGGTAAGTTGATCAGGCTTGACTGATTCCTGAAGAAAATAACTTTACTATAGTAAACTTCACAGTTGTCCAGGCAGTGTTGTTCTTCTAGGAAAGCTTTTGCAGTCTTACCTTTCCAGTCTTATTGAAGATCTTCTGTTAATATTAAATGAAAAAGGAGACCCAAATAGCCAATGGTAGTCTTATACCAGAATTGGGAGGACTTAACTGTTAATGTCTGTAGTTCTAATGGGCAATATGTAATTAGATACTGCAGTTGCAAGTTGAAGCCAAAGAAGTTTGACCTAGAAATGGGATGTATATCTTTAATGATGCCATTAATCACTTGAACAATTTACTGAGGTTTTGATGGCTTTGTTAGCACTGCAAAAATTTTAAATCCAGACTTGAAGGCTTTCCTGAAGATTGTCTAGTTCAAAAATTCTTATTAAGTTTATTATTTTATGATGAGAGAACTTAATCTTTTTTATGTTTCCTTTGCAGTTTCTAGAATCATCTGCAAATATGTTTGCTGCAGCACAGCAGTTGTCTCAAAACATTAATCCGGGTGAGCTTTTTTTTGTTACTATGCTTGTTACCATGGCAGCTGAATGCTCATTACAGTCCCGAAGCAGCATCTGGCCAGAAAGATTCCTAGCACTGAGACACCACTGGCATTAGGGCTTTGGGTTTTGCTTTGTCAAACACAATGGTTGAAATTTAGCTAAAAACCCAGAAGATGCCTACTTCATATTGGTCAATGATCCACTGAAATATTGTTTAAGGCTTTTTTTAAAAAGACACACCTTACCTGCCTGCCTTTACATCATGTTTCCAGATTGTGTTTAAGTCCTAGACTTAAACACTGCTGTAGAGCACTGTCCAACGTCCTAGTGACCTTGACTCCCTAGACACTTCTGCTCTTGCTTAAAATCTTGATTTCTGTAGGTATCCAGTACACTGTTCTGAAACAGGGTGTTTCCCTCCTACCTGCCTTTCAATGTGATGCAAGTTTAGATCATGACCTGCTTGAATTTCCCAGAAAAGCTGGAATGCTTGTTACCTCATGGCTGACCCAAAGTTAGCCTGAAAGGCTGCTTTGTGCTGGCTAAAAGCTTGTCATGGCGGCACCTGAATTTTAAAAAAGTTCTTGTTGTTAAAGTACTCCAAAGAATGGACAATGTGGAATTTATAATACACAGCTGCTTTGCCACAAGGTGGCCCGGCTGTCAGAATATTATGAGGGAAAGCAGCATCCAGTCCTATTGAACTAGGCTGGGATGCAGCGGCAATCAGGGAGCTAGGAAGAGATAAGGTTATATCACTGCTTTTTTTTGTTAAAAGACAAGCCCTGTTGTGTTTGGGGCCTGTCTGCAGAAGAGGAGGATGTGTTCTGCATCCCTCCCTAGCCATTGTGCTGCTGGGGAGAACAGGAGAGAAGGGCTTGCATTCCTGACTGCAATTACTGTAATTTCCCTTGTAATTAAAAGATAATAGATACATACCTTAGTTAGAATGTCCCTTTAGAGGGATCGATCTCTGATTCTGGGGGCGAAGTGAGTGAAGTAACGGGTCTCCTGACACTGGTCAGTGCTGTGGTGCCCAGCATCTGTGACGTGTGGTTTAGGAAGTTTAGTTCAGACTCGTTCATCTGGTCACGAGGGCTGAATGCCCTGTAATTGTTGGGCTGCCTTGACTGTTTCTCTGGTGCCTGTCTTCTGGTTTAGTTTCTTCCAAAACCAGCCGATTTGGGGCAGTCCAGTACTGCTCTCTGATGGAAGCTAAACCGGTTAAAGTGGGGACAACAGGGAAACGTTCCAAAAGCACAGTCATAGTTCAAGGTGAACCACTAATACAGACGCACCCATAGGTACCTTCTTCTAGAGGAATAGATGTGGAGTCTCTTTCACTGCAGGAGCTGCAGCTCTGCTAGCTAATATTTAACTCCTAGGCACTTAAGAGGCATGAAAGGCAAGGCCATGATTAAGTTTGTTAGGTATTTTCCATGCCTTTAATCCTTGATTATGGTACTGATGGGCTAGGAGATTTTTAACCCAGTTATTCTCAGTGATTTCACACAGTGGAAAAAAACTTTCATTCTTGACCCACTCATAACTGCAGCTTAATGTTAAGTCACATAATTCTGTTTGATAAAGACTTAATTTCCTTAGGAATACTCTGAGGGTTTTTCCATTATAGCCACAGGACTAACAACAAAATAGTCTGTTTGCCTTTTAAATGGATTACTCTACCTTACTGAAATTTAAAATGTTCTTTGTGCTCAGAAACAGCACAGCTGCTTTTGATTGTATCTGATGGAAGAGGCCTTTTCTTGGAAGGCAAGGAACGAGTGACAGCAGCAGTTCAAGCAGCTCAGAATGCCAATATCTTTGTTATTTTTGTAGTGTTGGACAATCCTAATTCCCGGGTAAGTCAGTGAACAAGGGAGAAGTATTCAAATGCAGTGAATGAGAAATATAAAAGTATTTTTATTGTCTTTTGTAGTGCTTTACAGCTGTCATCTTTTGCAGAGGTCAAAGATATTTAGCCCACTTTTGGTTTTTCACAGTGCCTGTCAGATCTTCTATGATTTCTCCCTAATTTGATACTTATCCTCTCTTGTATTTAAAAAAAATGAAAAAAATCTGCTTCTATGCCATTGCAAGTCTAAGAGCTCCTGTCTACAAATGTAATGATTGTAGATCTTGGCCACCAGAGAAGTAGCTGGCAGGTTGACAGGTTAAAAGTTTGAGAAACACATGATTCATGTCAATTTTGATTCAAATTGATCATTTCTGACAGCACTCTCCACTTGATGTGGCACCTGGAGCCAATATGAGATTACACATTAGATAGAAAGATAGGAGAGTTATTTAGTGCCTGAATTGGGAAAGCTGGGTACTGTATTTGGTAGCTGTGAAATAAAACGGTTCATTTCCTTGTTGGGGGAGTTGAAATATCCAGGAGCTTTTCAAGGTGATTCTGTAATGCAGTAAGTGAGCGAACTTAATCCTTACTTTGAATTATGCGGTGAAGGCTCTAATTCTGTAGTTCATGGGGATTTTATATCTATTTTTTCCATACAAAACTCATCTGCTATATTTATTGTTGAAAAAATAACAAACTATTATAAGGTTCTGATGAAACCTAGCTATAATGTCAAGTGAAAACTCTGGACATTAAAATGTGTTTTTTATAAGCGTTACTGATCTTCTGAGCTGCTACACTAAGCAACTAAGAAGATACTTTGCAAGCACAGCTGGAGTTTAATCTGATTTTTGTCTTTGTAGTGTCTGAAATACTATAAAATTTGCTAAAAAATCCGATTCTGCTAGATCACTGCACAAATGCAAGTTGAACTCTTAGCCCTGAAGAGCTTACAAACAGCAGTGTGCCAGGAAGGCAACAAATGTATAAAACTAAAGTGATAACAGTAAATTCAAAACATAAAATACTAAAGAAAGACAGGGTTTATTTCTAGAATTTGATACTGCAGAAGCTTAGTCTCTTTGAGCCTGTAATTTGTTGATTACAGCACTTGGGCAAAAGCATTTAACTGCTTTGTGTTCAGCTTTTGATTTGATTTACCATTGAACACTTACGGCTTTTAATCTTAAAACTAACTTTCAATTTAACAGCAGAGGAATTATAAGTATTTGAAAAATAGGACAAATAATATCAAAGGCCTGTAAGAGATGCATGTGGTTTACTAGTAACAGATTCTTTTTTACAGGATTCCATTTTGGACATTAAAGTACCTATATTCAAAGGACCTGGAGAATTACCTGAAATCAGATCTTACATGGAAGAATTCCCATTCCCGTTCTACATGATCCTCAGAGATGTGAATGCTCTTCCAGAAACTCTCAGTGATGCACTCAGACAGTGGTTTGAACTGGTGACTGCCTCAGACACTTTGTAGACTTTGTAGACAAAGTCTATACCCAATTGCTGCTAAACCGCTGAAACAGATGAAATGGCTTTTCAGCAGAGAGCTCATAAGGCCCCTTTCTGGCTAAGATTAATGTGCAGGAACTGCCCTCTGGCAGTCAGACTGCATAAGAAAAAAATGGTTTAGGTGCACGTTTGTCAGAGGACAATTATGCAATGTTGAGACTGTCATTTTCTTTCTTTGTCAACTCCTACAAATAACACAAAACTTTCTTCAACTTTTCTTGTAATAACTTATTACTCTTTAAAGAATGTATTTCTAATGTTCACAGAGGTAAAACTATTCCTGCCACTGACTATTGCAATAAGAAACATTGGTCTTGCCTCTGGGAATGCATTTCTGCATTAGAAGAACTTCAGGTGTCTTGCAAAAAAAGCATTCCTTAACTTCATCCATGTGGCTGGTGCCTGTTTGGGAAAGAATGGGTGAGCAGGGAAAGCAGGTGGTTTTAACCAACCAAAATAATAAGTACCTGAATACTTGAAACTATTCTGCAGTTGAACACATCCTATTATTGCTGATTTTCATCTGACAATAAATATCAACAGGGAGTTTTAAGAATAATGCCATATGATGATCCCTGTGTTATCAGTTTACACTGTGAAGTTTGCCCCTCTGTCCAAGGCAGACATTGAGGATGTTTCAGGAATCTGATGTCTCAGAGCATGGATGTGATTTTTTCATTGCAAAAGCTATGCATCTTATATTGTCTGTACTAATAAAAAGAGGTACCACTGTTTGTAATTACGATGTCTTTTTATTCAGTTGATCAAAGCTTGAATAAATTAACCAAATTTGCCACATGGAAATGCTGTACATTCTTTAGCAGTGCACAAATGTAAATCTTCATATGAAAATATATTGTGGTTTATGTTACTTTAACACCCCTCCTCCTTTTATGAGAATATGCCAGCAGAGAGTTTTGATTAGGGGTCCAGCCTTTGGACTCCTCTCAGTGAAAATCTGAAGGGAAACTTTTGTTTAAATGCCTCTGCTATAAATTGATTTTGAAGATTTTCTGTGCACACAGAAGTTGTAGGTGCCTCATTCTAAGTGTGGTAAAGGTGTTGATCAGAAAATGGCTGGAAATGTGTTTGCATTTCCAAAGATGTGATTGTTCTCCTTGGCTTCCAGACAGAAATCCTAACTTGAGGTATTACTGTAGCCGTTCGGAGATGCAGCAGTGGCAAGGCCCAGGGGTGTGAAATGGTTGGTTCTCCTGTTTGTGTAGATTTACCATAGCTAATTCATGATAAGCAAATTCCAGAACTGAAAACTTAACAGAGGAGTTCTAACTCATGAGAATTCAGATGTCAGGTACTATATATTATACTTCAAGCATTCTTCAGATGTCTCATACATGTATACAAATACTTACATTTCTCAAAGAATGTAACTGTGGAAGTAGGTGGCTTTCATTCATCAGATAATTCTTCAGAATGTACTTTCATTTCAGACTCGTAATGAATATTTTCTCTGTGTGTCAGCTCTGGGACTGTACGTGGGCTTGACATTCATTGACACATCTGTGTTAAAGAAACTATCAGTGCCTTAGCTACAATTATGTGTATGGGCAGAGCTTGCACTATTTAAAAAGATGCAAAAGGTAGTTCAGTGTCCTTCAGTTGCTCAGGTGACTTCCAGATCTTGCTGCACTGATTTAATTTGATCCTACAGTAAATATGTTAGCCTTACAGCTACATCTCACCCTTCACAGCCCAGGCTTTCCACCAGCCCTTCCCTGAACTTCAAGTGTATTGTTTATAACTGAGGAGAGAGGGGATTCTCCCTCCCTGCTGTAGTGAGACCTCACCTGGAGCACTGTGTCCAGTTCTGGAATCCCCAGCATAAGAAGAATACGGATCTGTTGGAACATTATGAGAGGAAATACCCTCCAGTTGTGGCAGGGAGGGTTCAGATTAGACAGCAGGAAAAATTTCTTCACTGAAAGAGTTGTCAGGCACTGGAGGCGTTTAAAAGACTGGTAGATGAGGCGCTCAGGGATTTGGTTTGGTACTGGACAGGGACAGTTGAACTCGATAATCTCAAAGGTCTTTTCCACCCAAGCGATTCTATGAATGTAAGAACAGGTCCAGAGGAGGCTACGACGACCATCAGAGGCCTGGGGTTTTTCGGCCTTGTAGAAAGTCCCTTCCCAGCTTTCCTGTAGGCCCTCTTCAGGCCGCTCTGAGGGCTCCCCAGAGCCTTCTCTTCTCCAGGCTGAACAACCCCAGCACTCAGCCTGCCCTCACAGCAGAGGTGCTCCAGCCCAGTCCCGCTGCCTGCGGGGACACCGCCTACCCCCAGTGCGGGCTCCCCGCGCCAGACCCAGGAAATGGCGGCGCGCGGGCCCCGCCCGCCCGGGAATGGGCGGGTCTGTGCGCCAGGGCCCCCCGCCCCGCCATGGCCGCTGCTCGCCTTCCGCCCGGAGCTCTCAGTCTCAAGCAGGTACGGGCGGGCGGGTCCGGCCTCCCCTCGTCCGCAGGGTCCCCGGGCGCGGTGGATGTATCGCGTTGAATTGTTTAATGTGCTCGCTGTTGTGAGTGTGCCTGGGGTTGTGTGTGTCTAAAGCTGCGCGTGTTTCTGGGGGTACCACACGTGTAACAGGTTTATCGGACTCGTAACTAAATCTGTGCGCGGAGTGATGTCCCTCTGGTTCGTTGTGTGGTCCTGGGAAGTGGGTCTTCTGACGATATTCCAGAAGCACTTGGCCAACGCACTCAGACACGCGGTGTGAATGTTGGGGTTGTCCTATGCTGGGAGAGAGGCTGAACTCGATGATCCCGGTGGATCCCTTCCAGCTCAGAATGTTCTGTGATTCTGTGCTGCATCAGAAGAAGCGTGGCCGGTGGGGGAGGTGATTCTTCCCCTCTACTTTGCTCTTGTTGACATCCCACCTGGAGTACTGTGTCCACTTGTGGAATTACATAAGAAGGACATGGAAGTGTTGGAACAGGTCCAGAGGAGAGCCACGAAGATGATCAGAGGGCAGGAGCATCTGTGCTGTGAGGACAGGCTGAGAGAGTTGGGCTTGTTCAGCCTGGAGAAGAGAAAGCTCTGGGGAGACCTTTAGCAGCCTTCCCTTACCTGAAGGGACTACAGGAAAGCTGGGAAGGGACTTTTTACAAGGGCAAGTAGTGATAGGGCAAGGGGGAATGACTTTAAATTGGAAAGAGGAAGATTTAGATTAGTCATTAGGAAGAAATTCTTCACGATGAGGGTGGTGAGACAGTGGCACAGGTTGCCCAGGGAAGTTGTGGATGCCTCCTCCCTGGAGGTGTTTAAGGCCAGGCTGAATGGAGTCTTGAGCAGCCTGGTCTAGTGGGAAGTGTCCCTGCCCATGGCAGAGGAGTTGGAACTGGATAATCTTTAAGGTTCCTCTCAACCGAAACCGTTCTGCGATTCTATGATTTCCCATCAATCGTGTAATGAGACAAGAGCCAGTTACAGAATATATTTATAACCTATATGCTTAAATTGGTCCAGATATCTTATGCATATTCTGTTATTTTCCAAGGAATATTGTTGATGTTATTACGAACTTCTCAAGAGCCAGATCTCTTGCTAAATGGAGCTTTGGACCCAGCTCTTTGTCTGGCTTGGTGTTTTAGGTAGGGAAAGACTGCAAACAGGTAATTACAGAAGCAGATACATCTGTTCAGCACAGACCATACTTAACACAAGATGTTATCATTTCTCTCTGAACAGTGTCTGGAAAAACACTATTTGAGAAAAAAAACGCTATAAGAAAACATGCTATCATCAGTGGGACACATTCCATTGAACTTTCAAAAAATACCATTACTTAGATGAAACAACTGAAGTTAGTTATAAAACTAATTCTGCTTTAGCCTAAATCAAATTAGTCTACTTTTTTGCAGTAGTGACTACTTCTTGTATCAGTGTGCACCTTTGTATGGCATTGAAAAGTCTAGAAGTGGGATCCAAGCTAACATGACATACATACTCCCAAAAAGGTGATGCAGAATTTTGTGTTTGTTTAAATGTCCTTCAAAGCAAACAAAGCTGTTAAGGGGACAGCTCTGGGACAGCGAACAGACTTCCCTCTCTCTTTCCCAGTTCCTGAGGCGACAGCAGGTTCTGCAGTTGTACAGGAAGATCCTGCGGGCTATCCGCGAGGTCCCTGCCGAAGCAGATCGCCACTATTTAAAAGACTGGGCCAGGGAAGAATTCAGGAGAAACAAGGATGCTACAGAAGAGGTGAGGAATGGGAGACCGCAGCCCCCCAAGCACCTACCCTTGGGAATGATTGGTGCACTGTACTGTACGGTGTCACCTGGGTTTGTTCTGTAGGTGTCACTTCTAGACTGGTAGGAAGTCTGCTGTTACCGATGTCTCTTAAGGTGCAGTTGTGTGAAGACATAATTCAGCATTATCCCCCCTGATGGCAGTAGTTATGTTCCTGATATCCATATAAAAATCTGGACTGGAAAAAGTTGAAACCCAAACAAATGCTGCTTACTTAAATCACGAATCAGAACGATTGTATTGAATAATATTAGATAACTAACTTATTAACATGCAGGCTTTATTATAGCTTCTTTTCTTCATCTTTAACTATATTCAGTGACATTCGTCAAAAATCAAATTGGATGGTTGGGGATATGAATCACGCATGAAATGAAGAGACACACTTGTACATCTCCTCTCCTGTTTTCTGCTTTGTTCCTTCTTCTAGCCAGTGTTCAAAGAATTAGGGGCTGAATTAGATAGAAAAAGCATTACAGTACTTAGCTAAAAATAACACTGAAATATCCACTTGTTCTGTAAATCACCACTCTTTCTAAGGCCCGTGTGCAGTTGTCACTACTTATTGCAAAGGCAGCAGACACAGAGGCAATAAAGAAAACATCATTAGGAGTTTGAATCCAGTTCAAAACTGAGATTGAAAGCAAAGACAGCCCCCAAACACATCATTAAGGACTTGGAGAAAATTAATTCATTTATTCACCTGTTCTTTAACTGTCTCAGTGACTATAGCGTTACTTCACACGAAGAAACAGATCACAATAGTGCTGGTAGGAATTGTATAGATTTTAATGTGTTAAAATCTGCGTGCTTGTGCAAAACCTGTACAGATGTTCAGTTCAGTGGTTTGCATTTTATTTTACAGGATGCAATCAGGATGATGATTACTCAAGGCAACATGCAACTTCAGGAACTTCAAAGAACACTTAAGCTGGCAAAATCTTGATCTTAACATTGTTGACAGCTGGAACAACTGCTGAGAACAAAACCAGTTATTTTTTCCAGAACGTGGTTGTAATAACAGCCTTTGCTGACAGCCTGGTGATGCTTGAAGGTAGAATCTACACAGTGGGAGTTTTGCTTGTTTTTTCCCATTTGTCTTCTTGGTTTGGTTACCCTTCTGTGTGGAAATCACTCAAACACAAAGGACTTTAGAGAACTGAAAAGATGACGTAACATGTGCTCTGAGAAAAGCATAAAGCACCAAACATTACAACATCAGTGTAATGCCAGGAAAATGGAAAATAAATATAAAGCAGGTTATTTTGTCTGTTCTCTATTGTGGCAACTTTGAAGTGGTAAGAGTTCTTTCCCTACTGTGCCAAGGATTTCTACCAGCATTTGGGGGTTAAAAAAACATTTGGGATAAATAAATGGGCCCAGAACAAAAGGCTGATAAAACAGAAAAAAAGTTATGTGATGTTGATTTTCAGTTCTCATTGAACAGAATTTGAAAGAGGATTCTTTATACAGGAAAATGACAGCTTTGTAGCCATAGAAAAGCTTATTGCCCAATTTAACAGGAACTATAATACCTTCAAGTTAATATTTAATATAAAGTAGACATACAAATAGAAAATACCAACTGTGAATGTTGTGGTGTGTCACATTACTCCACTTTTAATTATTAGCTTGCAACTGGTCTTACCTTTCTGTGAACTGCAGTATTTTTTTTCCCCCATATAATTTAAAAATGCCAGGATGAGTCTGAAATTTCTCACCTTAAACAGGCAGACAAGAGTAGATTGATACCTGACTAGGCAATAGCCACCTGCAGTTAAGGTGGTGGTTTCAAGAGATGCAGGAACCCTTCCTTCCCTGTCCCACTCTGCTATTAAATAGTTCGTTCAGGGAGTTTAGCAAGGCTGCTTTGCAAAAAACTGCTGGTTGACAAGGAAGAAGGATGGAGTTTTTTCCTAATTTGTTTTCTGAAAGTCATTGTGGAATCCTTTCTATGACTTCTATTTAGCTTTGCAGTAAAGGATGTAGCTGAGGCAACAAGTGAGGCTATTAAAGAGTTCAGGTTTGTAGAGACAGAAACCTTTGAGCTTCTAAATCAGTCAATGAAAAATACACTTGTCTAAATATTTTATTAAAAAAAAAATCTAAATGTTGTTTAAATTTTCTGGTAGAATGCACTAATAGAACATTAGTGTGTTGGGAACTGATTTTTTGACATTACCAGAAAATCCTGATTGGAAAGGAATTTTTGACTAAAAAAAAAGCTGTAATCTATGTTGTCTTGTTCTTACCTGCAGCCTTTCCTCTCCCTTCAACCAGAGGTTTGATGACCACTCCTTAATTAAAGACTTTACCCTGCCAACTCATTGCACTGCTTTCCATTTGGACCCCCAAGTCAGCATAAGTCCTTTGACTCCAGTCTGTACATCTGTTGTGGCCACATCACCTAGGAATTTGTCTTGACAGGCAATGCCCTGGCCAGGGCCTGACCTCCCAAGTGCTGCTGACCATCATCTCCACTGCTTTGTGGGCTTGTCAGGAGACAACTGCCTGACGGAAGCCTTTAGGAGTCCAGGTACAGTCTGCTAGGGCAAGTAAATCTGCTCTAAGTGTATGCTCAGAGAAAGGTAGATACTACAGGAATTTTGTAAAGAACTTCTTCAACTCTAGTAGAAGAGAGGACTACAGAGGGGAACAGAAATGAATTAGCAGAAAATGCCTCCCTTTATTTTACATACACTTGTTGGCTTCAGAAAAATCCCTGAAATCAGTACTCTACATACAAGTTACCATCTTAAATTCCTGCTCCAGTGGCTACCTGGGAAGGGCAGTTCACGTGTGAAGTGAATTAGCTAAAGCCAGAGCCTTGCCCTTTCCCTTGCCCTTATGCAAGCTGAGGAGCCTGTGTGCCATAAGCGGCACAAGTCAGCCCCGTGCCAGTAACTTCTGAAACGGTGAGTGTGTGCGTTGGCTAACAAATGGCAGTCACTCCCTGCAGCCTCCCTTGGGGCAAGAGGGTAGACCCCATTGTCATGTTTTATAGCCACAAACACAAAAGCTTTGAAGTCCAAGTCCAGTTTTCTGCTCCCCCTTCTGAGTCAAGTGATATTGTCCATTTTCTCTGGCTAGAAAACATGCTACCGCAGACTCTGGAGCAAAACTTGTTTTAATTGCTTGGCAAAACATTCAGATTTATCAAGATGATACAAAACTTAAATAGCATGCCTCTGCATTCCTACAGTAGTTTAACAGAACTGTAAACATATGAAAGTGTCTATATTAGACTAAGAAAGTCAGAGCAATAAAACTAGTATTTCTAAAACTGCATATACTTTTCTTGTGTTGATAGTGCATTAATAGGAACTTCAAAAGTATTGTATAATACAATTTTCTTCACTTTATACACCTTCTAAGAAGACGAAAACTTAATTACTAATTAGTTAATGGAGTCTTCAATACTGTAAAGTATTTTAAATTGATTTTAGGGCTCCTCCATACAAAAAAAAATATCTCACCTTGGCATAACGGTACTATCCTGTGTATTTTAAATGTCTTTGAGCAATTATTCTATCACGATTTGTTAAGTAAACTTACTTTTCTAACAGAATCTGACGGAACCTTCTCAGAGGTTTAAGGAGGAAACCCTAAAGGGGTGCAGATGCAACAAGTTACAGTGCCTCTGGTTTATTTGGAGTCTGTCAGCCTGGACAACATTAGTGTTGTAAATTTTGCTTTTACAACAAAACACACCCATAAAAACTAAAATGTTGAGTTCTATTTTGTGGGACTGTTGGTGAAACCAGTCCTGAGATCTGCAGACTCACAAGGGTCCTGCCTCTCTTTTTAAGGATACAAAGGAAAACCAGAGAGGAATCATTTAGAGGAACAAAGAAACACTTGAGTAGAAGCTTGCACTTCTTTAGATGAAGGACTTTGTCAAGCATCTTCAGTAGCAGAGAATTCAGGCATTTGCTGCTTGAAGGAAAAGAAGTTTATATGAAAACTACACCTAATGAGATGAGTGTGGTTATGGTAAAAATATTTGCCATCCATCCCCCAAACAAAACTTCTAAGTCAGATTACCTGAGTATGGCCCCAACAACCATGTAACCACAAGGAGCTTTGCAACTAGGACACCGTTACAAAAAAGACAAATCTAATTTAGCATTTGTTTTAATAAATTCAGCATTTGTTTTAGTAAAATCAAAAGAAAAGCTAAGTGTCATGATCTGCCTTTGCATCCCACTCCGTGGGAGCATGGCGCCTCCTAGCTGGAAGCCTGCATCTATCACCTATGTGGGCTTGTAATTTGAGTTGGTTCTGTAGCTTCTCTTCCACTAACTAAAGGGAGGCAGTGGGGAGTATGTAAAACGGTATCAATAGCCCTTCATCACTAAGGAATTTCTGTCCAAAGCTCTCAAACATCCTGGATTTATTTCGGTATTGGTATCGCTGTGTGTTTGCATGTAGCGTACAGTGGAACCCTCTAGTAACGCATGACCCATGTGGAAATAAGGAAATTCCCTTTTCAGAAAGCAGTTTTGGTTTCTAATGCAGTTTGTTTTCCAGGCAGCACCTGGAAATTGAGAGTGCAATGTTTAAGAGACTTTTGGAAATAACAAAGGACCTAATCTGCAGCATCTCATTGTGATCAGTACGGTCTGCATATGAATTCTCCTTGGTTCTGGAGCTTCCCAAGTTATTTCTGCTCCTGAAAAAAGAGCATTTTGTTTGGTTATAACAGGCACTACAAATATATATATCTATCAGTATTCCAGATTCCTGTACAACAGGTTCCAAAATGAGTCCCATTGCTTGTCTTTGTCTGGTTGGTAGATGCTAGCTCTCTTTCTGCACCTTAGTCCTTAACTTGCTGAGCTCCTCTTCTAAGCTTTTGATATGCTCCTTGAGTGCAGCTTTGTCTTGCTGGGCTTTCTGATTAGCTTGGCACCGGGCTTCTTCTATCTTCCGTTCATACCACTTCTCCATCTGTGTGGAAACAGCCTCAAAGAAGTACTGTGTTATCTCCAGGGCCTGGGAAGTGTCTCTGAGCGGAGGGTCAGGCGGCTGTCCCCCAGGCAGGGTGGAGGACGGCTGCTCCTGGCTCTGATGTGCCCCGGCGTGGTGCAGAGCTTTGTGCCTTGACTGCCCGCTTTTGCTGGACTTCTTTGTCTGAGTTCCTTTGTCAATGAAGTAGCCGCTCTGTGCTTCGGTCTTCACAGGTTCAGTCAAGGGCTGCAAAGCAGTTTGAACCTTAATGTGTCTTAATTTGGAGCCCAGAAGCTCAGAGGAGGGCAGCTCCTGCTGGAACCTGTGGAACATGCTGGCACTAACTGCTTTGTCCTTTGGCCTCACATCTTGAGCTGGGGCAGAAGAAACTGGTCCACCAGCAATTACCTGTTGCTCTGTACCTACAGAATAAAATAAACACATATGTATTTAGAAAAGCTCTGAGCATTTTATTTTAGCATTCAGAAATCCTCACTGTCCAGTGGCTGATGCGGTTCCCCATGTACCATGCTGTGTGTTACACTCTAGGGGCTTTATTAGTTTATCACATCTTCACAGTCAGGTGATGTAATAAAGAGTCATTAGAAGAGAAAAGGCTCAGGCAGAGAGGCACTGAATTGTGGCTGCGGGACTACAGACTGACAACAACCAATGGACGTGTAACAAAGATTAGCCTGGATTCCCAAAATAGTTTATGTCTGCTGATATTTATGAACCCCTGTTTCTATAAGAATTAAGCCCCACTAATTTTGCAAAGATAACACATTTTGATGTTTCTGAACTCTTTAATGCAGTATAGCTCACACTCCTGCTCCCAGGGATCTCCAGTCTTCTGCCTTTCTAGTCTGATGCAGTATTCATGTCTACTCCTGTTCACTTTGCATAGTGTTTGGGCAGCAGCATATACAATATTTTACAGAAGCCCAGGGCTTTGGTAGCGTTCTCCTTGGCTGTGGAGATCTGGGCATTCTGCCCATTGCTTTTTTCCTCAAAAGCTTCCTTGGCCAAGCACAGAAAGGTGGCTTGAACCAAGGCCTTCCATATCTCTGGGAGGCCACGATCCCCAAATGAGCTTGAATGCTCTCAGCTGTTTTTGTTCTCATCAAAGGAAATAATAATTAAACAGATTTGGGTTCAAGGAAAGAGGAAAAAATGAGAGGTTAACCCTATATCCATGCAGTTTGAATATTAACAAGGGAAATGAGTGTTCTAGGTTCACATGATTGCACCCTGCCATTCCAGGTTCCACACATCTGAAAAGCACCAAATACAATACTTTCTTCAGTAGATGTTGGATAGTCAGCACATCTTCCTGCCAGACAAAGGGGTAGGAGCAATTCTGACTGGAAAGCTGAAGATACTTCAGAAAACAGTTACACAGAGCATCAAAGGACATGGCTTCAAAGACACGATGACATGGAAGCATCAGAAAGAACCACTGGAATTCCACCCAGCCATGTCTTACACTATTCCCAGCAACTGCCTTGAGGTGTATTCTAATCCCAAGACATTATGCATATGAATGATAGAAAGCACATAGCCGGAATTATTATCTGTGGTATTAATGCAAGTATCCCTCAGTTAATTAGCTTGCCTCTGAATGACTATGACATCCAAGTACCGGACAAGGTTGTACCTGAGGCACCATCTCGTTGTATGCAAAAATGTTGCCCAAAGCTTTGTTCTGTCATCTGGACTCTACTTCTTCCTCCATCTTCCGAGAGGCTATTTGGGAGTGTGGTATAGGAATGCTGGTGGGAGCCCTCTGACTGCAGCATGGGCTGGTTGGCTTTACAGTCCTTGGCACTGTGGGGGTTGTTCTCAGTATCCAGGGTCTCAGTGAGAGACTCACAAGTGGACAAAGTTGATTTTGGTCTTGATGACCTGGAATCTCCAGAAAGCTTGAGCTCCAGATTCTGAATCTTCAACATGCACCAAGTCTTCAGCTCATCAACCAAGGAATTCTAAGAGAAAGAGACTTGAATTAGAAGATCCTGTGATTAGACCCTATGGTTCCTGGGTGGCTGAGGACATATGGCAGGAACAAAAAGAAGTAAGCCTGGTATCTGTGGGCTTAGGCTCCCTGTACAGATATGCATGCTGCCGCTAGGAATATCTGACGGACCTCAAATCAGAAAAGATGAAGAATTATGCATTAGCTAATGAAAGGCACCCTCTTTAGTCTACCACCTCTTAGATTTGAATGCGCTACCTCAAATGCAGCTCTGAGTTCTCTGATCAAGGCTGCCTTCTCTAATCATACAGGCAATGGTACTTTCTAGGTGCAAGGAACATTTGACTTGTGGTCAAAGCTGCCATTTTCTAAGAGTGAAATTAAAATTAGACACTTCTGGGACGTGTCTTTACACCATTACCAGCCTCTGCTCCTCTGTTCATTCAGTGATAAAGATGAGTCCAATGATAAATGATAAATTACTAACAGCTTTCAAATTGCAAAGGTACTTAAGTGTCACCTGCAGAGGCATTTGCCAGTAATCACTTAAAATACAAGTAGCTCTTTTACCCTCTTGCTCATGTAACATCATGAATTTAGGTCACGCCCTCCTATGCACATGGACAATTAGTCCATGCATTTAGTAAAGCCGAATAATTTTTTCCAGTTCTTCCAATTAGACACACCAGAACAGGAACAGCTGGTATCGCTTAATGGTACTTTCAGTTCACCTGATGTATCGCTCCAGTATCTTGTTTCTTAAGTAGATGGAGCACAAGCCCAGATATTCAGAAGCCAATACAATACTTATGTCTCTTACTATGAAATAAAAACTGAAGCTGCCTTAATTTGATAAGTACTTTGCTTTGGAGAGAAGTGTTTTATGGATGTTAGATTGAAGTGTCTCGATCAGTAGTTCATGCTGGTATTATCACAGTTGCCAGCCTTTTAACAGGGATTTGGAAGGGTCTTACAAAAAATCATGACATGTTACTAGTACAAACCATGTTTCTCAGTTCTTAGAATACCAATAATGAGAAAATTAATTGTATTTTAAATTTACCTATGTGAGTGGAGAAACACATATTTCCTTGCATGTTTTAATGGTGAGGTTTTGCAGAAGGCAGAGCTGGATCTCCAGGGGAACAGTTATTCTTGTAATGCTGGTTAAACAAGCATAAAAGAGAACCTGCCTATTGGCAATAATATGCAGCTTGGAGATGGTGCACTGCTGCCAAAGTCAGAGGGAAGAACTGCAGCCTTTTAATACATGCGGTGAAAAAGATCAGACAAAGAAGGGAGAGATTCCCAGGGTACACAACCAAATGGATGAGAAGTAAAAGGAACAACACAGATTTTAAGCCTTTGTTACCACCTGCAGATGTTCCTGCAGATGTCCTCTAATGAAGCAAAAGCTGAAAACACAACCATTAAAAATTTAGTGGTAGGAATTTTTGCAAAGCACTATGTTAGAAAAAAAGGTATTTTGTTATACATGCCACACTTCAGACCCACCAGATTAAATTAGGACTGTAGGACTGGATTTAACATTCCCCATTTCTAATGCAAAAGCTTTATAAATTTGTCTCAGAGATAGGAATAATTTGGTCTTTGAAGCTCTTTTGCCTGTTTCAGCAGATGAGATACATCTCCAATGTTCTCTCTGCCTGCTGGAACGGAACTCTTGATCTGACCCCTCTGAGCTAACGGGGAATAGCTGTTTCAAGCCCTACCTGCCGCTTCTCCCCCTCATTTTTTTCCAGCTCAGTGTGCTGCTGCAGGCGGTGAAGGCACTCCGTTCTCTCTGCCGACAGCCGCTCAGCCATAAGCTTGTCTAAAACACGGAGCTGTGGAAAAAACCCCCACAATTTAGTTGAGATGATCATGTTAAAATCAAACAAAGCCCCCATATGTGAACCTTATAAGTCAAAGAACAGTTTTGCCTTTCAGTCCTCATTTCTAGGAATGCTGCCAACAACAATTAGAGGTAGCTTGCAAAAGGGTTCAATCACAAAATTATCGATGAATAACAATTACATTAAAAATAAAAAATAATTTAGAGGATCTTGAATCTCAGTGCAAACAGAACTCAGCAAGAGGGATTTTTACAGTTATGAACCAAATAGCTGTAGGACTGCCTTCTGTCTTTAGGGCCTCAAGCAGTTTAGATTTATTGTCTAAAGAAGACCTGAAGCCACTTAACACATCAAATACGTTCTTCTCAAGACCTTGGTTTGCAACATTAGATCCCTATGGAATGTCACAGTTCCCTGGTTTTGTGTATTAGATTTCAGGTTCATTTTTACAACATAAGAAACAATAAATGAATCATGACAATGAAAATATTCATTAAGCTTAGGCTACGTTTCTAATAGTCATGTGGGCAAGCAGACCTCTGAGTCATATTCTTACTTGATGTTGAGTTTTGCTTTCCATCTGCCCCAGCTTAGAATTCATCTTATCTTGTACTGTCCCAAACTCAGCTTTTATCTCTTCCACTGTTGCCTCCAGCTGATTCTCCAGTTTATTTATCAGGGGCTCACAACGACATCCATTTATTGGTGCCTGAAAGGAGTAATACATTTACTTGCTGCATCCTGCTGTCCTCTTAGTGCTCTCGGAACATTAACACAGCCTCCTTGAGTCAGTCATGGGCTCTTCTGTACCACGTACTGTAGCTCACCCTCTTGATAACATCATACAGTAGCTCAGCCAACAGGCCATTAGTTGGAAATGCACAGACTAGAAAAGGATTGATCTGATTTATATAGACACATCCTAACACACAGCAGTGTTGGTTTCACTGGGGCTACAAGGAGCAATGAGCTCAGATCACGTATGCCATGGTACTACGTGCTGTATGTGGGATTCCACGTTACAGACCTATACCCTGCATCTTGAAGCTGTAATTCTGAATTGTACAAAAAAAAATCTGATTTTGTAGATGTGTGTGGATTTGCGCGCATTTGTTTTTTAACCTAATGCAAATAATGTGCTATTTTTTTTTGTACTATATAAAAAGGTCTCAGTGCTCCTGTCTGCCTTCATCCTTGTTGGCATTCAGCTGACCCTTATCTGCTGTGCACAAAACTGCCTCCCTTTGACTTGTATGACAGTGTCCCAAGGCTCCTCAGCACAGGGAGCTGCACTGACCACACTGAAATCTCTCTGAAGGATGGTCACAAAAGGCTCCCTTAAGCAAGGGCAGCTAATGCTCATCAGCTTCCTCTGCAGCCCGCAAAAATTGACTCCTTTGGAGGTGAGACAGGAGCCCAACACAGTTGTTTTGAACCCATCTGCAGAGGAGCCTTCCTCTCTCCTTTTGCCCTGCAGTACTGTTTCACAAACTGAGGTTATTCCCTTGGCAGGGAAAGGCGGGTGGTTTGCAGAGCACTAGAGAGAGCTTCAGAAATACATGTACTTCAGAAATTCTGTTTGTTATTCAGGGCCTGAGGGCATCGAAGAAGACAGACAGCAAAAAAAGAAGGGGAAAGGGGAGTGCCATGTATTTCAGCAAATACTATAAGGGAGTCTAGCTCTATTAAGCTAATCTTTGTATATGAATTTTGTATACAAATCCTATCTGCTCTCTGCACCTTTCTTCCTGCTCCCCAAGTCCTTTCTACTGGCCCATCCTCCTACCATCAGATCCTAAGGGCAGGGAGAAACTCCTTTTAATATACTAAAGATCCTCCATCTTTCCTGATGTCTGCTATTAGAATAATTCCTAGTGCCTCTATCTGGAAATTTCTCAAGCATTACATAGCAAGACATTGGCCAGTAAAACCTTTGAAGTCTGACTTGAGTGATCTTCAGAATCTGCTTATTTTCCTAATTAAGCAAGGACCAAGGATAGCTGGTGGCTGGATGTGAGAAGCTTAGGAAATGAAAGGACTGACCTCACAGAGGAGGGCAATATTAAGAAAGCAATAGTATAGAAGTTTACAATGTTTACAGGGTGATTTGCTGACTGTTTTCATGCCCTTTTATAGATATATTGCAGAATAAAATAAACTGTGGAGTAAAATATCACTCTCTAAATTGGAATAAATGCACAAGAGCTGACACCTCCTGGTTTATTTATAAACCAGTTTCTGTACCACTCCTGCCTCCAATTGTCCTAGAATCCCAAAAGACATGTTGCAATAAACAGAATTGAAACAGAACGTATTGAGCGTACTCAAGCTCTTGGTTTAGGTAGCAAGCTTCAGTGCTCACACAGGGCTTTCTTTTCTTGTCATTGGCCAAGCTCTTTCCATTTTCTGCTGAAAATCTTAATATTGCAAAGTGTATCATAAAAGTTCCAGTGTTCCAATCTCTGTTCACACCTTATCTCCAAAAAGGAAATACTTTATAGATCAGAACTCATTAAATGTTCAACATGCACAAAACCAGCTTACTGTTTACTACACTTTGGGCCAAAATGCAGCTGAAGCCCCAACAAGGAAACCAGATCCACAGACGTGACCTCATACCCCTGAGGGTGCAGTTAACCAAAAGCATTTTCTATCCCTTAGCTCACTGTCCCCCAGCTCCAAGTGCTGCTCCCTGTGTCTCTCTCCACGAGGGCAGCAGCTGGCTCACCTGCATCACCTTCCCATCCTTCCCTCGATAGAGCGTGTACAGCTGGTAGGCTCGGACCTCGTGGGGAGGGGGTGGAGAGGAGCAGTGATGTTTACTTCTGCGCTTAGGCACGCTTTGCTGGGGCCGAGGGAGTGTCTGCTGATCAGCTGGGGAGATGGGGTCCGAGAGTGCTGAAACCTGCATAAAATACACCCAACGTTTTCCTTATTTAAAAGCCCCCTGTAAACCAGTCCTGGTGGGAACAGGACAAATCTGTTGTGACAATTACAGCAAAAACTTGATTAAAACACCAATCCAGCTGCAGTGGCTGGCCACAGCCTGGGTGTCTGCCAACACAATACCAGATTTCTGCACCAGTCCAGTTCGTGTGACCCTCAACAGCAGAATTTCCTCACGAGAAACCCAACGGTTTTGTCTGAAGATGACCTCTGCGCCACAAGCATGGCGGGGCTGGCACCCTGAGTCGCTGACATGTCAAATGGACACGTGCACTGTTACTCTACAACTACTGGGTCTCTCTCTTCTGTCTTACATCTGCTGATACCTTTTCCTTTGTTTTTTTCTTTTTGCTCTTCTTCCCTTTGGGATCTGGTGAGGTTGACCGGGGTTCATCCTTCAGATCACTCTTCTTTTGTGGTGGCTGGTCACTGCTTGGCGTGTCATCAACAGGCGAGACACTGCCCTGCTTGAAGCAAAGACAGGGATTTCAGAGCAGTTGCAGAGATGGAGAAAAGGTGCCCCTTTTTTTTCAATTTCCAAGTTTTAAGCTGCTCTGCACACATCAGTGGGCAAATTTTCAGTAGCAAAGCATGACAGACTGTCTCAGACAGCTGCCATGGTAATGCTCAAGAGAGGGCTCCAAATAGACTTAGTCCTGATGAGCTGTATTTACACTCCCCTCCTCGAAGCAGATGCAGCTGGTAATGCTGGGCTGTACCTTGCTCTGTACCACTTCATCGCGCGGTACCGACTGAGCTCGCCTTTCCTCCTTCAGCTTCTCTCTCTTCTTCCTCAGGCTTCTTCCACGGTTAAAGCGTGAGACCTGAAGGCAGAGCAGACTGTTACTCAGCAATTGTCACATTCTTTCCTCCCCCTGCAGCCAAGCAACGGAGCAGATCTTTTTCACCTCTACTAAAAGGCAATATACAAAGGAAGGTGTGCACACCTCAGTTGTGGAGTGTTTTCACAGCAAACTTGGAGGAGTGAGAGCCTTCTCCTGTGTTGTCCTGTGCCTCTGTGCTGGCTCCCAAGCCAAGCCAAGCCAAGCCAAGCCAAGCCAAGCCAAGCCAAGCCAAGCCAAGCCAAGCCAAGCCAAGCCAAGCCAAGCCCTTCTCATGTGTAATGACGAGAAGCAGCATGGCAGAGATTGCACTTGGTCTCCTACCAGAATACAGAGCCCTCCCATGTGCCTTCTATCTGAACAGTGTAGTAGCATTTCACATGCAGCAGCAGAGTACAAATAGGACATTTCATCCCCATTTCAAAGCATCTTTTAGTGCAAGCAACCATGTGCAGGGTAAGGGAAATCTGAGGGAGGCAGCAGAGGGACACGACCTGGGAGCTTTTGGGTACAGGGCCTTCAGAGGGAGTAAGTGCCTCTGGCTGCTCCATCCCCTGCCAGTCAGGACAGCCAGGACCTCCGCCAGCACTTAGTACTGAGGCATAATCTGCACACCTTGCTGGACTTGGGGGCTGAAAGGCTCCACATTAATAGACTTGATCCCAGCACACAATGCCAGCAGAAACACAGGCACTTCTCACAGCAGAAGTTGACTGACCAGGAGTTGTGGGCCCTTCAGGTTAACTGGCCTCAGCTCCATGCACATGCATGTGTTGGGGAGAAATCTGTAACGTACCTGTGATGCTTTAGTGAGGAGGAGTGCAACCTCAGGGTTATTGTGCTGTCTGGCAACCTCTAGAGGGGTCTGACCTGCCTGGGAGGAAAACAAAAATGGCATTTCCTTCAAAATGCAAGCTGCTGGAAATGGAGGATTTCTCCACCCAGGGTTAGTACATGCTCTGTGCACAAGAGTATAGGGACTAACTGCTTTGGTTTACCCAGATTTAATTCAACTCTAACACCCAATTTCTACTAACACTAAAAAGTGGATTGAAAGGAGTCTGCATTAACACAAAATACCAAAAGAAACTCCATGTCCTACTTACATTGTTGACAACGGATGCATCAGCCCCTGCCTCCAGCAACAGCTTAACCACCTTCCTGTGATTCAGAGCAGCAGCTACATGGAGTGCAGTATCACCTGCCTGCAAGTTAGAAAGCAGAAAACAACCATGTAACACTCATCTTTGGGTCTCACCCTGCAGAAATCACACCTTCCCAAGGGATGCTCAGAGGTCAAAAGGTCTACAATTGCTGTTGCAACAACTAAGCTTAAATAAGGCTTGGTCAATAAAAATAATGGAGTTGGGAGAAAGGGGACAGGAGGGGTCAGGGAGTTCCTTCAGGGCAAGGATCTACTTCAGCTTGGTTTGAGGAATGCAGCCAGGGTGCTGGTGATGTGTTTTAACGTGACACATGATGCAGCTTGGAGGCAGCCCAGCTCTACCGCCAGCAAACGGATACAACATCTGAGGGCTGAACCGGTTTTCCCATCACAGTCTTCCCTTTTTGTTTTATTTCAGAGGTTTGATTATTTGGTGAGCAGGTGGTCACAGATCATGTTACTCAAAACCAATCAGATAAGTACCAGCAGCGATAGGGTTGGTGTTCTCTTCGGGAGATTGCTCAAGAAAAACAGGTTTTGGACTAAAGCCAGGAGGGGATCCAGGTCCAGTACTCACACACTGCCCTGCCCTTGTCCTGGTGCAGTGAGGTGAAGACAGCTGTGATCAGATTTGAGCATCAGTAACAGAGCCAGCAGCTGTTCAAGGGAGACTGGACACGTGTATATAATGCCCTCCTGTCCCTTTTGTCTTCAGAAAGTCAGATCTCCTCTAGACTAATGGAAACCTGTTGCTTGTAACTAACTTGGATGAGGAGTATTCATAAACAAAACCATTCTATGTCCAAATATAGAATAACTTCAGGTAGTGCTGGGGAATGAAAGGAAGGGGTGTCTCTCTGGGCCAGGTTCACACCAGTTGATCTTAATATTCAGTAGCTCATTTTACAAGTTAAGAAACTAATTTTCAAATAAAATTACATAGTAAATTTAACATGCTGGAACCATTTTGTTTGCTGTAATAACTCCTACCTAAGAACCAAGTTTAATTTAAACATACACATCAGAAAGTATCTTGTGATCCTCAACTACACGTGGAAAATATGCAGGA
This sequence comes from Dromococcyx pavoninus, assembly GCA_033558185.1. Classification (NCBI taxonomy): domain Eukaryota; kingdom Metazoa; phylum Chordata; class Aves; order Cuculiformes; family Neomorphidae; genus Dromococcyx; species Dromococcyx pavoninus. The sequence continues at coordinate 189,527 of JAUMJL010000796.1, forward strand.
ACATAAGACAATGTTAGTTAAGCACTAAATAATCTGTTTATTTAACATATTTAATACATTTTAATGTACTAAATCCATCCATTCTACCACCCAGTTAAGCTATACTATAGGTACAACAATCAATTACTTCTCTATAAAACAACTATGGACAATTGATCCTAGCTTAGACTGATAATTACTTTGAATTTAAAGCATATTTTTTCCTTACTTTTATGTCTTTTCACTTCCCAATTCTTCATACTGCAAAACACAGCAAAGAAAAGGGTTCCAGAGGAATTAACACTTTTGTAGCACCTGAACATTAGTGAGTTTTGCTTCACAATGTCTCTATAATGGCCAAAGAATCATTAAATCCTAATGAAAAAGGAGTAAATGGGCACCCATAAACTGACAGAGTCTCATTCTGCACAGGACTGGTAAGGACTCAGGAGCACCAGTCTCTACCCCTACACTACTACCTCTGTCCCAACCCCCTTGCAAAACCTCGTAAATAGGCAACACTTTAAAGAAATGATGCAAATGTGATGGCAAAATAATAAACCACTGATATGCTACTAAGGCTACTCTTAGAAGCTCAGGCACTCGGTAATACAGTGAAACACAGAGTGAAGTGGGATTCTTTGGGTAGGAATCCCTCTTTCCAACAACAAGCTGTATGTGAAGGGCACAATTGCAATGAGGTTCATGCACTGACCTGGTTCTTTTCATGGACAGAACAGAAAGCACTGAGCAGCACCCTAACGATGGGCAAGTGATTATAACGAGCAGCCACATGCAGACAGGTATCTCCTGCCTGCAAACAGAAAAAAAGCTCTGAGCATGTAATCACAGCAAGAAAGCTTGCACTTGTCATGGTGTTCAGGGATGAGTTAATCCTATTAAACCAAAAAAGAACAGTAAATGCCACACACCTCCACTGAAGAGCAATGCTGTCTTCTATGCCATACAAAATCTACCATAATGGGTGGGAAGGTTTAGCAAGAGCTGGGGTCAGGCAAGGTGGGGGTACAAATTCTTTCACCACTGATGGGAAATACTGAAATTGTAAAACACTGGTTTACTGCACTACAAAACCCGAATTACATTTTTTTATTAAATCTGTTCTTCTGAATCACAAATCGATGTGACTTGGAAACCCCACTTAGTGTCACACATAATGAAGAAAACATGAGGAGAGGGGGCCAGAGCAATATGCCCTCAAGGGGTGTCACACATGCAGCTGGGACTGGGAGCAGAGCCCCACAGGTTTCTATTTCCATGTGCCTCTGCTCACCTTGTTATAAAGCAGGGACAAAACCATCTGGCTTCCTTTTGTAATTTGTTTTCCTTTGTCAAGCCAGATCCATTATAAACAGGAGGAAAGCTGTCTGATGTTGAAGTCACCTCATTTGACAGACCAACATGGAGCAAATAATATCTATCCCAGTGAGGGCAGGTCTGAAGACTTTCTCTGCTCCAGTACAAAATCCCTTCGAGATTTCTATATTTTTGAGAGAGGAGCCCTTATGCAGAATTCCACAACAGCATAGGGGTCAGGCCACAAGACCACAAAAAACAGGGAAGGACCAACGGCCTCAGTCTGTGCAACAGGAAAACCCTTCAACTCCCTCCATCCCCACATAAGAGATAGGTACAAGCAGTGCATTGCTCAGCCCAATCGCAAGTATTTCCATACACAACATATACAAGTTCGTTAGTATTTTTTCAATGGCATTTGTAATAAAAATCACATCTTAAAGCATTTCTTAGTATTTCTACAAGTTACAGCAATATAGCTAAAACAAAAGCACGCAAAAATTAACATATATCCTTTTCAAAACTCACATTATTTTTGAGGTCTGCTCGAGATCCTCCAAGCAACAAAACACGCGTACTCTGGGAGTGGCTATTCTGGCAAGCCAGGTGAAGAGGTGTGTTACCTGCCTTAGAGAAATACAGGAAAATATAAAAGCCTTATTTAGAAATTGGACAGACGCATTAAAAAATAAAACCTCATGGGTCTTCCCACACCAGGATCCACCCAAGGGTGGGAAACGGTTGCTGTTATTTTCTTGAAGCTCTGAGCTGAATGAACATGGAGACTGAAATACACTCTTCATCCTGGAAATTATTTATCTAGAATATAGTAAAGGCAGAAATTGGACAGTCTAATGATATCTGTATTGGTCAAATCTGTTTACAGGAAGCAAAAACTTTAGAAACAGTCTGATAAGGGTCACAATAATCTCTGTTTGGTAACATAGACCAGCTTCAAGTCTGACTGGGTCAGTAGGTGCTCTCACAGGGCAAGATGCAGATTTTAGTCAGGAAGCTCCAACGTTCAGAAAGCACAACTGTCTCCAAACCCCAAACCCCAGACAATGGCATGCTAGGGTTTCTGAAAGAAGCAAACATGCCATTTTTACAGAGAGAAATGAAAGAAGAGTTTTCCTATCTATTCTTTTTCTAACGCTGTGAATTTTATTGGTCTGACAGGTTTTTCTGACAGCATTTGGCTTTTGTTGGCTTGAAAATACTTGGGGTTTTTGGCTCTTGGGAGCTAGAAATGAAATCAACTCAGGTAAAAAGGTTTCCCATGCTTACTAGGCTGCTTGTTCACCTTGATTACATCCTTTAATTTGTCCTCCATGCTTTCAAGACACAGATCAAAGGTGCAGGGTTTGAATTACAATTCTTAGATGTCATGTTAGGTCTTTGGTTCCACGTTACAGAGTATTTCAGGCCTGGGTGTAGTCTATAAGCTGTGGCAGACATGAACATTTTCTTTCTCACCTAATTATGTTTAAGTGTTAATTTTTTTCCTCTTGGGTTTATCTCTGAAAAGTCCCTGACATGTCTTTACTACTTGCTGTTTGAATGGTCAGCAGTGGTGGGAAGGCAGAGAGGTCCTGTGTAGTGGGAAATGGGCGAGGACCTCCCTGCTCAGAAAAGTCACGGTGCCAGCACCTGGAGTCAGGGCTGACATAGCAGGCTCATCTGGTTCATCTCTCACAGAGTAATGGAGAATTTGAAAAGAAGGCTCTCATGGGATGATGGATCACAGCAGAAGAGTTTTTATGAAGTCAACTTGACTGAAAATAAAATTCATCTCCAGGATGATTCCTGGACAGGAGGAATACTGCTACTGGTTTACCCGTGTGTTGTTCCATTCCTCAAATACCTGCCTGACTTGCCTTTAAAATCCCAGGTATCCTGTCTGGCCTCTGCATTTCACTTAATATAGAAGCTGTCTTCAGTTGCACTGCTCTTTTATATTCTATGTTCAAGGTGCTGCCTTGTGAGAAATGCACCCATTCTAGTGTTCCCCAAGCAGACCCAAGAGATATTAACCAGGAGTTACAGAAAACAAAGAGCTAAATGCCTCCCATCGTCTGCTGCTTAGCAGGGTTTGGCAAATCTAGCAGCCTGTATCTGTCCCAGCCAGCCAAGACCTCACAATGCCCAGCTGTAAGTCAACAGCTCCTGCACATCACACTCAGCCCTGGCTGCCAGAAAAGCTGGCGGAAAGATTACGCCTTGTTGTCAGTAACATAAAAAGTTGAGAGACTAAAGAAGCCATTTGGGGATTAAGTAAAGCTCTTCATTTTCCTTGAAAACAAAAGGGGTAAAAGCATGTGCATGTATGCAAGCGTGCACAATTCCCAGATTTTTCAGTGGCTCCTGAGAAAAGAGCTTGTACATTAAAAAACACCCAAAAAGTGAAATGCAAAGGGAGAGGATTGCATGGGTAAGACATCAAAGACCAGCGCAGGAGCTGCTCAGCCAGTCATATTTCAGACATCAACCCTGCTGAGTTATTCTGTGCACATACTTTCCACAAGAGGTTGTCTCCATCTGACAGACGCTGTTATTGTAAGCTAAATCTTCTAATACCCCGAGGCATCCAAGCATGCAGGATAACCAGATTTGCATCTGAAGCCCACACCTTTGTGTAGAAGTGTATATATATAGACAAGCGTATCCAGAGATTGGAGTATAATGGTTCACAAAACTATAAAGTCAAACATGGGAAATTGTCTGAAGTACCTTTGATATACATCTAGGTGAACGTTACACCAAAAATAATTACAGAAAATAAAAACTGGAAGTTGGAACAACGTGCAACAAAGAATACACATAAAATAGTATCAAAGATGATGTAACTACAGACCACAAAGTGACCACAACTGTACAAACATACGCATATGTACTGCTATATACATGTGCACGTACAAAAACTCTAAGCCCAGGCAACATGCCTTTTTACTCGAAGTCTTAGACTTCGGCCAGCTGTCTCCTTCCTTTCCTTCCCTCATCAGACCCTTTCAGCTGTTGTTTTACCGCCACATTTACCAAAAGACACTCAGAGATCTGATATAGCCATCCCAAAGCTCTCTTACCTGTAACAAAGGACACGATGCCAACCATACGATCTGACTGACTCATCAGCACGGCTTTCCAAACCCTGACTCAGCTCACACTACTGACTCCCTGCTACTGCCAGCTCCAGGACTATTCCCTTAACTTCTGAATTTGTGAATTGAAGACAAGACTCCCACAGGTATGACAACTAGAGTGGAACGAAGACCCCTTGCTTTGTTACTCTTTCCTCTAAACTGCTCTCAAGGTATTATAAATACTAAAAGGAAGATAATCCAGGCTCATTACAAAATTTTGCTAAGAACCTACAGTAATTTATTAGGAAGAACTTTATAACAAAAGATATGCTATTTTTTTCCCTCTGTGGCTTACATTCATTTGGCTGTGTAGTTTCTGAAAAATAATGGACTTTGAATGCCATTGGCCTGTTAGTACAATTAATTTTGATTTTAAATGACACCAATCACACTTGGTATAAATTAGAGCACCATGGAGATTTCCACAGGCATTGCAGTGTTATTCAGCCACAATTAATGTATCATTCAACGCCCTATCGAGCTCCTCTTGCATCTGCTGTCAAAAATATCAATTTCTTAATGCGTATGGAGGAACTATCCAGGCTTAATAAATGCAAAATAAAAGAAGAAGCAAAAAGTCCCACCGGGAGCTGGTCCCCCAGATGCTAAGAAATGCCATGGCCAGAAATCTCCGGTACTGAGAATCAGCCACATTACATGGAACAGAAAGCACCTCCTGCATGGGTCTCACCTTGTTCTTGGCAAGAACATTGGCTCCTGCTTTAACAAGCACTTTGGCAGACTGACTGAACCCATGCCAACAAGCTTCATGAAGAGCAGTGTTCCCATCCTGAAGAGCACACACACAAGAGGAAAAGGTTAGTGCACTGTGTCCACATGCAGAGTAACGCTACATTCAGAACACAACAACAGTGACCCACCAGGTCACTTAAAAAATAAATCTTTTTCCTTTCCTACTCCCTAATTTTCTATTTTATTTGTACTAGAGGGAGATATACACCAACCTAAAACATAAAATAACTTCCACTGACACGTTACGTACTTTTTCCTATCTACTCTTCCTATCATCAGCCTCTTTCTGTCTTTATCTTCTACTTCTTCCCACATCTTCTAGCAAGTAAAGCTTTGTTTGGATCTTGGAATCAGAACCAAACTAAATTTCCAGCCTCGGATTCTCAGTTTCACAGAGAATCAAGGGAAACTGTGAAGTGTTTTGTGTATGGCACAGTATAGTTGTATGCTTCTTTAATGCCTTTCTCAATGAGTTGAGAACAGATTCTCAAATAAAAAACTATCAGCTTGATAAAAAAAATAAATCAGTAAATTATATTAAAAAGATGGTACGGCTTTTTTCAATGTAGCTGTTCCAATTACTTTCAAAGCATCAGATACTTACACAGTAGTATAAACTATAACTTTCTCTCTGAGACATTAATATTACATCCCACAGGATTTTGCTTTTGCCTGTTACCTTGTCTTGTCTGTCCAAAGCACATCCTTCTTGAACCAGAGTTGCAATAACATCGGTGTTCCCTACGACAGCAGCCCGGTGCAATGCTGTCTGATCGCCCTGAAAAAAGCAGCAAATATGTCATCAGTGCCATTTCCACCTCATTTTGACTCAATGCAAATGCATACACCACACACACAGGGGCAGCATCTTCAACACACGTACTGTTAAATCCAAGCTCCCCATACACCACTATCATTAAAGTTTTCAAGATCAACAAAGTTGTTTAAAGTGTCAGAGAGCTACAAACCGAATGTTCGCAGAAGTGTGCAAATCATCACAATCCCATACACAGCGCTGAAGCCTTGTAAATATACAGTAGTATTAGAAAGCAGTGAATGTAACGCATTTGGCACTACATATCTAATAATCATAGAATCATTATCAACTGTATGTGCAGGGAACTAAAGGGACCTACAGGCTGTTGTAATTCATCATAATGATCCCCCAGTACTTACACTAACTGGATGAGGCTCTCCTGTTTTGACTCCGCTAGCTCCTTACGGTAAGAAGCATGAAATGAGATCAGTCTCTTCAGCACCTCTGATGAATTTGCCAATTAGTGCTAAAAGTGGAGGCAGTTTTATGAGGAGGACCACAACTGCAAGACCATCAACTTATTTAATTCAAGCAACTGAGCAATCTTGAGGTCCAAACAACTTGTACTTCTCATTGACCTGCCACACAGCAGCAGCAAGCAAGTTTCTTACATCAGTTTATTTCCTTTACGGGCAAACTTCCCAAAGATTACACTGATGCAGTCATCTCCAACTGAGTTGGAGAGTCCAAGATTAAGTTTCTACGAGCCTTCCAGAAACTGAAGTCTAGGGAGACGCAAACTACTGGCCCTGCCCACTGGGGGGTTATCTATATATATTTACGTGCACATTGGTTAGATTGTCATAAAAGAGGGGGAACAGGAGTAGTTATGCAGCAGCATGTAGGTATGTAAGACACTGACTGATGGGAAAATGAGCTGCAGTAGCTCCATTGCTGCCACAACAACTAGTCTTGGCTTTCCTTTGAAGTTGCTTTGAATCTGCAATGTTGAAGCACACCCTGATTCCAGGCACAAAGACTAGCTTCAAAGTTATACACAGCCTTTTTGGGGGATAAATAAGCAGAGTAGGAATCCAAACCACTTCTGCTTATCTAGATAACAGTCACCAAAGACACATTCAGGGCAGAAAGGAAAAAAGCTTGCAGCAAGCTAGTCCTAAATAGATAGAAAATTTCTCCACTACAAATCTCTATCAGATAATACAATATTATATTAAATACTAAAACTAGGAATTTCTGTATCTTCTGTCCTACAGTCTACAAGTCTTCAGATAACTGAATAATTTGAATTATTTGTTCACAAAGGCAATTAGTAACTGACTTAAAAACTGCTCTTGGTGGGGTTCTTTCATGCTCGTGACACCAAAAAAGCTATTAATCTATAAGCGAAAAATAAGCATTTCCAACCACAACCTTTCAGAAGCCCCTTTAATGCCAGCTCTCATCACCAGTAAATCATTAAGTTGCCTTATAATCAAAAAGTTGATTTTTAAAAGTTGCATTGAAGAATTTTTCTTTTTAAATTTGGTATCTGTGTTTTGTCTCCAGAGGTTACATACTCTTATTTTTGTTCTTATCCCTACTAAGATTGGAAATATATTTTAAGAGATTTTGAACAAAGATAGTAATGGTTTCAGGAACTGGGAGATTCAGAAAAGCACAAAGTATTGGAAAACTGAGAGCACCACAAGTTCTCTAAACTTGTGTATTTGTTCTAAATTTAAAGATAACCAAAATGTTATGGGAAATGTCCAAATTATACCATCTCACAAATTCAAGTGTCAGGCAGTTTCCAGTAGCTATTACTACACAGAAATCTGCTTGCTAATAAGAGAAGAACTTCGCACCCTTTTTCTATACTGCATGGTACTGATGACTGGCACAGCTACTGCTACTGGAGCAAGGGGTAATGTGGACAGCACAAAGGTCATTTTATCTCCCTACCCTGAAGTGGAAAATAATCCGTCAACCTATCCCTGCCAACAGGTATTGCTGCACCAACAAAACTACAGAAGATACTATAACAAAGACAAAGACAAGAGGACACCTGCCACTGTGATGGACAGCAGCTTGATCAATGAATGATCAGTTCTTACTTCTTTATAGTCTGGAAAATAGATCATGGAGAAGACCAAACTGAGGGCAAGAGTGGTTTAAGTTCTTAATTAAGGATCTTCTTGCTGGGCCAGTTTAAATCAAGGCTGTTCTTGTCGTTAGCCCAACCTCATCACAGTAATTGCAGTGAGATCAAAGGCCACTCAGCTTTTGGGGTTTGTCCATATGACAGGTACTTCTAATGATGTCTCAGTTAAATTAAAAACAAACACACATTTGGAAAACAGGAAGCACATCTCACTACTGTAGGAGCAGGACTCCTTGGGGACCCCAGCCCATGTGCTGGGGGACCATTCACTAGGACTGCAGAACGGCACTGGGACAGCTTCAGCCATGCCCAGGCTTTGTCCCATACTATATTCTGGTCCCCAAAATGGAAGCCCAGGTAGGTGAAGGTATTCAAGTCCCGCAGATGACAGGCTCAGGTGTCTCTTGCCCAACGTGTGGGCTTTGGTGCTGACATCTTCCCTACACAAGCATGGGGAAAGCCAAGCATCTAAGAGTAAGGTCCAACCAACACATAGACCAGGCAAATAAATACCTCATCCATGTAACAGGGAGCAACAAAGGATATCTCAAATCCTGCTTCACCTGGACTGATGCACCTCCCAGTGATGAGATGGTAGGTGTCAATGTCCTGGGATGAAGGTCCCTACCACCTCCTGGCCCCTTAGCCAGCGAGGCATGACCTGGTCAACTGTTCCTTTGGACTTCACCACACACATTAACCTTAAACTGCTTAAGGTGCTGTGGAAGCTGAACTACCAGACTGCGATGGCCTCTGCATGTGAGTCACTGAGCGACCCAGCTACAGATAGCAAAGCCCGCCTATAAATAACACTGCCTGCACTGTTGTGTTTCAAATCTGTCTTGCCTCTCCATCAGCAGAGGAGCAACCTCCTATCCAGCCTCTTATGGAGTCAGAGAAAACAGATGAGTTGTATTTTTTCACAGCTTGAATTTTCAGACAATGTAATCACCGACTCGTGTATCTTTTTATCGATTGCTAAAATAACTGTCTCTGAAAGCACTCATTGGAGTTCTGCCTTTAGCAATGCATTAGGGGGCTGTTCCAGAGGCTTGGAGAGCAATTACACAGGTAAATGCATATTAACTGCCCAGACTATTATGTTGGGCACAATTTATGCTTGTATTTGTAAGTGATTTATGCCTTAGGAACAGACCACAGATCAGCAGCAATGAAGAGAGATAACTCCAGTGCTGTGTCACACAAATGTGACCTTGACAGAAACAACAGAGACTGCCTAAATGCAGATGTCGGCCAAAAGCCAAAAAGACATTTAGGTGCCTTTGAGGCTTGGTAGAAGTAAGGCAGTAACTCTGCAACACTGTGACTTAAATCCCCTTCCTCAGCTGCTGCCTAGCCCTGAAAGCAACTCAAACTCCTTTGTTTCCACTTCAATGCCCCAGACATCTCAGCTTGCTTGCTGTCTTGCTGCACTGCAGTCATGGTGGCATTGAGAAGGTCATCGGGTAGCACACACTCAGCACTGCCACAGCTCCTAACACAGCTGTCTCCACTCCTCTCTCCTGCACTTGTTGGAAGAAGCTCCACACACGTTACAGGTACGCCCATCACTCTTTGAAACAAGGCCAGTGAAGAAGGTGGCTGCTGGCTCTTCTGCAGCAGCGCAGATATTATGGTACTTGCCCAGCTTGTCTTACTATGAGAGCATTGCTCTGTTGAAACAGCACTGCTCCCCTTCTAAGAAAAATCTTGGTAGTCATTGGCCTAGAGAGGGGGAGGTCCTGGTGGGAGACTGGCATTAGAAGCCTGCATCCGCCAGTGCATATGTTGCAAGACTTCACAATCCCGAAGGTTCTGTGTACACCATGGCTATTGCACAGCAAGACCCCCCACCAGCAGGTATTTTTCCAAAGGGTGAAACCATGCTCTTTACAGAAAGCTTAACCACCTGCTTTCAGGAGATAGTTACAGGCTGGGAGTCCTGAAGAAAGGCAGATACCCAAATCTTGACCTTCTCCATGGATTCTCTACAGCTCTCTACAACTACCTAAAAGGAGGTTGTAGTCAGGCAGGGGTTAATCTCTTCTCTCAGGCGACCAGTGACAGAACTAGAGGGCATGGACTCAAGCTTCGTCAGGGGAGGTTTAGGCTTGATCTTAGGAAAAGGTTCTTCACTGAAAGGGTGATTGGCCATTGGAATGCACTGCCCAGGGAGGTGGTGGAGTCGCCGACCCTGGAGGTGTTTAAGGGGAGACTGGATGAGGCACTGAGTGCCATGGTTTAGATGATGGGTTGGTGTTGGGTTATAGGTTGGACTTGATGATCTCAGAGGTCCTTTCCAACCTTGTGATACTGTGATACTGTGATTTTTGTCATTGTCCCCTTCCTTTAGCACTTCTGTTTTGGCTTGGCCAGTGGCGCTTGTTCAGTGTCCTGGTGTCTGCAATTACCTCTTCGAGTTTCTTCATTTGCTGACTAGCTTAAAGCAGTGGATGCAGCCACTGGGACAAGGCACCTCAGAACCAGATAGTCATATATTTTACATCTGAAGTCCACTCAAAGGGAAAGGAAACAATACAAAGAACATAGAAAAGGGTTTCAGGTAGATATTAGTACTTCTGCCAGATCTCCTGGGTTATTTAAGTCTCCGTTATAGACTCTACTGCCTGAATTTAATGAGACTTGGTTTACCCTAATTTGTAGTACACGTTACTTTTTCATTTCTCTGATTTAAAAATATACTATTACCCCCATATTTTGTTTTCCTGCACACTTCTACTCTCCAGAGCGTCCCTCATTTGTATGATCTCCTTTAAAGCCCCTCTGCAGTGTCACGTTACCTCCTCACTGTTTTTCCATGTTTGCAGAAATCACCAAAAAAACCTGTATTGCTACAGAAGAACTGTAAAAAAAACTGCGTGCCTTCAATCCCAGGTATAAAGTGCTGGATGGCACTTGCAAAGTCTTATACTTTTAAATTAAACCACTAAATCCACAGTAGAAAGTTCAAAACACTTTGAAGTGAAAATATAATCAAGTGTTACATACTCGTAGAAGCATACAAGTGTACATGGATATACAGAAGCAGCTGAACACAACTGAATGTGCCCTACTGTTTCTCAATGTCAATGTGCTGCTCTCCTTCTCCTTTGCTAAAGGCAGTCATCACAATACATAGTAAGAATAATTTCACAAATGATGATGCATGACCAGCAGAAGTGAGCAAGGCATGAAAAAATACGAAGAAAAATTACAGCTTAAACGAGACTAAAATGGGAGTATAAGCATAAGCCACTTTGCATATTTACATTCAGCTAGAAATTATTACCAAATCTGGGTTATTGTCTCATTTTAAATTAGTTTTCTGCTTCTTAAACTGGAACTTCCAGAAGAGAAGTTTCGAAGCCTCAGGCCTTTGTTTTAAATTCACTTGTCTTCCCAGTGAGGCTTTCAGAGAGCGCATACAGGGCAGGCAACTTAACACAGAGCACCCAACGCGAAGCCCACCATGCAGTCATGCACCACAAGAAGAGCTCGGTCATGCCAGACCACCAGGTTAAGGTTTCGCAGCATGCAGCCATGGGAGATATCAAGGCAGGATTGATGCACAAGAGTTCTAACCTCCTTCTCTCTTTCTGATCTTCTAGGTTCCTTCCTAGCCTTTCTCTTCTGGTTTCTCTTATCTTTTTCGTCCTTGATTTCCTTCACCGTGACAACCTTCTCCTTGACTATTTCTGAGGTGTGTGCTGTATGGATACTCATTGACCATTCAGAGATGGCATTGGGATCCCAGTAAGAGTTTTCAGTATTGGCACGGAGAAGGAATGAGTTAGCTCCTGGGGTGGCGTACTCTACAGAGCTGGATTCCACCGGTTGAAATTCATAATAATCCCACTCCAGGCCACTGGAGGTCATTCTTCAACTAATCCTTACAGCTCTTACGTATTTTAAAAAACGTATCTGTAGAATACGAAATGAGTGTTTTAATCTCTCCACAACATTTAGCAACTTTTAAGTTTCTGCTTATCATGTGGCAGTTGAAAAGTTAGTCTTGCATTTGTTCATTAGCTAAAGAGAGTCAACTCCAAAATAAAATGTGTTTAGGTTTCTCTTGTTATTTAGAAAAATAAAATACAGGTCATCATTTTAGAATCTGGAGATTTTTTTTTGTGTTACCACAGCAATGCCACAGACAAAAATCCACTAAGTAATTTACTTTTCAATTTAATATACTTCCCACTTTTATGAGCAATTTCATCTCTGAACCTAAATCTGTATTCCTGAAAAACAGCAATGAAATGTACAGATGTTAATCGACACTTGAAACTAAAATGCCTTCACTGCCAAATAAGCACACAGTAAAAGTGAACAAAGGCACTCAATAGATTTCAACTAAAAGAAGTACGAACATGTTCTGTGGGGCATAGATAGGGTGTAAAAATAAATTATACAAGGAGAAATCATAAATAGAGAACCTTCTTTGAAAACCTATGTAAAAGTAATGCAAAAATATTTCAGTTAATACCTTTCACAAGCAAAAATCTTCAGTTTGAGTTTTGACCTTCTTCCTCCTCTTGAGACAATCCAAACACACTCCCTGAGACTCAGCAACTCCTAAGGCCCCCCTCAATTCCAAACAAATTACTAGTACTAAATACAGAGCTAAAATTGAAATACATTTTAAAGAAACAGTGTCTGTGAATCAAGCATGCATCTATTCTGTTTACATTAGTCACCACATTTATAAACTGTATCCAGCTGTCGTCAACAAAGCCCCTGAGAACCTTGCAAGGCACGTGAAACAGGTCTTCTACGAGCTGCATATTTCCACAGCACAAGACACTTAGCTAAACGGCAATGATGCTAAACTCTGATTTACTGTTTTTTTCCATTATGGCTATCATGTTTACATATAAACAGCCTAGTTTTTATTCCTAGAGGATTTCTCAAAAAAACAGTTCTCATAGAATCTCAATCTGACCAAATCAGTGGAAATTCTTGCTTTCTTAGAGCAGCAACTTGCCTTTCTCAGGAAAACTGACTATAGTTGTAAAGTATCTGCAACTTTGTCTTCAATACCTAATGAATCATTTTTGCTAGAAGTCAAAAAACATACTTCAGGATACATCTGAATAAACTGATACTCTCATTACACTTGCAAATCTGCTCCATTTCACAGCTGGGCAGAGGGAACAGATAAAGAGAACAGGAAGCAAAGTTTCTTCCTAGAAAAACAAGTTGCCCAGTAGAAAGCTGACTGCACCAGTACCCCAGTTCTAAGCTTGCCAGACAGACTGCTCATATTTCACAGGGAAGCAGCTACTCCTGCAGAGAAAGAAACCAGTTTTCCAATTTCTACAGATATTTAAGACTCTGTAGATGCAAACAAATGTCTAAAGGGATTTTCAAAAGGCATCTAGACATTTCCAGTGTCCTTTTAATAGTCATACAGGTGCCTCTACTAACCACCTTTGGACCCTTGGTCCTTTGAAGGATCTTCACCTTATTTATTAATGGGGAACAAAAGTAAACCCTCCTCAAACTTGCTTCAGTGTGCTGTCAGAAGTTAGTAATGAATCTGAAGAAGTTATGGTTATTCAACTGCTGTTGCACATTTCAGCCCACACCTTTGTTCATCAGAGTCAGTTAACTAAAACCACATTACTTGCACTCCAACATGGCTTAAATCCTAGTTCAAGACTAGAAATGTTCTTGTGGAAAACAAAGAAATTCCAATAACTTACATATTTTACCGAATGAAAATAAGCTATCATTTGCTAAATCCAAAGCTAGTTTTGTTGCGCTGATGCTTTACCACACAACAGCCTCACAGATGTGACCACACATCTCCACATCAAGCACAGCTGCAATGCCACTCAGTGCTCCAGGCAGCTGTTCCATACTCTATTTGCTGCAGCATGTGTCTGCACAAAAAGCATGTCCCACTTCAGGCAACTATCACAATGAATCGTGTCCCCTACCCGAAATCCTCCAGTGGGCTCCCATGTGGTACAAGCAGCTCTTATTTCTGCAGCAAAAGGCAGATGATGACTCTTACTGCTACTCACATCAGCCTGGCATAAACAGAGCTCATATAAAGAGCTCCTGAGTATGAGAACCAAGCTATTCATTTAAAAACATATTTACTTTGTCTCCCATGCAGTTTTGCATCTCCAAATCAGAGGTTGCATCTCCAAATTAGAAAATACAGAGACATATTTTGTTTTCATTTAATCCTACCTCAAAGACATGAAGGTCTATACTTATTTGCAAATTACATTTTTCCCTCCACCCCAAGCAAGAAGGTTGTAGCTACTTACGTCATCCTGAATATCCAGGTCACAGCCTGCCTTCAACAAAACCTGGACAACATGGAGATGACCCTTGTGGGCAGCAAGATGCAAGGGGGTCCGGCCATGCTATGAAAAAGAAGAAAATAATAATAATTCCTTAAGATGAATTTTTATGCATGGTTGTTGACCAGAATTTTATCCTCTTTTCCTCGTTATTTTGTTCATACTTCTCTCTCTGATGCCTGCAGTAGCAGCAATTGACATATATTAGTGTACCAAAGACTTTACCTTAGGTTTGTGTATTCTGAAAACTCTTCCTCCCCTTTTGCAACATTTCCATTTATCTTAATGATACTTACAAAAGGGATATAATATTCATATAATGATAATCCCTTACAAATTTAGATCTGACTTTGTGTCCATGCCTAAAGAGAATTCTTTTGTTTCTGTCCCTCTAGAGCACAGAATTGTTAACTGCTTTCAACTATTCTATATGACACAGCTGCAATAGTGGGTTAATTAATACACTGTAATGGGTATCATCTTTGCAATAGAAATAAGAATTACTGGACTACTGTGTATGATGGACACTCCTTTTAAAAGAATGGAAGTCTTGTAATCGCTCCAAGTGACTTCATGTGTATGAAAACCAACATCGTTTTGCCAAAGATCTGTCAGGTTTTTTTAGACAATACTTATTTTTAAACATTACCAAGCTCTAATTCACATGAATGTAAGAGTATAAAACAGTCATGAGTAATTCAATCTATAGTATAATCAAGGACGGCACCCTAATAAACAGAAGAACAGAAAAACTTCAATTAGTGAAATGGTTACATGATCTATGGTTTTAAGAGGAAAAAAATACTTAAATTGGACAACAGAGGAAAACTACAACAAGCAATTCCCTAAAAACTTAACCTATACAACCCTAAAAAGAAAATATGTAAGGGAGAATAAACAATTAAATCCTGCTCTATAAAATATATATGTGTATATATAACATCTCAAACCATCAACACAAAAGGCAAGTGAAACTGTTAAAACAGCAACCACCTTTACCTGTTCATTGTGAATTTTATTTCACTGCAATTAAGAAAACAGGATTCCAGCTACTGGTTAAAGATGGTTATCTTATCAGAAAGTTTCCCTGCTGGGATACATTCACATAGTTGATGCTGTTTTCCTCTTAAAATCACAGAGCATCTTCACAAAGAATGTGGTTTTCTCCACCAAGCATTCTATGAGCTAAATATGATTTACATTCCTCTTCACTTGTATCTATTAAATATCTATGTCTTCATTATTGCTGCTGTGATTGTCTATTTTCCACCCAAATATTTATCCTATAAAGGAAGATAAATGGCCCTAATACCTACAGAAGCAGCAAACACCTCAAGAGCTGGCTGGCTACTAGTGGCCTCAAGTAAGCAGAAGGCAAACATCACTCTTCTGAGGTTTTAAGCAACTTTCCCAGTGGGAAAGCTACTGTAAATAAATAAAAAAACCAAGCTCAGGACAGGATTTGTTTTCATGAAGCAAATCCCATAGCTGCATAGCTGGCAAAGCCATAGGAATTCAGCCTCTTCAGAGCAAAAAGGAAAGCCAGTGTTGAAGTCCACAGAACAGCTGGGGACAAGATGTCCACGACATTACTGACTAGTTGTGCTGTGCTTTTAAAATGTTAAACGCTGATTAATTATCCTATGTTAATGATCTGAAGGGCTAGATCTAATGGAAAAGTCCTCACCCACTCGGACACATGGGTCTCTCAAAGCCCAAATATTTCCCATTAGCAGAAGCAGCTCATTCCCAGATAGGAAACTTCCTGCCCCACTGAAGGCATGAGAAGGGCTTGCTTTCAGCTGTCACCACTGCTCCTGGGTGCCATCCAGCCTGCTGCTTGGGTGCTTCTCACTCAACCTGGCTACAAGTCCCTAAACCCCTGCCCATAAAAGGGCACCGAGCTACACCAAGCAGGCTTCCTTCTCTGTAGAGTTAAGCCTGGGAGACAGCAGAGAGGCCTGGACAGGGTTTGATAATGAGCTGAGAACTGGCTAACTTTGAAAGTAGTGGAAAGTCCCTAGCACTTATCAAGTAGGTGATTATGAGGGATTAGAATTTGGGAAAAACAGAATTTATGCTACCAATTAAGAAACAGCTTAAGGGGCCTGCACAAGTGCTTTAGCCCTATCATAGATGCAAAATTGGTGCGGTGGACAATGACTTTGCAAAAAGACTGTTATAAAAGAATTTGTGTTACAATAACCGATTTCATTTTGCACCTGCATCAGGGTCGGTGAATTCATCCGCGGCACTTCTCCATCAGCCTGGAGGAGAGCCAGGACTGTGTCACTGTTCCAAGTAACTCAAGAGCAGGAGGCATAAAAGTCTCCAGGCAACACAGGAGGTTGTGGGGGGAAAAAATATAAACAGAATCCAGACCGACAAACGACTCCTGGCTACGAACATTATGTCTGGATTATGAATATGTACTCCAGCAAGTCCAGGTTTATGGGTTCTGACTTTCTCCATCATTTAATGGCAATAAGTAAATCACCTAATCCAGGTGCCTCACTTCCCAGCAGGTTAACAATATATTATGAAAACAATTTATTGCAATCTGTGCACTGAGCAGAAAAAACCCCAAACAAACCCAACTTCAAGCCAGCTCCTGTACTTTAAAAGGAAAACAGTGTCAACTATGTGAATATATCCCGGCAGAGAAACATTCTGATAAGATAACCATCTCTAACCACTGAAAAAATGCTGAGGCGCAACCGAAGATACTACGTTAAAAATAAACTAGGAAATAAGTGCATGAGTTTATTTCAGTAGAAGGGGCAAGTTTTCCTCACCCAACACACCTTCCTATGGGATCCATAAACAGAGCAAGGCACAAGCACTTGAAAAGGTTGCAAAACCGCAGAAGATCCAGATCACATGACCTTCACCTGCCCATTCAGTGCCTCAAGGCACATTAAAATAAAGCTGCCCCGGGGAACAGACTTATCCGGAAGAGGCTGCCCTCGCCCCAGGGAGCACCACATTCTCCAGTCACTGCGACCAACCTGTCCCACATTCCCAATAGCTGGGCAACCTCCCAGTGCTCATACCAGCCACAGGAGATGGGTGCTGCAGGAGGAGAGGGCACTTGCTGGAAGAGACCACTGCGGGACAGGGAGAGCTGTGAGCAAGGGCTGCCTGGCTGTTCCTGGCAGCAAACAGATTCACGTTAACTGTGCATTTCCCCTATCACCATCCCCAAGTGCTCAAAACCTTAAGTCAGGTCCCCAAAACTCAGTTGTTTTGGCTTTTTGGTTGGGTTTTTTTTTTAGATTGTTGTTGTTGTTGTTGTCATTTTTAAATTGAAATGGAAGACTAGAGGATTACTTTTATTCCAGAGGATTTGTGTTCAAGATTCTCTATCCAAAAACATAGGTTCACAGGCATCCCACCTATTGCAGACCCCTAGAGAGAGACCTTCAGAGACCAGAGCTACTGCATATATGCAGCACTTGAGCTCCTCCCACTACAAAGGGAAACTGTAAAGGAAAATTATGACCCTGCCTAGGATAGGAGAGTGGGAAGAAGAATCAATTTCAGCTCATTACACTGATTAGAGCCTCAGGCTTTTGGAAGAGCACCAATCATCTCAAGATTACTCATAACCCTGCAAGATCTGGCAATGCCAGATTTTCTTTTTCTTCCCAGTAATATCAAAATGAGAGCAGAGAGCGTTCCAGTACAGGCAACACAAACACTAGAAAATCACTCCCACCCACCTCCCCACACAAACATACACATACATAAAGAGTGATGTATGGACATATGTATGCACACACTAATCCAGAATAAACTATGGGGGAGCAAAAAGGCTATTTGGGTGCCCCTCATCCTGTGATGACAAACTTAGAGCATCACAATCTTTAGAAAGAAACTTTCAACAGGTCGGTGACATGGTGGGAGGCCCCAACAGCAACAGCCAGAGCTGCTCATGCCTGCCTCTGATCTTCTCCATGTCTGCAAGTCAAATCACAGCCCTTTTCACCAGCTGTGAAGGAGACCGCTGATAGGCTAATGGACTTCTCTTTTAAATAAGTTTTTTCTCTCACAACAATGCATCCTTCCCAAGATATTTAGGAGGAAGAGGGAGAAAGGCAGACAAGTTTTCCTCTGCATGTCTCCTCCATAGAAATATTTCACATTCACCATTGCAGCACCAAAAAGAGAACTTGCCTAAATACACACATGGGTACTAGTGGGAGAGGAAACATACAACCGAGAGTGTCTCCTATAGATGCTTATTGCAAGGAGACAATATTAAAACCAGAGAGTCCTTAACATGCAGATTACTGACTTACAAGTTTGTGAGCATTTCCAAATATGAAATGTAATGGTTTGGAGGTTATTACAGAAATACAAATAAAAGACTTCTACAATTTGGGATTAATGAGCCAATAAAGCAATCATTCATGTAAAAAATATGCAATCTGGACTTCTATTCAAATGTAAATAATTGCTTCAGTGGGCAACAAATCATACAGATTCCCTCATGTTATGGGCTTATTGACAAAATAAACGGGACCTATTGCACTAGGGCTGCAACTTCCAACAACCGTGACACACTGCTATAGCTATGGGGTGTATCAGGTTGCAGCCACGCACAGCAAACAGCCACCTGAATTTCAGCAGTAAAATGCAAGTGTAGTGTTTTTGTTTGTATTTAATCTGTATTCTAACTTCCAGGCATCGACAGGGAGCTGGCGATACATATGGTTTAAAATCAGAATTTTCTTAGAGCAGCTGCCAATGTACGCACTCTGCAATCAAATCCAAACAGGCAGACCTTAACACCAGAATCCACATGATCTTTCCTTGTGTTTATGTATTTGTAGATACTTTTACCCAAGTACATTGAGTTCTCCATCTCACCCTGCTCTTGTGCTGCACAAGGACTGTTATGTATTCACCCATTCTGCACTTACACAAAAACATGCCTATCCAAGTTTTATTAGAAAGCCTGACAACAAAACCCAAGCCTTGTCCCATTGTTCACACTGATGATTTGTTGAATAACCTGCAAGCTCAAGTCAGCAGAAAGTTTCTCACTGACCTCAATAGGCATTCAGCGGTCCCTAAATATTTGCTAGTCTCCCTTCATTTATTTTTATTGTTTAAAACAGACACAAGTCATTTTTCAAACTGAAGGAGCGCAAAAATGTGAAAGCACAAAAATCTATTTCTATCTCTGTTTGTCTGAACTTGAAAAAAAAAAAAGATTATTTTAAAGAACTCAACATGCTATGAAGCTGAAATACTGCATTAGAAAAATGTTGCCATATGGCAGGTTCGTAACAGGACTAGTTCAAAAACGAAATCAAACAAACAAACAAACAGAATTACTGAATCAGAAGCACTACCTTTTGCATTTCTATGTTTTTCCCGAAAGATCATCCCTTTTCTTCAGAATTCAATTTTGTAGCTATGATCTTAATTCTACGCTCTGCAGAAAAGCTATTTTCTGCTTCCCTTTGAAAAAATATTCATAAAACCCATAGCACTATACAAATTTCATTAAAACTCCCTGTACTACCTTTATGACTTCCTCTGGCGATCTTTTTCACGTTTCACAGAGAAGCACCACACTCTTCTGTGTGTGCTTGCTAATACACAGCTTTGTCTGGCCTTATTAATTCTCGCTATCAAATGCTACACTCAATGCTGCAAAACCCCAGTGAAACCCAACACTCAGTAACACTTTGTTTTGAGGAGCTGTAGTCCAGAAGTTCAGATCTGAGAATTTCATCTCTGGGCATGGAGAAAGCCTACGTTATGGGCTGTCATTTCCCCCATAGTGCTTTGTTTCAGTCAGGCATCCTTTGGATACAACAGAAGCTGGTGCCTGAAGATGAAATTCCATCTCTCCTCCAGTCACTGTTCCGAAGACAAGATCAAGAGAAGGGCAGACCTGACCTGAGATGTCACTAATACCATTTCTCCTTGGCCACCCCTAGTGATTCTCAGCCCTTTCCCTAACCTATCTCAACTCAGAAAACCAAAGAAAATAACCTAGGAAGAGGAAAACAAATTCCTAGGAAGATTGTAAGGCAGAGCAGCTCAGTAAAATCCAGCCCTGTAATGTTGAAGTTGCAGCTGTCAATAAAATTACTGAAAAAAAGCTCTAGTCCAAAAGGACTGAAAAATGGGACAAGCTTTCTCTCTTGGAAGAAAAGACTTAATTATACCATGTTCAGTTCTTAATTTTTCAGATTTTGCAGCATATTCAGCAAAATACTTCATAAAGGCACCTGCTTGTTGAATCAGACAATTTGTATGATTAGTTGCTCAGGGTGTTTTTGCCCTTTTCATAAATAAAACAGTTCTGAATTTCACGCCTGTGAACAATGTCAGACAAAAAGGCATAAAAATGGAAATTATCTCTTTGTCCTACCAGGCACAGCAGTAACAGAGCACCCTGGTCGAGAACACGCCCTTTGGGAAGAGCAGAGCCATGAAGCCTCTGCTGAGTGCCAGACCATCTCTTGAGAGGCAGACTGTGTCTCAGCCACCACCCTGCACAGTTGGTCGCAGAGGTCCCAGTACCAGGATGCATGTGCAGTGCAGGGCCACCAGCCCTCTCCCACTCTGAGTTCCCTGGCATCAGAGCGTCAACAGCATTGTGACCTACTGGCCATCAGCTCTTGTTTATGTATTTTAAAAGCCCCCAAATCTGGAAGGAGCCCCGATGTCCCTCACTGGAGTCAGGGAACGTGCTGGAGTGTGCGCTTCCACATTGACTTCACCTGCCCAGGTGACTTTTTAATAATGCTGTCAAAATGAAACAAGCATATCCCTGATGAAATGGTGAAGTGAGCACCTGGACACATGGATTCTCCACTGAATTTTTTTCTTTCACTTTCTTCTTCTTCTGAAACCATCTACTTAGAGGAGGCAAAACTGAAATACTATTTTGCAGCTGAATTGTGATTACTGAAGCAGCAATTAACCACATCATATGACCTTCCAAATTTTTGATAAAACCACAACCAGACAAGCTTGCTAGTGATCCAGCATTTAATAGTACTTGGTTCATTACAGAAAATGTGTTTCATTTTTCTTAAGCCTGGTTTTCTTAAGATGAGTTAATCCCATTTGAATAAAGAACTCTAGCATTTAGCTCTAGATCCTGGTCGCTTTAAGCTGTGGCTCTCCATGGCCTTTTTCATAAGAATTGGTCTGCACTTACAGATCCACATAAGAAATACATTTAAGGCCTAAAGTGATGTAGGAATGTTTTCTCTCCCTCACAAAGAGCTTTGTCTCTGCATGTCTTCTTCCAATAAACACTTAACAGAATTCAGCAAGAATTTTTGGCTGATAAGTACAAGTGTCACCCTCCACCACCACCCCCCCCTTATTTTTTCTTTGGAGTAAATCACTTCAAAAGGATTAATTTAAAATTAATTTGACAGAACAAACTGAATAAAAGAAGACGACATACAGGTAAAAAGAGAACTAAGGCATGCACGTGAATGAATTTATATTTATGCTTCATTTTGCAACAAGTTTTATCTTGTGGAGGGGACAGAGCTCTGGGTTTCAATTTATCTGAAAGCTTGA
This sequence comes from Dromococcyx pavoninus, assembly GCA_033558185.1. Classification (NCBI taxonomy): domain Eukaryota; kingdom Metazoa; phylum Chordata; class Aves; order Cuculiformes; family Neomorphidae; genus Dromococcyx; species Dromococcyx pavoninus. The sequence goes on from JAUMJL010000796.1 coordinate 211,514, forward strand.
TAAATAGGGCTCTGCTACACCAAGCATACCATCTCATTTTCATCCTAAAATTAACAACCCCTATCCTGAAAGCAGTTCTTATTTTGCATCTCTTCTGCTTATTGAAAGACTGCACAAGAATCTGGTTCTCTGATGGCTAAAAAATACCTTCAAATTTCCAGTTGAAAATATACTCAAAGCTAATGTATACATCTTGCTCTTGGGAGAGCCCTGTCCTTGACTTTAAATGGCTCTTTCTCCTTCCAGCTTTTCTGTGTCATCAGATTAGCAAGCCAGGCTCTTCCAGGGTATGTTTATACAGCCTTTCATAGGCAAATATGCTCATGCTCTCCCTATGCAGCTAGCTGGCTGGGTGAGAGCCAGATGCAAACTGGGTGCCGTGTAGACCTGGACAGGACATTACTGAGCCTGAACTGATGGGCCTGATGAGGGCAGCAGCTTGGTCTCATGCCTCCTGGTGAGGTCAATGTGAACCCCCACCTGACTTACAGCACAGGAGTAAGTGTGTGTGTGTCTCCAAAATGCTCCACACACATAGCCTCGGTCACTCCTCTGAGAGCCTCTCTGCTTCTCTCTGCACTCCTCCACAGTCCTGCTGATCTGATTTCATCTCTTCTGAGCAGAGTTTGTCACCACACTACCCAAGTACCTCATCTATGCCATCTGCTGATGTGGCAGGATGCATTCAGAATGACAAGAGGGACAATCTCTAGCAAGGAATAGGTAGAATCCCATACTACCAGGTCAGCTACAGGGATGGCCTCACAGATCACCACCGAGCATAGCTTTTCAACACCTGGGAGCAGTTTTGCTGCCAAATGAGCATATCTTTGATTTTCCATGCAAGGGTTGAACAACAAAGCAAGTACAAGAAGCAGGAAGCCACTTGTATCATATAGGAAAGAACAACTTGTCGGCTTTAGCAAATTTGCATTTTATCACATTAACCTGATTTTGTGTTTGAAAGTCAGATCTACACAATTTGCTTCTTATTGTAATTAACAGAAGGAACTGATAATTGCCTAATAAACAACCTTAACAATGAGAAAGTGTCAATTTTACATTTGAATTGTGGATTACAGCAATTAATTCCATAAGCAGTTAAATCAGGGGCATGATTATTCTGGTAACCATTACAAAGGACACCACAGTTTATATTCAAACAGTGTGGATTTGAAATTACCTTAATGCACAAATTTATTCAAAGCATAGCATCCTTTCAATCGTTTGTGTTTCAGGTAGATCCCTCAGCAGTCTCAAAGATCATGATATTAAAAAAAAAATTCAACCAAATAACCCTGAGCTACCATTCAGACATCTGTAAGTCCGTATTTCCTGATCTCTTTCTGACTACCTTTAGTAGCTGTTCATCAGCTACGGAACTGCTTGGACAACAAAGCCAAACAAGCAACTTTACGAGATCATTCATGTTTATTGCATCTGTGCTTTGTACCTACCAATAAGAGGCAACTTAGCTTTGGCCAACAAAACTTACAAGCACTGGTTGTTCTTAGATTACTCCAGCTTTCAAAATAAATACTGTCTACAACTCAAACACTGCAAAGGGATTGAAAACAACTGTCACTGACAGATAAAAAGAGGAAAATACAGATCACTTATCAAATGTACTCAGATTTGCTTTCTTTCTGTAAATATTAGCTCCCATACATACATAATGTTCAAAACCAATGCAGAAATACATATAAAACTAGATACGACGGACAACACTGTTCACCAAAACAGGATGCCCCAAATTTTGTGTTACAGTTCTAAAGATCTAACGTACTTAATTATTTTTAAGGGGTTTTGCTGATCAAACTTTCTCTGCAACAGCCAACTGTATCCTGTCTTTTATAGACCAGTACTATTTACAACATGTTGAGAGTTAGGAATAGGTGAACATCAGTTTGAATTCTCTTAATATCTAAACAGAAATCCTTTGATGATGACCTTTTCTTGAAGGTACAGGGAAAACAGTTTACAATCCCTAAGTTTGGAACTGACTGTACACAAACACAGCACGAATCAATGAAGATATCACATATAAGCGAGGCTGCTACCAAGAGACTTCAGTGGAAAGAAATGCGTTCTGCGTCCCTTTACCCTAACGCAACAGGTGGCCTCCCCCCTCACCCAGAAGGATGGGTGCTCTGAACACCTTCCCTGGACAGTGATGAATCGCTCCATTCATCTGTTCCCACAGTGTTCAAAAGTCAGTGCGGGCTATGAAAAATGTCACTGCCCCTCCGCTGACACACTGTGTTTCTAAGGACTCAGCATTCACTACAGCTGCATCTGCTGAGAAGTGTATAAATACGAGACTTATACTATACTGTAAATTCACATGAGTTATTAAGTGTAAATTTGAAGGAAATTTAAACGCTAAGCATAGTCACATTCAGAATGGTAAAGCAACAAGGGCACTTTCACAGACAATGGTCTGGGAGTTATATTAGTTCCCAGGGATTTTGTACAGTGTTTTTCTCTTGTTACCTTGGTAACTGCTACCTTGGCACCCTTGTTGATAAGCTGCACCACATTCTCCACTTGGCCTTTGTAGGCAGCTACGAGCAGGCGTTCTGAAAGCACGGCGACCACATCCTGCTGGCTCATGAATTAGGAGAGAAAGGTTTTCAGGTTTCTTCGGTTCAAAAACAAAAGCTTGGGATCAGTTCAAGCAGCACGCAAGCAGGAGAGGAAGGACCTCAGCTCCCTGGATGGTGACGTTATTGCCATGCCATCCTCTGGACCTGTGGATCAGAAAGCAAGACTGCTGTCAGCAAGGTTTCAGAGATGGAAACACTGCAGCAGCCCCTCCCCGAGTGTTCATCTTTGCATTGCTTTTGGAAGGGGTCACAAAAAACCCTCAGAACCTCCTGAAGACATTGCACTTCTGTTGCAATGCAGAGGGATGGAGACAGCAGCACATTTTCAATGTGCCCTCATTCCCCTAGTTTGGGACAAAATTCCTTAAACTTTCAGAGAGCTTAACTCTTTTTGGCCTAACCTGTATTTGTATGGCCTCCTTTTATTCTCTCCTTCCCCTCACTCCAGATTTCGCAGACTTCAGTTAGCCAAGGACAGGTTAATTACTTCCATTGCTAATAGCTCAGCCTGTGTCAGCCAAGGAAACAAGTATAGGTTACTGTTACTGGCTGCTGATATAAATATACAAACCCCTTCCCTGGAACTACGGAGTGCAGTCAGCAATTAAAAGCAGCTGACTGTTCCCTCACAAGTATAAAATGCTTCACAGCCTGTCCCGAACCATCCCAAGGACACCTTTGGGAGCAATCACAACCTGCAACTGGGAAACACTCATCTTTGCCACCAGTAAGAAATTATATTCCCCTGCAGTGCTGGTATCACACCCCAGTGACTCCAGGAACAATTCAGATTTATCACTCGGCATGCAAACTTGTGAGCATGTTCTCCTTCCCAGGCGCCATTGACACATCCAATGAGCCACTGGAGCTGAAAATTGATTTCTGACATAATTCCAGAAAATGTATCCACAGATCACTTTAAGCTGTGGGATCCAGAACCTGCCCAGTCTGGGAGGATTGCAGCTTTACCTGTGCTTTTCACACTTCGGTATTTAATTGTTTCTGCACAGGAGAAACACCTTCAAGGTAGCCAGTGTGGATACAGATGATTTATCTTCCTCTCTCTCTTGAAGTATCACTGCACTGCTTCTTATCAGCTACCAGTATTATGGGCTTTGCAAAATCTAAGGGTAATTGGTACAGATACTGGATGATCTTGGAGATTGAATATAGTTGAATATAATATCTTTCACCCTTATATTATCCCTTTGAATCCATCTCAAAGCAGCAATAAGTAAAAGCTATTACTGCTTAATGGCTTTGCTGTCCCCCTAAATCCATTTGTTTGTCTTAGTTTAGCTGTTAGTACAAACCCCTCCCCAAGATAATCCCACCAGAGTGCTGACAATTTTGCTAGCAGCTTCAGCAGGGAGATCACTGCCAGAACAGCAGAAAGATTTCATTTCCATCCTCATAGGAGGGGAGATGCTCCCAGCAACAAGGAGAAAATATATGGTGGCTGTGGCACATGAACTTCCCATCTTCTAAATACTAGGGGTGAAACCTTTTAATGAACAACACTCCAATGATACAAGACTGTATCCACAAGTACACCTCTGCAACAAAAAGATGTTGTAGCCCTGTTTAATTGAATGGTTAATAGGGTACTGTGATCCTCTGTGTCATAAAGTGGTATCCAATGCCCCTGGACCATGCAGGATCACTCATCTACACTAAACATTTTTGATCACATATATTAAAACCATGTTAGTTAATTTGTAGTAGTGGATGATACTAGCAGAATTAATTTGCACTCCTATGGTAATTTGTATTAATGAATCTTAAAGCACTTTATAAGCATTAATTCTTGTAACACCCTTTGAGGTGAATAATATGCTTGAGAATATTACAGGCATTTTAGAGAAAGGCCTCTTAAAGCACAGGAAAGTTACTGGTTTCTCCAAGGTTAATAGAAAAGTTATAGCAAAGGCAGAAAATAACACCAGATAATTGACTCTTGATTTCTAAGTGTAAGCATTTGGTAATAATATTCCCAGGTAAAACATTCATGCTAGCTTTTCCTCATCTTCCTCTTGCTTTCTAAGCACAAACATATTCTGAGCAACATGGAAACGGCTACACATTTATTTAGAGATACAAGACAAAAACTTTCTGGGCCTCAAAGGCAGTGCAACAAGGGACAATAGAGAAGTGCTGATGTCCCCTGTGCTGCTGGACTGGTTTCACCCACACCCTCAATGTGAAGGACACAGTTTGGACACCCCAGCTACACGGAAAAGATGCAAGTAAGAAGAAAACCACCTCACGTCATTCACCAGCACTGTACACGTTGTGCCCAGTATAGTACAAACCATGTTAAAAAGCCAAGAAATACAGATAGCCTGCACTTAATAGTTTGATCTGTGAAAACCAACACAAATTTCAATCTCACCTCTCTAACTATTTGTTTTCCAGTGACTCGTTACTGAAGTAAGCTGAAACCCCTGAGGGCAGCCACCCAGCTCCCAACACCTCCCTGATCCTCCCATCACATTCCAAAGCAACATCTACATAACTCAGGAGCACTGCCCACTCCTTCACTCTGTGACCAAGGGCAAGCCTCACAAAAGAGATCTTCTTCCTTGAGGCTTCAGGCAGTGGGGTGGGTTTTTTCTGTGCCAGCCCTTGCCTGCGCAGCAATGACTTCCAGGTGAAATGTACCATCACTTGTTTGTACCCATCTTTACACTTAACCTGGCTGCCCACACACTGACAGCCAGCTCTCTGCATCTTAGAACATGTGTGGTCAGACCCTGTTTGGTTTTCTTGCCCCTTAAATTAAAAAAAAGCAGTAGCATCAGTGACACTGAGAGACTTTCATATTCACTGCCAAAAACCCAATGCAACACCTTCTTGACACGCTGACATTTCTGAGCAAATTCACAGAAAGAGCAGATGCTTGTTACATCGTAGCCACACACACTAATATCTTGAATGACTTACAACAGTGATGTAGTGCTGCCAGGGAAAAGTCCAGTTAACAGGTACATACCTACACAAAGTAAACGCTGGCAATTGTACTCACTTCCTAGCTTGATTTTTCTCCCTCTCCCTCGCTGCCTTCCCATTACTGCAGTACGTTTTCCCTGGAGATCATGAGCCTCCTCAGCCAGCCAGCCCTGCCAAGCTGGAGTGACAGACTGCGATGGCACTGCTGTTATCATGTAGTTTGCCTTCTTTCCTCTTCCACTGATTGGATCGCATATGGAAGCATATTAAGGAGACGATTCAGCTATTGGTCTTTTCCAGATCTCTCCCACACTGTCCAAGTCTCTGGCAGCCATCGGTCCCTTTTCCAAGCGGGCAGTCACGTTATAAGCCTGGCTTCTGCTTTGGGCTGTTTCACAGACCGGTACTCGCACAACAGGTCACATTCCCAGTGCCAGCTGCTTTACATCTCCTCATCTGGGATTATTTGCAACTCAGAAAAATGCATCCCATTAGGACAGGAAACACAGACCAACTTTCCTTTTCTCCTGAGCTGACAGAAAAAGGCAATGGGTGACCAGTGGCAGTGGCAGAGGGAACAACCTTCTCATTCCCCTCCCGACAGACTCTTTGACAGAGAAGCAAAACGGCTGCACAGAAGCCCAACCTCAACTCAACAGGCTGCAGAGTCCTTGCCACCAGCTTTAACTCTCTACATGTCTCAGACACACAGAGCATCCTTCTTTGATCACATCTGCACCCACAGCAGAAGGAGGAAGGTACCAGATGTCCAATGACTACAATTAAAAGCTCGATCGCCCCTTTCATACCCAGATGGTGCAAAATGAACCTGACAACACAATTGCAGGCATCACATCAGGTCTCTGTTGCCAGCACCTGCTGCCCAGAATTAAATCCCTCATTATCACTTCCCCAAATCCAGGAGTTCAAGGGAAGCACAGAGCACAAGAATATCCAAACCTTCTGCCTTAAAAACAACAATAAATGATACTGCTTTAACATATTTTTAAATAAGAAACAGCCACCTCTTTGTTTAAAATCAGATTACTTACCTGGGGCAGGCTGGGAAAGCAACACATACTTCCCCAGCCTCTGTGGGGAAGCCCACTAGGTGTGATGCCCACAGGTTCAGTTGCTCTGCCGCAGGGCAATCCCTTCTGAGGATAACCTGCTCACCCCATTGGCAGAGCGTGGAACACGACAAGATGACCGCGAATTAGTATTCCCGACTGGCCGCAGCGAGGCACCGTCCCCAGGCGCTGAGGTCCAGCTGCATCCCCACAGCTGATGCCCACGCCTCAAAGAGTCACGCCACCTTACGGATGCTGTAGATGTTTGGCTGGGACAGCACAGCATGGTGCGGGCGGGCAGTCCGCTGCTCCGTGGAGGGGTTGTAAAGCTTGCAGCTCCGGCTTCTCTCCCGTGCAATGGCAGAGCTGGTGAACAACATTCTACGCACCTTCCCGCTCCCCAGCTCCCTCCCCTCCAAACTACAGGCTGCTTCAGTGGCCGTATCGCCTACACATCAGTAATAAAAAAGTACAGGAATGATTACTTTTGAAAGCCAAAGGAAAGCCCAGGATACATCAAACATCAAAGATACTGAAAAGCTACATAATAGTCTCCTAGATTCACCGGAAAGATTAAAAAAAAAAAACCAACCCAAACCAGCTTCCTCTCTGAGGGAAGAAAGAAAAAGCTGAAAATTCTGAAAGATTTAAGAATATCAGCTAAAGTTCCTTATGCTAGATGGAAAGGATGCAATACCAGAGCACAGGTCACTCTCAGATACTACAGTCACCAAGCTGAATTAGTACCTAAATAAAAGAATACTTACATAGTTAATAAAAAGCTTCCATGTGTACCAAGGTAGAAAAAGGGAAAAAAAGAAGCAAACAGGACATGCCTTTTCTGCAAGGGATCCTAAGTTCCCTTTTTTAGTTTATGTTTCTAGTTTATTACCAGAAATTATGTTCAATAGTCCAAGAAAAAACTCCCAGCACCTGGTAGCTTCATTTTATGCAACATAAATAACCGAATAAAATTATTCTAGATTATTTTAGAAAAGCCCAGTGTAAGATATGGAGTCAGACCATTTTGTTATAGGAGTGCACATAATAGCTACTGTTTTTTAACAATAAAAAAATCTTTCTAAGAAAACTTCCTGTATCTTAATTCTGCTCTGCGCTCAGAACAAAATGGGTTCCTTTGCTCATTAGAAGATAACAGCACATTAAAATCTATAAAATGCTCTTCTTCTTGTCCACTCTCTTTGTGAAGCAGTTTGTCATACTTAAAATATGACATAAACATATTTTTTTTTCCAGGGAGGTGGAAAAAGGGATGTTACACAAACCAGCATTTTTCAGCGGAGTGGATTATTGCATTAGAAAGCATGAGTTTCCTAGAATCAAACTCATTTTATCATTTACTGCAGCATGCAGATACCTACCATTTCTCTCAAGTGATGTCAGGAGATTTTTTTAAAGACCTGCAGCACTGCTTTCCTTTAATTGATTTTTCTCCAGTTCCCTCATGGATCCAGTATAAATTACTCAGGTAAAACGTATGTATTTTGCTAAAGGGAGGACTCTGCCTCTCTCTGCCCTTCCTGCCTCAAGAGACAGTTAAAAAACAGTCAAAGGTGTCATTATGAGAACCACACCAGCAATATCTAGAAAACGGCAAAGCCCCACCAAGAACACTATGCTTTTGATTCACACTGTTCTTCACAATGACATCAATACTATTTTTGGAGTTAGATTTTATATCGATCAACATTTTGAACTGGATACCTGCATGAAAGTCTGGTAGCTCATATGCTGGTCTCTGCTTTTTTTCCTATTGTTTCATTGCATACTTCGTTGTACCAAGTAAAATTATTCAGTTTTCATAATGACTGTTGAGTAATTCATCACCCTAAGTATCAGCACAGTCTGGGACATTAGATAACATCTTATGGGCATTTGTTGTTTATTTCACTTGTTCTTATTAATTACTTTAACAGTGACTATTTAGCAGCCTCCTGGGGAGCATCTGCATGACAGCTGCTCATCATGCTTCCCACCACAACCAGATTGGACTGATTGATGTCACTGTTCCACTGCAGCTGGTGGCCACCTGCAGCCAGGCCAACAGCCAGCCCCACAGGCAACGAATGCGGGGAGACAGCAACTGCAGCTTCCCAACTGCTTTGTCAGTGCAGCTCTGTCACCCGACCTCTATCATTGGCGTTACTGAATGTAAATCCTCACCTGCCCAGCAGCTCTTGGGTTACGTCATGTTACCACCAAAACCAGCTTCTAAAGCTGGACCTGCCAAGCAGAACATTTTTGAAGGGTGGCACAGATACATGGAAACCAATGATGAAAATCAGAGGCAGATTCAAGTCATCAATTAGACATTACTAATCTCCTTGTAAGAAGACAACTCCTTTTCTTCCCTTCCTACTTATCTCTTTGCCGTGTAGCCATGACTCCCCTTATTCAACATGCAGGTTACATATTTATCATTTTCCACATAACATGATTTGGGGGTTTTATTTGGCTTATCTCACTTAACTTTATTGCTCCCCCCTCCCTCTCCTTCAACACCTATGTGCACACACATGTCAAAACCATTCAGTACAAGCAAGCTCAACTCTCAGTAAGCCCTTGTCAGTTGAGCACTATTTACATGACAAAACAGTATCTATTGTTTGATAGGGGACAGTGCCTGACTGCAAACACACATGCATGAGATTTCTCACTGCCATTTGCATAAAATCAGTTAGGACATCTTTCCAGCTCACTGCTATTTAACAGAAGTGCTGGAGCCCGACCTTGGGAATGAAGCAGGCATGCTGTTGCACTCGTGGGAGAGCAGTATTTTGCATTACGCTCACACACAGCAGAGCTTCTGGATGGGAGAACCCTCCCTCACCATCATCCTCTGAGCAGCAGCCACTTGCCAATCAATTAAATGGCCATACAGATCCCACCAAAGATGACTGCAGAACCTCAGTGTGAACAGAAGGTGCCAAAATCCTTTTCATAACAAATTCCCTTCCTCCCCTGCTGCTCTTCCAATCTTTTTTACTCTCAAGGGTACATTCTCCACTGCTAGGAAAGGTCTTTCAACCTCTGTGCTCCACCTCCATGCCAGTTTTAAGGGACACTACTTTTCAAATTACCTATAGTATGGGCAGTACCTGCCATTCAGTTCGGCTACCCCACTGCCCCCATGTTGGTGTGGCACCGCAGAGGTCTCCTCCTCACATCTGCTCTGAACCCTCCTCCCTGCCAGCACAAGCAACCTCACATGCTCCCAGAAAGCACATAATGGCAACTCAGGTCAACACTGCAAAAGACACATTGGAAAATTTCAATAAAAAATAATTCCTACATTTATAGATTGTTTTCAAGTCCATAAAACACCACTACAATAATCTAATGCCAGCCAACACCAAGCCACAAACTTCTATTTGAGATAGATCCTATCTTTTATAAACATGAGTAAAGATGTGCAGCCAGGCAGCAATCAGCAAACGTTCTGACTGACAGAGCAGGGAAGAAGAAAACACACATTTACCAGCTTCAAAATATTTACAGCTGACAAAAGAGCATTGGAGATGTTCTTCCTCTTCAAGAAAAACACAACTTGGGAGTTGCCAGCAGCGATGACACAGTCCCTTCTGTACCACCATCACAGCTGATGTCTTGTGAGAGCACTGGGAGATGCAGTGAGGTAACTGGACCGGTGCCCCCCAGTTAAGCACTGAATCACAGAGACACTGTGAGTGCCAGAGATGTTAATGGTATTAGCAGAATACTCCTCAGTATCAGTAAGCATCTGGCATGAGTGCAAGAGTCCAGCAGGCAGTGTGTCAATTAAAAGCTTAATAAGCCTCAATCCGAAATTCAGTAAATTAAATCCTAGGGATTCAGTAGTTGGAGCAAAGAAAGACATATTCAAACATAGGTAGAAATGTTGACTATGTCCCGTGTAATCAATCCATGGAGCAGTGCGTGCTCTGGTTATGGTGCACACTGTTACCATCAAAAGAAGGTTATTTTTCCAGTTGCATCCCATCATGGGGTACTGCAACAACAAGAGGAAACGCAGGTATCCAGAGATATGGCACACCCTGGAAAATGGGCAAGTGAGAGAAACTGAGCGCAGTGGGAAAGTGATCATGGAGGTCGCACACCACCACATCGGGCACAATATTGCCCCACCAGTCAGCACAGCTGGGACAGTAATTCTCATTTCCTATTCCCATGTGCTGATCCCCCAGTGCTGCTGTCAAGAAGCTGGCTGTAACACCCAAGCAAAACCATTATCAATGGGCTAAACCTAGCTGCACCTCTCAGCAAGGGAAAGTTGCTGAGCCTACCAGAGGTCTCCCTCTGCCCTCAAGAGACTTTGGAAGAAGCCTGAAAATGGTCTCCAAATACTGGGAAGCAACTTAAAAGCATCTCTGAGGAGATTCCAGTCAGGAGAGAGCCCAGCCTTTAGTGAGTACCAAGCCTTGTGAAAAAATGTGAGTTTAGGAACTTTATCCCATCCCACCCGTGAGTTTGGGTCAAAGGTAACAAAGACTCTCATGTTGTGCACAAAACCTCCATGCTGCATACTTCTTATGGTGCTCAGCTTACAACTTTTCCCCACAAATAAGCCATTTTTTCAAAATTACTACCAATTTTTTTCTACACTAGTAATTAAGATATTACTATTTGTAATTTCCATTATTCCATTATTGAAGCATGGAAGATCACTGCCCATGGATGGGGACCCTTGTCTCCTTTCTTTCTTCACATCCTTCATTGCTTTCTATTCTGTATTAAAACACACTGAAGTTCTTTTGTCCCTTCCTCCAAGATCACTGTTTCCAACTTTCTGCTTGTTCATCCTCTGCTGTATTTCTTCTGAGGCTCGGTACTCAAAACCAGACAGAGTATTTGCAGAGGACTCTTGAAGTGAGCAGACCTAAAGGCGACCTGGTTGCAAGGGGAGAAATACCGATCAAGTTGTCTGGTGAAATACTGACAGAGAAAAGGCCTGCAGAAACATCCTGAGATGGTTTCTGGTTTCTAGAAACCAGAAACATCCTGAGATACCACTGCTAGCCACAAAAAAAGGGACCGTCACACCAATTTATCATCTGAAAAAGTGAAAAATAGTCTGGAAAAAGGGGAAAATTTTTCAAGAATGCAAGGATCAGCAAATGCCACTGGCTGTTCCAACTGCAAGAACAGAAAAACAATCTGGAAAATAAAAATTGGTCTGAGAGAACAGAAATCATCATCATCTATTGACTTGAAGAAATTAACAGCACCTATTATCTGCCTGAAGGGGTGCTGTCCTACACCCTCTTATGCCTCTGTGATATAGAAAGGACTTAATTTTTACCCAGAATGGAGTAAGAACTTCCAGTGTTGCATGTAGTTTTCCTTTCCCTAAGCAGTTTGAATTCCCTGCATGAACTTTCTACAAGATCTCCAAGACAAGCTCTTGGACCCTCGCCTGGGATGTCTGGCTGACTCCCAGCTCCATGACAAGGATCACCTTTGAAGTTATACTCTGCCTGTTACTTCAATGGTTCCCCCCTGGGTTCACTTCTGGGATCAGTGTGGTTTGTCCTCCCGCTTCTGGGATGGTTTGGCCCCCTTCTGGGACTGGTTTGATGCACTCAGCTTCAGGAATATTATGAAAATACATATATATGCATGTAAGTAATCTACCGTAAGTGTATCTGCTGTTATATTATCAACATTTAGAAGGGATGAGTTTGTAGTAACCTGTAATATTATATATATACACTTGTTGCTGCTGTTATTGATTGCTGCCAATAACTTGTTATAGCTTGAGACATATATATTCATTGTTCTGATAACAGGTATATTTGCTAGTGGTGAATACTGTATTATTTTTCGTGGCCTTAATAAAACAGAAAAGTTGAGGGGATGGAGTCTCCATGTCCTTGTGTGTTGCAGAATCCTACAAACTCACGGCCGCATTGTCCTTACTCCCACAGGCTGGGTAACCCTTCAGGTCATGACAACTCTCCAGTTAACAATTCCCTCTGATCTCCTCCACAGCTCCATTTCTGCATCACAGAGCACCGGAGCCAGGCTTACCTTTCCTTGCAACTGCACAAGACAGATAAAACTCACTTCTCAGCCTACTCCAAACTCTCAGACCTGTTTCTGCAGCCTAATCCAAACTCTCAGACCTGTTTCTGCAGCCTAATCAGTCATTTCCAGCCTTGTAGGAAGCAGAGATCAGTTTCTACAGCCCAGCAAAGTGTAGTTCTTGGCACTCTCCTCTGCAGAGTTTCACCTGCTTCATTTTGGACCCAGCAGAGCCAAATCCCCTCAAATTTCCTCTCCTTCTGAACCTTCTGCATCTCCTCCCCACTCCACCCTCCTGCAATGCTTACAGGTCCTTTCGTCGCACCACCCCATTTGTGAACTAAGGGTTAAATGATATTTATATTTTTCAGAAACACAGGGCATCAAGAAAAACCCTTTTAAATGAGTGTGAGGAGCCCAATGGGCATATTTTAACCCCCATTCCTATGTAGTTACTGAAGGAGGGACAGAAGCAGTAGCAACTTGCGAAGCAAAAATCCACAAACATTTCCATAGCAACAGAGATTATCTACTGGGAAATGCTTTTTGATTGTGTTAAAGGAGTGTTACATCTTATTTTAAAACTTGCTGCAGTCTTGTTCTATTAGTAGCACCGCACAGCTACTAATTAATCTGAAATATCTAGATAACAAGTCAAATCCCTGTGAAAACCAAGTAACTTTAAAAAAAAAATTAAATAATGCGTTTTGGAAAGGGTTATATGCATTAGATTATTTTTTTTTTGCTGCTTTACTGTATGATGACATTAACACCAGGATCTTTCAATGGTGATAGCATGGATGATCTTGTTTCCATGTCAGCTTACAAGTGCGACAGGAGACAGCTAAGAAGGGATAATCTTGAGGGAAATCTCTGGCAAGACCAGAAGGCGCACTGGTGAGAACACATCAACGAAGGAGGCTTTATGGGGTAAAAGACTCTCCTTAGACACTGACAGTTAGTATTTCTTCCCCATTAACTCATGCACAGGCCTTGGACCAAAGGTGTCTATCATGGGAGCTGAGGACAGTGAAATCAAAGTGCTGCAAAGGAATGATGCCTTTTGGCATTATTACCTCCTCCTTCCAAAACCACCTTGTAGTACAAACAGTTTACTTTTTTTCCTGTTAAAACAACCTCAAAGGAGGCTTTCTTATGAGTTAGGAAGGTGCATTTTCCATATGAAAAACATGTACTGACTGGCGAACACAATCCCTTTTAATCTTCACCTTCCTGAATCACAGCTTCTCATCCAACTCTGTAGCTTACAAAGCCCTGGAGTTTAACTAGCGGGTCTGCTCCTCATACTGGAGTGACCTCCTGATGTGCAAGGCTTCTAATCTGGCTCCATGGGCAGGTACTTCTCAGTGTCAAGTACCACCCTCTCCCAAGTTACAATTTGAAACAAGCTCTCTAATTTACCATGGGAAAATCTTCCTCTGCGGGGGAAGCAGACTGAGTTACTTTGCTTATTTTCAGACACAAATAAATGTATTTGTGTTGTGGAAGAAGAGAGAACTTTCTCTTTGTGCAGATGTCGTCCTGTCTGTCACCATGTACAGTGTTCCTGATTTTAACTTCTGCATTAGCAGGCAGTAAAATGAGCACTGAATATCTTCAGGGTTTGACCCCTTCATGTACAACATCCATCAAGGACAATATATACAGGACAAACAGTGAAGGATGTGCAAGTAATCCTTGCTTCATAAATCTATTTGCGAGTTGTGAAAAATCACTCACCATGGACTAAATCTATTTTTGTTAAAGAGGATCATAAATCAATTCAGAGCTTTCTGCAGATGTCTTCATTTCTCATCCAGTTGCTACAGCTGGAGGGGCTGCACTGGAGAAGGCTGATGTTACTGATGTTACTGCTTCAAATAGTTGGGCGCAAAATTGCATAACTATCAGCATCTTTTAAACATACCACTACTACCACACTATTGAACCACCTTCTCAGTCATGTCTAGGTCTGTCTAATAGCAGCACTTCAGCATTACACAGATGAAAACTTTCACCACCAAGAGGAAACACATTTTAAAACAACAGCTTAACTGCACAATTAATTCTTCTTGTAAAACGCTGATGTCAGTTAGTACTGCGCTATTCCTGTTGAAGTAAATGTAATAGATCTAATGTATCTACTCTGCTTCACTGATAATTAGTGTAAGTGGGGCCATTACAAGTTTACCAACCAGGTGTCCTGACATCGTGTATGATCTATCAAACTCGAGTTTTAACTGTCTCCACCATCTGACCCAACACTGTACACGGAGTGTCACTGGGGTATTATTTCCTAAGTATCCAGACACATTTTCAGTGTTTCCCAGGGGCCTGCTATTGAGCAGATGTTTAGTACCCTTGCCAGGAGCCCTTTACAGCCTTGTGAAAATTCCCAAGAAGGTTGGCAACAGTTTGTGAGGGAGAGCCAGCCAGTTCTACCTAACTCACAGAACCACAGACTGGCTGAGGTTGGCAGGGATCTCTGTAGAGCATGTGGTCCAACCACCCTACTCAAGCAGGACCACCCAGAGCCAGTTATCCAGGACTATGCCTCAATGACTTTTGAGTATCTTCAAGGATGGAGACTCCACAACCTTGCTGGGCAACCTGTCACAGTGCTCAGTCACCCTCATATTAAAAGGGTGATGTTTAGGGGGGGCCTACTCTGTTCCAGTTTGTGCCCATTGCCTCTGGTCCTGTCACTAGGTGCCACTGAAAAGAGCCTGGCTCCGTCCTCTTTGCACACCCTCTTCAGGTATTTCTGTACATTGATGGGATCCCCCCCAAGCCTTCTCTTATCCAGGCAGAACCAGCTCCCTCAGCCTTTGCTTATAAGAGAGATGCTGTAGTCCCTTTGTGGCCCTTCATGGAAAATTTATTCAGCTTTAGGCACCTGAAGCCATTTAAATGAACCAC
The DNA here is from genome assembly GCA_033558185.1 of Dromococcyx pavoninus. Lineage (NCBI taxonomy): Eukaryota > Metazoa > Chordata > Aves > Cuculiformes > Neomorphidae > Dromococcyx > Dromococcyx pavoninus. The sequence goes on from JAUMJL010000796.1 coordinate 227,100, forward strand.
TTGTTTAAAATTGCACACATGCTCATTGGGTTAAGGTTTACACCACAAAAAGAGAAAATTGCTTCTTCACCCAGAGAACAGGAAAGTCTACAGAACAGCAGGGTATGCACTGCTCACAGAACAGCTGGCACAGCAAATAGCTTAATTCATTACACTTGCAATCTAAATGGTTTCTCTTGGAAGGAGATTAGGAAAGCTAGAGATTTTGACCAGTGGGTCTCGAACAGTAGGACAGGATCTCTAGTGCAAGCATGCTCCTGCAATACACCTCCCTTGAGCACATTCGTGCTTTCTCTCAGCACTACCCACATTCTTGTCTACTGTCTCCCTGCCAACTACTTCATTGTCTTCTGCTTCTTGCCACAAGCACAGAGCTCCCAAACCAATATCCAGACCATGCCCATCACCCATGAGGCCAGTCTGTGCTCAGCCTTGTTTGCTGCACGTTTGGATCTCACTCATACATTCCTTCCTCCACTTCTTCTATACAGGAGGGGTTTTCCAAACAATCAGGTTCACTCCAGCTTAAGTGAAGTTTGAAGCATCTTCACAAAGGATTAAAAGCTAGAAACATCTGGATTCCTCTGTCATCCATCCAAAACCCAGAGCTCTTTTTTCATACATTTTTATTTTAGAGGTTGTATGGCAGGGACTACGCTTTTAAGACAGGAGATCATGTGCACGTTTTACCACAGAGCTATGATTCACATTAACAATTCAAAAATTATCACTTGCATTATACTACATGATGTTCCTCCCAAGACAGTCATTGATGACTGAAGCCACATCTCAGATTCATGACAGCAAAAGGAAAAAAACAACTTGATTGCATGGAAATGTCTGGCACCACCTCTTCTCTGTCTGCTCTGACCACAGATGACTGAATGCAAATTTTCAGGACTCAAAAGTCAGGGGCTCTCTGGACAGCACTGTGAAACTAGATGTTTCACATTTGCCACTGACTTACTTAGCTCCCTTTGCAGTCAACGAAGGACACGATCCATGTCATCCTAAAGCACATTTTAACTGTCAGATGAATCACACTCAAAAATTACTTACTTCATTAAGCATCATCTTGGATACTGCACTATAAACATCCCAAGTTAGATTAATTTAATCCTAGCCCCAGTATCTGTGAGAAACATTCAGCCTTCTGTAATTTGCTAGAGGACTTTTATCTGCCTGACTTCACCGTGATGTCTCCTGTCAATGGCAAATCTCTGTGATTTATTTAGATTGGAAAAGAAAAGCAAAAAAATAATCTGGTGCAGCAAGTACCAGCAAGTCTCAGTAATGACTTGTCTTCTGCATGGACTTCAGAAATCATGCCACACTCTCAGGTTTTATTTTCTAAGCCCTAAGCTGCTTCTGGTGATGATCCCACAAGCCCAGCTCATCCTCCAGCATTGAGACTGCCTTATTTCCCAGGAACAATAACACAGCTTAGCACATGGAAAGTTCCTCCTTAAGCAGAAGATGGGGCTTTCTAGGGAAACAGTCTGCAAGTTGAAAAACCCTACCGTCATCACAAACCTTATCTCAGAAGGTGCACAGTGCACTACTGCATCAAGCTGTACACAACCAGGTTGGGAAAAAAGCCATATGATCAAATAAAACATATACCTTAAAACACTTACTTAAAACACTTCTCCACTTCCCTGTCCACTCACATACATTTTGTACCTGTAGCTGAGAGAATGAAAATACTATTTTACACATACATACCTACATTATGGATACACACACATACAAGCATGGAAAAATATAGATCTCATTTCTAAGGAACTATGTGCTTTCTTACTAATTGTTTGGGATTTTAACATTGAGAATTCCAGAGGCCAAAGATTTTAAGGAACTACGTCTCCAAATTTTAGTTCTTCATCTTCCTCTCTACTTAGCACTGCGGTCCTCATTTGCTTGCCAGGAAGTGGTAGCCACTGTATGTACACCCATGTAAGCTGTCAAAACCAGTCTTTTATGAAAAGTATTACCTGTCTGAAAATCCAATATCTTACAATACTTTCCTGTACCTGAGCATTTATCTTGCTGAAGCATTCATATACCTGTTATTCATTTTTTAAGCAGAAATGGAATAAATAAGATCTATGTTTCTAACAACACACTCCTTGGTCTGCCACTGCTTTAATTATGGGTCTTTTAGCAAAATTGGCTTGGGTGTTTTTCTTTCAGGTATATCAGAATTGCAGGTGTCTCGACATGCCACGCAATACTATTTCATTTTAACATGTTTGCTGTTAAGACAGTCTCACAAGACATGCAGCTTGCTTTCACTCAAGACTGAGGAAATGGCATTGCTGTATCACACATAACAAGTCAATGACCTATAATGTTTACTACTTGACAAATATCCCAGCTGGTCAAGCACTCTAGGAAAGGAAACTCCCTGGGCTGCTGTGAAGGAAACCAATGACTTGGTCTCATGACGCGGTCCCAGCTGGGGCTGGGCAGAGCACAGGTGATGTGTCTCAAGAGATGGGCTCCACAAGCAGACATCTTTCAGCTGTGGAAAGGCAAGAATCACACCCAGGTTTAATCACCTCAGCAAGGTCTGGACACTGGAGTCACCTCCCTCCAACCTCCTCAGCCACCTCCTCATACTCTGTAGCACCCTGCTGAGTGCACAATCCTTTGGGTCCACAAGTTCATCTCTTAAAGGCTAGAGCTCCAACCTACAAAATATCTAAGAATATGCTGTGCAAAGGGTTTCTGAACACAGTAATTCTCTATTCAAAATTAAAAGGCAACTGAAAATCACAGAAAGCATCCTGAAGACATCTGTCTTGTTCTGCCTTTGGGAACTGTGGTTGTCCACCTGTGTCCTGGAAAAGGCAGGTCAGGACACTGTCCTCATCATTCTGGCATGGCTCCCCTGCTTGAGCAAGTGAATGTGGTCCATAAAACAGGACATGCCCCTTCTTGAAACAGCTGTCCAGGTATTTTCCTGTGCAGCTTTCATATCACCCCCAGAAGCTGGTCCCTCCTAAGTGACCTCTGCCCTGCTAAAGCAGTTCTGCCTGGGAGCCAGCCTCTTCCGTAAGGACATCCCATTTCAATAGGTTATTTGACACTTTCCTTCACTAGCCTTCAGCCACCATTCCTTAGAAATGCAGTTCAACAGGGGTGTAAATGTACAGTAGAGGAGATGAGGAACTACACACTCCAAAGGACACAGCAGTGTGACATAGATACCATAACTCAGCAGGTAAAATTCTGAGTTCCTCTCACTCTGTATTTATAGCCAGAAAATTTAATAAATTTCCAAATAAATATCTACATGGCATGATTTTAATGCATTTTAAAAAAAAGAAATGTAAGAAGCCAGATTTGCTTTTCACTCACTCTTAAGAATCTACCATTAATTTTTTTCCAAGGAACATTCCACAGCTGTGTCTTGCAGGGCAGCCTCTGGCCAGGGATAACAGGGATGTCAGCTTCAGGCTTTTCCTGTGCTGACTGCAGTAGGGAGTCTCTGTACCACGGTCCTGTGTGAGGAGAAACACATCATAAATGGAGCATCAAAGCAGACCAAGAAGTATAGAAATTTACCATTGGTGCTTTCTGCAGCACTCGGCTGCCTGAATACACCTGGACAAACCCAGCCATTTCCTCATGAGGTTTTCACAGCCGCATCCTACTGTAAACAAAACAAGCTCAAACCATGGCTCTCCAGTTTGGTTCCCACTAACTCATCTCTGAAAATGCAAAGAGCTGCACAATTATAAAAACAAAGAAAATGAGACAGAGACCTTTGCATTTTCACAGAAATCACTCAACAAATCAATAAAATCAGGAAAAGTAGTTATGCTTCTCTCTCTAGTACTTTCCTCATCACATCCTGCTGTCACCACAGCCCAGGTATCCTGTTTCAGCCATGGCACCTAGGTGGGCGCAAGCAAGCAGATTTTTCTTTGGCTATGGGAACTTATTAGGTGTATTTGCTAAGGTTTCCATTCTCAGCCTGTCATGCCTCTCTTGTTCTCTTTACACAAATATTCCTACTAGCTCCCCCTTCTTGCTGCTTTTCCAAGTTTATTTGTCCCATAACTGTCACTACATCCTTTCTAAAGCCATTATGTACCCTATAAACTCCAAGCAGACTGCCACGTTAACAGTATTCTTGAGCAGATCAGAAGATTCACAGGCCTGTACTGGCAGAACAAGCAGGTCTCTAATATTCTGGGGTCATAAATTCAACCCTTGAGGCATGCAGTGGTGAAGGGTCAAGAGCTCAGAGTGGTTCACCTTCTAAAGGTAAAATGGCAGCTTTGTACATCTGTAGAGAAGCAAGCTGCAAAAGCTTCACCAGGGCACAGAGGCAGAATGAGCTGCTGCCATTTTAACAGTGATGAAATGGACTTTTACGCTCCTTCTAAATCCCCTATAAGTAGAGGCAAAAGTGCTGCCAGACTGGGCTGCTGGTAAAACAGAACAAGCCTTAAAGTAAAAGTTGTGTTCAGCTACCACCTCTAAACAGCACTGATCACACTGGTGAGTATGGTGATTCCCTTCTCTTCCTGGAGGCCATTGACACACTATGGAAACATAGTTTGACAATTACACGCTTTCCTGCCCTACCTCTGACATCCAGCAAAAGTAAGAAATATTTCATGTGAAAACTTCCAGCAAATCGGGGAAGTATTCTAGCAAAGCAGCATTATTCCATGCTAGCCTGGTTCATGCACGTATCTCTATGTATCTACTTCAGGACACTGCTGGGAGAAGGACTTCTGGACTAGCCACGTTTAACCATTCTCGTACACAGGTGAAAAGAGACACAAAAGAGCACACATTCCCATGCTTCAGTAAACTCACACACATCTTACAAAAAGTTAATACCTGTGTAGGGTGGTCTTTATTTTTTCTTCCTTATTTTTTAAAGAATGATAACTTTTCAAGTGAACCTTCTGTCAAACAGAAGTGGAGCAGTGGTCATCTCCTCAGTCATCTCCTCCCCTTATGGTTTAGAGAAGAGACTAAACAGTCTGCTTGGGAGTGTCTGGCTCCACAGGCTGAAAATGAACCCTCTGGTCTCAGTGGAATGTCACTACTTGTTCAATGATGTTCACGAGTGATGGAAGTCATTTGGCCTGCTTGAACTTTTAAGAACTGCAGACAGAAAACTGCCAAGAATAAATAATCTCTCTTGATCTCTGAAGCAGAAATCATTGCTGAAATGCCAGTTCAGTGACTTCAATTAGAGAATGCTGTTGGAAGAGCTTACAGTCCCTCTTTCCTACTAATTAACATTTCTGCATAATTCAGCTGTTTTTCCTACCCTTCTTCCTAATGCATTTAGATCAGAAGATGTGTTACTGTGCAAAAAAGTGATGATAAAGAAAGGCACTGGAAAACTTACCCCCAGTTATGTCTGTAACTTGACCTTTTTGTACTGTTTTGCTGACTATGCTGTCAATGACAACGCCCTTGGCTTGCAAAGACATTGTTCTATTTCATTTTAATTAGAAACATCAGTTGAAATAAACTGTACCTAAACTACAGGTAGACTATTAATAGCCATGCTCAAGATGACGTGCAAAACGATGTAGCCTAAAGTCAGAATCACAGAAATGGAAATCTGATAGAGTTCTCCAAAGCTCATCTAATCCCACAGTTTCTCTGGACTTTTTTCCCAGTCTCACAGCATCAAACATAAAACTTGAAACTGCCTTGCCTGGAAACCATTCTCCCTTTATCAAAATCCTTATCATTCCCACAGGATATTAAAACCACTTCCCTTCATATTGTTGAATTCAAGCCCCTTGTCTCTATTTCACTGCTTCCACTCTCTCCTTCTCTAAATCATGAATATTCTTTTTTTAAAGGAAAAATTAGGAAAAAAAATAGCAGTATTACAAGTAGAATAAAATAGCTACACATTTCTCTTGACCTTCCTCACATCCCTCTCTTGGATGAAATTTTTTACCAGTACACTTCAAGATGCACATTGGGCATTTACTTTCTCATAAGGAAATGAGGAAGTCCTCTGTAACCATCAAGAACCTCTATTATCATTAACAGACTCAGGTAGAAGCCTGCCTATTTGGTTGGGTTTTTTAAGGTGGAGTGAAAACCCAGGAGCTCCTTAAAATATCAACAGATTGTTTAGATGCTGTGCTTCAGATTCCTTGTTCGAATTTCTTCTTCATTTTTTATTTCTGCAAGCAAGTCAGAATGTGGAATCTGACCCACTAGCAATCACATAGGTACAGCTACTGACAGTGAGCATAAGTGAGACAACAGCAGAAGAAACAGATCTTCATGTCCTAAAGGCCTAATGCAAATAAGGAGGGTGGTTGTATGGATACGGAGGACAGCCCTAATCCACAAAAAGCAGCCACAGATGAGTTTGCTGGGCCAAAGCGCATGCTTGCAGCAAACCTCCACTTCTCCACCTTTGATGCTTTCATGCATCAAGTCTTGACACCAGAAGACACTTAGTGTGAGAGGCTGCATAGCAGAAGGACTTCCAGCACCACTGCACCTGAAAAGGGACCTGACTCCTGGGCTGCATCTGGGCAGCAGAGTTCCCAAGCAGGACCTTTCCCAGCAGTATTTCTACCCATACACAGTGTAACACCATGATCCCTCTGGGAAGCAGCTCAAGAAGGGAACCAAGAGCTGTGAGCTCCATGTCCAATGTACAAGGCTTGATAGGGCAAAACCCAAATGTTTGCTCTTGTGCAGCCTCTCATTACCCAGAAAGGCTGTTGGTTGTGTGGAGCTGTGCTGCATGAGGGCTCAAGGCAGGTGGACAGCACGCCCGAGGACAAACCAGTTCAGCTGAACAAAACAAAACGGGGCAATTTGATTTTGGCTTTCAACCCAACCACTATACTGACCCCATCCAGACTACAATTTAACATAGTGTAAGCTGGATTTCTTCTCTCTTCTTTTACCATGTGGTTCACTGAAACACAAACTGTAACACAATCTAAGCTGTAACTCAATTCACAGACTGCAAAAGAAGATTAACTTAACAAGACCCAAGTTCGACTCCTTTTACCCTTTGCTGTATAACTTCAGTCATCACTCACTAGCCACACTTTTCAGAAGTTCTTACGATTAATGCAAATGTTGATTGTTCAGCTCATTTTTATGCAATGCTTCAAGAATTAAACAATGTTTCAGTTCCCTTATCACAGCCTCAGTATCTGTGAATTAACTTACTGTCATTGGACTAAACGACGGAAAGTAAAATATAGGCCATTTTCACAAATCATGTAAAAAGGATTGTTTCTTGTTATTCACTTATTCCAGCTGCTTTACAATACAGCAAGTGTCTCTATGGCCCCATATTTCAGCGTAACAGGAGCTGATGCTGGTACTTACCAAGTTGGAAATATAAATTTAACCTCTCAAATCCCCAAATGAAAAACTTGGGTATCTGAGTTTTGGTAACCAGCTTAGAAAACTGTGATTTCTACTCTGGGAGAGCCTGCTTATGAGCCTTGCTGAAATGCTGCTCCTTTCAAAACTGCAGTTCATTAATGAACAGAGAAAACAACATACTGACAAATAATTCAGCCTGTGAACAAATACTGTCAATCTGAGGTAGTCAACTCCTTTTTCCCTTTGGTCTTCATAGGCAAAGTCTGCTGCGAGATCCCTATGTGTACCAGTGCAGTCTGGGAAGGACAGCAGCAACCAACAGTAGGGGAGCAACAGGACAAAGACTACTTACAGAAGCTGAATTATTCAAATTCATAAGGTTGGATGGGATTCACCTGTGCTGAATGAGCTGGTCAATCATTTCTCTACCATCACAGAAAATGATGAAGTGGAAGAAATCCCTTAAAACTGGAAAAGGTAACATTACACTAGTCTTCAGATGGGATAGATGGGAAGGAGGACCCACGAAAATACAGTTCAGCTATCTTAGTCCCTGGAAAGATAATGGAGCACATTCTCGTGGAATACATGTCATGGCATGTGGAGGATGAGAAGGTAAATCACGAACAGCCAGCCCATCCATGCTCGACTAATCAATGAGCTATTGTTTGGTATCAATTACCCCAACGATGGCATTGAACGCACCTTTGGCATATCTGCAAATTGCACTAAATTGCGGGAATGGCTGACATGCTAGAAAGTCACACGGATCCAGTGGGCTTGACAAACTTTAGGACCAAGCCAATGGACATCTCCAAGGAGAAGCGTGAAGTTCTGCACCAGGGCAGAATAGCCCATGGGCCAGTACAGGCTGAGAACTGACCAGATAAGCAATAGCCCTGCTAATGAACCCAGGTGTTACAGTGGTCCCTGCGCTTAATGTAAACCAACAGCGTGCTTTCACTGTGATTATCTCAGAGAAGAGACCAGCACTTGCCTCTCTACAACCTCCTTTCCAGTAGTTGTGGAAAGCAATAATGTCCCCCCTCAGCCTCCTCCAGATTAAAAAGCCCAGTTCCTTCAGACGCTCCTCATAAGACTTGTGCTCCAGACCTTCATCAGCTTCATTGCCCTCCTCTGGATGTGATGCAACACCTCAATGTCTGTCTTGTAGTGAGGGGCCCAAAACTGAATGCCGTATTCAAGGTTCAGCCTCACCAGTGCAGAGTACGGGGGATGATCACTTCCTTACTCCTGCTGGCCACACCATTTTTAATACAAAACATGCTTAAGTATGCAGAAAGAAACTACTGCAAAATACAGTCACAAGTAGTTTGCGTCTTAAATTCAAATGCTTTTTCATTTTTAAAAGGTACCAAATATAATCAACATTCCAGATCTATGTGTAGTATTCATTTTGACTTTTATTTCCTACAATTTTTGACTCTTCTACTAAGAATTTATATTTTGCAAAGCCAGTGCACCAGTATTAAGAAATGTTGCACTACAAAAAATGTAACTGTGATCACATAAGCTCATGCTATTACTGAATTCATGCAATTCCTCCTCCCACTCTATTTTTTCCAAGCGCAAAGGTATGCTGCAAACAACTGTTTTGTTAAAAGAGACCAGAACACATTTGTATTTTAGCTCCCTCCACTACCACCCATATATTTCAAATGAGGCAGATTTCTCCATCTGGTAACCACCAATTTTGAACACCATTAGAATGTACTGCTGTTCAATTAATTTCCATTTTTTCTGTGTTTACTTCTTGGATGCACTTATACACTACTTCTACTTGGGAACAAACACTGGGTGTACCGTGAAAACAGGTTCCCAAAATGTCTCAGAGGGTGTACAAGGAGCACAGGTTATGTGCTGTTACAATTGCATTCAAAATATGAGGTTCCTTTTTTAAAAAAAAACACAGACAGACCAGGAACATCAGTGGTGGAAACCTAATTAACCGTAACTCAATTTAATTTTGATTGTCTGTATTGTTCTATTCCCCTCACCAGAACACAGCTAGTGTGATTTCACTTTAGTATCTTCTCTTACCTGTACTCTTTGAAAGCTGTATACATATAAACATATATATAAAAACTATATAAAATATATACACACACACATACATAAATTGTAACAGAAATAACTTTACATCTACACAAATAGTTCATCTGGCAATTACTATCTAGAATGCAAATGGAAATTTCTGAAATTACCACAACTTGCTGCTAATTTACACACTGTTTGTTAAAAACTACTTACAATCTGAAATTTGATTCAAAGAAAAGGGTCTGGAGGGTGAAATAGGTCAGCTAAAAAAAAAAAAAGTAACAGTTTTTCTAATAGCTTTTTGAACAGTAAATACACCTGCAACGCAAAGGTCAAGTTTTCCCCTCTACCACTATAATCTCTGTTTTATCAGCACCTTTACTGAGAACAAAGCTTTTCCTCACACTTACATCTTCACTAACCAATACAATACAGATGCATTTTCTAGGGCAATTTCTACAGTATTTTGCCATAGTTAGAAACAGCTGGGAGTTAATTAATTTCTCTCAGTGAATTATGACCCTCATGCCAGAAAGACATCAACTCTGCAAAATAAAAAGGACAGCTCTTTTGCTTTGTTTGCAGGGCACGGGTTTGTGTTAAAATAAGCTCAACTCTATTTTTAGAAGAAAACATCTATCTATTCAGTTTTTCAATGTTAACTACTAAACAGAAGTGTTAGAAATAGACGCAAGGATTAAGTGAATAATTTATGATACTAATAAAATACAAGCTCTTAATGATTTATAATGATCCCTCAGCATTATCAGCTTCTCAATTCAGTATTTCTATCACAGCATTTACCAATGACCACCAGCAACTGAAAAAATGAATATTTTCTCAGCATGGTAAACAAAGCCAAAATGCTGAAAAAGTCCACCCACTCAGCCCTGCCCAGTACCAGGAAAAAGCATGCTATTAAAAGCAGGTCTAATACCGTCACTTCTCCCAAGTACAAAAACCATTTTACTGTAAACTCATCACAGTTCCTCCTCTGAAGTCCAAGGAAAGTGGCTACAAAAACTTTCCAAATTACATTAAATCCACACGAGGATCTTACGCTGGTACACAGATAATTAAAACATGTAGTTGGCAATTAATATTTTAATGTCTTATACAGGATAATTTAATAAACATGCAATACATGTTATTTTGCAGATCGCCTTTGAGCCTGACTCCTGCATGGACAGTTATCTATTCAGTTCCTTTAAGCACTTCAGCAGTTTGTTCAGAGAAGTTCTGGACCTAAAAATCACTGCCAAGAATTTGGAGATAAGTCTTTTTTTGTTAGACAATCTAACAAATAAATCATGGGAGCAGTATCAGTGAGGATTGTGAACGCCTTTCCCAAGGACGAGCAAAACATCAGCTACTTTTACAAGGCAAGTTGTGGGTCGGTCCCTTGCACAGTAAATAATTTCTTCACATTGATAGTCTTGGTAGCTCCATCTGGAGAACGTTTATTGTGGAGGTGAGGCTGGAGCAACTGGGCACTACCTGGCAGTCTCAAGTTTGCTTCAATACACAAGGCTTCAATAACGTGATTTGGAGACACAGCCATAAGATTGAAAAGGTACAAATGGCCAGGTAGCTTTGCTTGCTGTCTTTTAATTATTATTTTTCACTTTTCCTAATTGAAAAAGGGAAAAGATGAACTATTGCATTTGTTTAACATTTGAAATGAGTTGGCTGGCAACAGTGAACAATTCTCCACTTCCCAACAACTCAGAGAATGCTGAAGGACAGACACTATTCACCTGTTGGGGTTCCAGCTGCATCAGTTCCCACACCAGCCATCACATGAAAAGTGAGAAATTCAATATTAAGACAGCCAGGTAAATGTTTTCAGGTTTCCTCAGTGTCTAGCACAACTGTAATCCTTACCTGATCCACTGCTAAGAATCCCAAACTGGAAGTCTGAGCAAACCAGTTCTGCTATGTTTATTAAAGTAAATGAGATTGTTGAAGGAGAGTAGAGTAATACTGTAGTACTTCATGCTGCAAGAATGGCACTGGGAGAGAACCTGGTTTTCTTTAAATGACTTTTCCTTCCAAAATCCACTTATTTATTTATCTTTAGAAATCGTATTTTGTAGCTGCTCGCTGGTTTCCATCTTCGTAGACTGCCAGAAAACAGAATTCCCATGATAAGAAATCAGGTTCAGCAACTCTCTTTCACCCTTACGAATTTCAATTGGGAGCTCATAAGTTGAATTTCTTTTTATTCACACATCATCTTCCACTGTGACAGAGTTCTGGACAATGATGGAAAGATTCGTTTCCTTACTATAGGGTAATTCCTTTACATTTGAATAAATATAGTTTGATCTTTATACAGAGGCAGTTTTCAGCATGAATTTTACAAAACATTGGAAGAAGCACAGAAAGTATATTCCGGTTTTCTCTCAGTTTACAAACTGATGTATCAACAATAAAAGCAAAGATAAAAAGAAATTTAAAACACACACACAAAAAACTTTAATAGGAAAGGATCTTGCTGTTTTTATGTCTCTCTGGGCTGTTCTCCTCCCTGTTCTGCTGCCATCTTCTCATGTCTCCACCTCAAAGCCCGTCTCCTGTCAGTCACCTGCACTCAATCTGCTTACTAACGCAATGCTTTTCCTTTCTTGCTTTCTGTCAGAACCCCTAAGCACCTCACAGTCTCCCCTCCATTGTAAATATTCAGATCAGCACTTTTTATAGAGTCTCAGTTCAATTTAGGGAACTAAACAACATGTTTTCCTCTTTTATCATTTCATTTACACATTGCAAAATACTTCTGAAATATACAACTAGTTTACAACACATCTACAATACCTTTATCAATGATCTGGATGAGGGGATCGAGTGCACTGTCAGTAAGTTTGCAGGTGGAACCAAGTTGGGTGGGAGTGTTGAGCTACTTGAAGGAAGGGAGGCACTAAAGAGGAATCTGGACAGGCTGGATCAATGGACCAAAGCCAACTGTATGAGGTTCAACAAGGCCAAGTGTCGGGTCCTGCACTTGGGGTACAACAATCCCACGCAATGCTACACACTTGGGGAAGCATGGTAGGAAGGCAGCCCAGTGGCAAAGGACCTGGGACTGTTGGTCAATAGTTGACTGAATGTGAGCCAGCAATGTGCCCAGGTGGCCAAGAAAGCCAATAGTATCCTGCCTTCTATCAGAAATGGTGCAGCCAGCAGGACTAGGAAAAGTAATTGTATCCCTGTACTTGGCACTGGTTAGCCCGCACCTCGAATACTGTGCTCAGTTTTGGACCTCTCACTACAAGAAGTACATCAAGCTGTTGGAGCATGTCCAGAGGAGAGCAACGAAGCTGGTGAAGGGTCTGGAGCACAAGTCTTACAAGGACCAGCTAAGGGAACTGGGGTTGTTTAACCTGGACAAAAGGAGGCTCTTTACAACTACCTGAAAGTAGATTTTAATTTACTACATTAAGACAAGAATAAATCAGGTACACAGCAACAACATGAAGTCTTCAGCATAGAGACAGAAGTTGAGCTGATGTTTATCTCAAGGTAATCTCATCCACAAGGAGCAGAAAACAAAGAAAAATGCCGAGGGCACAACCACAGAGAACAATTACCAGAAAGAGAGAGTCCTCCAAGCAAACTGCTGAGGAGGGAGAATAACCCAAGAAGGACACCACCAGAGAAGGACACCACCAGAGAACAAAAGCATCGGCAGGATTTAAAAAACATCGGGGACTGCAGACAGCTGACAGCTCAAGAGAGGCTGGGGAGGCAGTGTGTGTTGTAAACTTTGATGAGGAAAAGGTCAGTGAAGATGCTGCTCAGACCGAAATGTGCAAAGCTGGACTGGAAATGGCACAGGTGCATTAGAGAGAGGCACTACATCAACTGCTACTGACAGCATGTTGAGCAATGAGAAGGGATAAGATGGTTGCAGAGGGTACCTACAGATGCAAATCTAACTGGTGATGGTCTGGCCTTTTTTCAAGATGGAAGAGATTCAAATGAGCTTTATGCTGCTACCAAAACCAGAGAAAGAAATGATGATGGTGGTTACTAATCGAAGAGATGAAAAAGCAGTGACATTTTGGAGAAAGTACATCATCAGCAGGGTAAGTGGAGGGGCTGGCAAAAGAGGGCAGGCAAAGAACTTTGACCTTTACTGCAGAATGGAAGGCTTGGAAGATGGGAGATCACAAGCAATGAAAAAACTTATTTTACCAGTATTTTTTTCAATGCAATTGCTGAGAGCCTACACAAAGAGAGATCTGGAGGGAGAAAAAGGGGACCCACCCTAACAAAGATAAGCCCAAGCTGGCAAAAACTTCGCTGGAGAGGGACTGCTGTTAAGCTGCAGGGACCAACCACATGGCTATGAGCCTACCAGCGTGGTGCTGGAAAAACAGGAAACCAGCCTCGTACTGAGCACAAGGCCAGCCCAGGAGCACATCACAGGGATGTCAGAGCAGATTCTTGGATTATTTCAACAACAAGACAGAAGACACATCAGAAGAAAAAATATACCTTTCAATATCCTTAAATGGATGCTGGAATGACGCTTGGTATGCAATAAAGAAGCAAATATACCCCTGAAGTGTCAATTGTATAAATCATGTTGTTTTGATGTGTTCACGGCCCTACTCACAAGTTGTTCAGAAATTTTAGCTTTTTATTTTCCTGCCCTGTTAAGACCTTCTGGGAAACCTGAGTGTTTCACTTGACAAATAGTTATCCAACATAATGAGAGCTAAAAGATGCAGGAATCATTTGGCAGATTGCCCTATTAGATGTACCGTCCAGATGCTTCCCATTTTTCCTGTGGTCACTGCTTTAAAGAATAGAGTATCTCTAAGAATTAGTAGGAGATACACCAGAAAAGTTTAAATTAGTGATTACTGAGAAATTTCCACATAATAAAAGTGAATAGAATAAGTTTAGTTCAGAGAAAAATATCTACCAAGTCCACCATGTTCTCTACTCGGAAAGAATGAAAAAATTCTTCCTATATAGAGTGATTTACCTGTGCAAAATGGGGTATAAAAAATGCTAGACCAAGCCAGGATAGGTTCACCACAGTGTACTGGATGGTCAGTGCCTGAAGAGTATTCAATAACATGCATTATCAGTGCACAACGTACTGAATTTCTTTCAAGATGACTGGACTTGACTGTGTAAAAAAGCCGGACTGGGTGACACTGCAGCAGCCCTCAGTAATGGCACTAAACTGAGAGCACAGGGAAAATCCCCTCTCATTCTGAGGCACAGCAGAGAGCCAGAGTCTGCCCGAAGACTCACTGTCATGGCTCTTACCTGTTTTCACCAAGCAACACCCAGAGGGGGGAGATGGTAATTTGGTCTCTTTGTTCATTCAGTTCTTAATCTCTCTGTTCAGACTGACAACTGGGGAGACCATTAGTGTCAGCTTTGCTGGGACTTTCTGTTATTAAGGTTACTTAAGCTTTTCCAAGTAAATTGCATGTGTCAAACTAAAATCACACCGGTGATGGGCAAAAAAGCCATTACAGAAGTGGTCTCCCTTTCTATTGATCCACCCAGGAGCAAGAGGGAAGGGAAAAGGCACAATCCAGGAGGCTTCAACCACTTTTTTGCAGTTCCCTGTTCCTCCCACTCATATTCCTATTTTACACTGTTTATAGGCAATAAGTTAATTATTCTCTCACATTCATACACTTAACTGGAAGTTAATGACTGAGCATATATGTCCCTCTCAAAGCCTTGCAATAGTCACCTCGCCTAACTTAAACCTTATAAAAGATTTGGTTTAGACAAATTTCATTTCCTTTTACAGGCAACAGTGAAAAAGAAACAGCTTTGATGCAGTCACAGGACAGGTTCTTTCTGGCCCCTTTCTCTGACTACAAAGGGAACTCGCCTCTCATTTTGACACACTTCTACTTAGTGTGAACCCCATAGTAACAATAAGTTAGGCATCTATTAAAGACAGTACTTTTTGCTATGTTAAGGCTTCCATCTTCTTACAGAAAGAGTTATAAATCCTTTGTCTTCTGAACTCTAATTATAGCCCTGAGCTCCCATCTGCAGGCTACAGGATTCCCACCACCTTTTAACCGCTTTTATCCATCATTTAGCATCTTTAAACAGCAAAGGCATTCCTTGTGCCACTTTGAGTATATCTAATCTTACACTTGCAAAACCTTCAGTAGAAAATAAGCATGATTCTTGACCTTATTAAGTCACAGAGCATTTGTTGTTAACTTTGACAGGGTTTGGGTTTCACTCCAGTTCTTGATACCCAGAGAGCTGTAAGGTTGTTATTGTTCATATTTTCAAAATGGATTTAAATCTTTAGGATATTTTTTTGTATCCCTGAATACAGGATCGTTGTTGGATCTCATGTAATCTGTGGATTTTCTCCATCTATAACACAGCACACTGAAGAATTCTCTCTGCTGGGTGTAATGCCTGCTGTTTAAAATCCATGCATGTTCTTTTAAGTGAACAGCCTGTGATACAATTCCAAGACAAATTTTAAACGAAACAGTTCTTCTCAATTCAAATATATGCGTTCAACTGAATTATGGCATTTTTTCACTGAATCTTTCTTCCCTCTCTCTTGCTAGGTCTTTACTCTTTTTCAGAAGGAAATAAAACAAGACAAGGGAGAAATACTAGAGGGGAAGTTTAAGCACATAAAAGTTAGGCAGTTCCAAGTTATGGCTGCCAAAGCAACATTAATTCAGCTAACTGCACAGTCATTGGAAGGCGCATGCGTTAAAACCAGATACCTTAACAGCCCACAATGCACAGTCACCAAAGAACTGTTACAGTCCTTGCAGGAAAACACACCTTTAAATTTATGAACTTGGTTGCTTATTCTTCTCTGTTTAAATTCTTCATGACAAACATAACTAGCTGCGTCACTGTTTCATTCAGTACCCTGACATTTTAGCCAGATGTTTCAGAGTGATTTATGCCCATCCACCCAAAAGGGGCAAAAAGAGAGGCAAAGATGAAAAAAGGCCCGTGGACTGGTATGACCATGGAGTGAGGTGCCCTCCACGTGAAAACAGAAGAGCTCTTTAGATAACAACAGAATGGCTAGTCTACAAAACATCATCACTTAGTCAGCCTTCTCTAACATTTGGGGAGTTTTAGGACCACCATAGACAGGAATTAATTCAAACAAACGAACAAGTTGTCAAATTTGCCTCCTTAACTATGTCCTGCAACTGAAGAATCTGATGTCCACACTGGCCCACCTCTCTCCCTCAATACCACACTGGAACCCAAACCACCACCATGCAGGCTAGACAAGGGACAGGGAAAGCATATCCACAGGCATCCCAGCCCCATTCTCTTTGATGATTGCAGAGCACACTTAAAGAGACAGATGGAAATCCAGACTTGTCACTTAATTTGGAGATTTTAAACATCACTCTTGAGGAAATACCTCTCTTTCCATTCACTAAAAGAGAGCCCAAGGGAGAAAGGTTGACTTAAGAGTCAAATGGCCAAATTGGAATAGCCTGAGGTTTCAGTAACGCTCAAAAGACTTCAGAAAATGACCTGCTTATCTTTCTCACTCATTCTAAATCATCATATTTAAAACTAGCAAATACAGGAACTATTTTTCCTCACCTAATATAAACTAAAAGGCATACTTTTCATATATGTATGTGAAAGCATTAGATTAGCCCTATTTCTGTTTTGGGTATGGGGACCCGAATACAGGATTTAGCCTCAGTGGTGGTTCCCGCTGTACTGCTGCTACTGACCCATTTCCAGGTTCTTTTTGTAAGAGATCCAGCTCAGAGAAGATGCATAAATGCCTTTGGACAGGCAGGCAGGTCTGTCTGAAAGCACACTCACTGTGCAAGTGAGTGCATACGTGCTTAGTGCACTGCCTGCTTCCTATCAGTGGTAGGAATAAAAACGGAAAAAGGTTCAAAATCAGGTAATACAACTGGATATTTGCCATTGGGATACTGGCAGAACAAACCCCCAAATATCCCAAAGATTTTCTGCTTTATTTGTTCTCTAGAGAGTAACCAATAAGCACACTATTTTGAGGTTAGTCCATCAGATCTTGCTGAAAAGAATTCATGTGATGATGAAAATAGTGAGTAAAAACGTTTTCTTTTTAAAACAATATTGTTATCAGCTCCAATAAAAACACTAGAATGAGGAAAGAAAAAAATTAGTCAGAAATTGAAAACATTCAAAAGAAAAAATATAGCCTTTTTGTGGGTTTTATACACATCAATTACTTTACAAAGTCTTTCTAATTATGTATGCTTTGAACATGTATTTCTAAAATATAGTCAACAGTCATTAGTTTTGTTAAATCATTTGTGCACATAAAATAAAAATTAGGAAAACCGAGTCACCATTTGACATTAAGGTCTTCAACCACAAAATTTATCACAAGTTTTACTCTTAAAAATGGTTAAGGAAGCTTAATGGAGATACTGACTAATTCCTGTACTCTGTTCATCTGTGCAGCAGGGAGACTTCCCTTCTGCATGCAGACAAGAATCAAACCTCTATTGACTTAGATGGTGTAACAGATAGTGACGGATAAACATTTTTTGCAGAATGAAAGAGAAAGAAGGAAATTAAGTAGCTCTGCAGTTCATTGTAAGACTTTCCAATTTACTGATAACAATCAAAATGAGCACAATGAGTTTAGATGCATACAAAAAAATAAAGCACAGGAAAAAAAATACATGGAATGAAGAAGCCAGGTACTGAGTTCTCTCCCACCTACTCAAGTCCTAAGGTTTTGTGATTGCTGCATGGGCACATACTAGTTAATAAAGAAGTCTATTTATTCAGCCATAACAGAAAATAAGATATCAAAATTACTAAAATTTCCTCGACAAATGATAGCTGTAGGGAATTTCTGGAAGTGACTCTATAAAACAAATTAAATAACAGGCAAAAAGGGTACTAAGTGAATTTAAATGCCTGTGTATTTTCCACTAATTAAGGCAAAAAAAACATTTGATTGGTCATCTTGTTTGTACTAAAAACAAGAAGGAAAATATTGACTTGAAGTATTATACATGATTATCTGATATCTGCCTCTATCATCTCAATAAGAGGGAAGGGGTACAGCATTTGCAGTACCCAGGTTGTCTGCATGTTCCATGCAGTACCTGCAGAACCAATTTTCTACCTTTAAAGTTAAGCCTCTTCTAAGTAACCGTATTTTCTGAAATTTAAGAACATGTTTTTCAGACAGTATCTCTCTCTAGAAGTGATAACACTTCATATTTATAGTTATCACCAAAACAACAGGGCACTGGTATGCAGAAATGCCACTGTTTATATTTATCCCTATGGAGACAAAGGTCATAGTGAAATTGGTGGAATGCCATAAGTCAAAGAGTCAAAAAAAGGGGCACACCTGTACGGCAGAATGGACAGGACAGGTGACCCAACACCGACCAATGAAATACTCCATGCCATATAAATCATACTCTGTATAAAATGGAGGGAATCACAAGGGTCAGGTCTATTCTTCTATGGTCAATGTCTAGCAAGGACCTTATCCATCCTTCTGTCCCCTGATCCTGATTCGTGTGTTCCTGAATCCAGCTCCTGTTTGCTGCTCAGTCCAGCCCAGTACCCTTCCCCACGCCTGCTCTGCAGCGTCAGTGGTGATGTATAGTCACTACCAGGTCCTGAGAGCTGTTCCTCCTGTCCCTGCAAGACCTTAACGTCTGGGATGTTTCATGTCTTACTACCTTCCACTTGGTTTCCAAACAGGCCCACAATGCATTATTCCTCACCCTGCAACCCAGAAGATGTGAGGAGGAGAAGGAATCCGCTCTGCAGGATTGCAGAAGATTGTATTTAGCCCAGTTTGATCCCATTCGCAGTAATTTGTGCAACAAAAGAGCTCCAGACCTGCTGGGGGTGGGGAAGAATGGCACATATCCTAGTGTGCCTGATCCTGCCATAAATAAGCCATCTAACCCCCTTCTGAACTACTTGAGTCCTTCAAAACAATTATTTTAGAAGATGGGCATAGACTATCAGTCAGTCTGTATCATCCATATCCAGACATATGATCTTGGATAAACTCTCAGATTTTTCTTTCATGCCCTTGCTGATAACCACCTAAAGCAGAGTCACCTCTTAAGGTGTGTGGGGTTGTGTGCAGGTTTGGACATCCCAAGCAGCAAGAGCCAACAGTCCCTGGCTGCATCAGGCAGTTGACACATGGAGTCAGGACTCAACACAAATTGTGACAAAGGGAAGGAGAATTATAGGTAAACATCACGAAAATAAGGAGCACTAAAGGTTCCAGATAAACCTATGGCACTTTAGGAGCTGCAGAGGCAAGAGAAGTACACTGCTCCGCTTGCCAAAACCTTCAGCAGGGCCAAGCTTTTAAGAAGGGAGACAAGAAATTGGGTTACAGCTGCTATTCACTGAGCCCCAGCATCACCAACACAGAGTGCGGGAGGGTAATGACAAAGTTTAGACCCCAGTTTAAATTCTGTTCTCGAACTTCAGTCTTTTTGTGAACAAAATCATAAGAAAAGGGAGCAAAAAACTCAGTTGCCAAAAGCCTGCCTAATTAGCAGGAATTCATTTGCTTCACATTTCTTGAATTCCTTTCTCTTTGCAAGACAATCGACTAAGAAATACTCCTTCCCTCAAAAAGCACCCAAGCAGAATAAATAGAACAACTAATATAAACTGGCAGCTATAAAGTAACCTATATAGTAGGCAGTCCGGAAGGCTTTGTTCATCCCGACTGCTTTGTGGGCTACAGCCCAGAGGAAACAAAAACAATCCCACATATTCATTCACATCCGCGAACTGTTCATTAAACAGCAGCGCTTATACTTAATCTCACCAGATGCTGGGATGAAACAAGCATTACAGTCTCAGCACACTGAAGGTTTGTTGTGCCAAATAAAAACTGTTATTGTGCTGGCACAATTGTCTGAAAAACAAGCAGATGTGCATGCATGTGAGCACAAGCTAGCAAGCCAGCCAGTCAAGTTCTTCAGTCACCACTTAAGTTTCTTCCAAGGCACTCATACTTTTTAAACTGGTATCATTCGAGCCTGTTACACACAGATTACAGACTAAATTTACGTTCTGTTTCTCCAAATGGACCTCTGTGCCCCGCAGTCACACGCATGCACTCTTTAATGCAGAACTTTGAGTGACTATACCTATTTTTGTCATATTTATTTTCATGTTCTTATGCATTTAAATGAAGCTGAATATAAGAAAAAAGACCAAGTTTGCACAGTAAAAGATCCTAATTCGTAACCTATTTGATAAGGGGAAAAAAATACAGCTGTTCTGCAATAGCTCGGTTAGCGCTATGTAATAATATTAAGTGCATCTTTCTCAAGTCTATCTCAAACAAGTTATTAGATCTTAATCATTATGACCGCTATAGAAAAATGTTTATCAAAACACCTGAGGAATAGTTTTATACCTGCTTCTTTAACACTGAGCTAGGGATGAGAACAAAAACAAAGAAGGCTCATTCTAGTGTTTATTATATCCAGGTGATATTTGCCTCATAGACACATTACACAACACAAAAATGTATCGTTATATTCAACACAAATAGAACAATTATGTTCATTTGAAGCATCCAGATCTAAAGCTCCTCCTGGGCTCTCCAAAGGAAAAGGCAATGTCACTAAAAGCAATTTACTTTTTTTAACCTCTCTCTTGATTTATGGTGTCATATGGAGAAAAAAAGCATTATATATAGCTGCTCATATTACATACTATAGTATGCAAATATCATAGAGAAAAAACAAACAAATAAAATAAATCACAGCCATCCTTCACTGCCATTTACATGTATTTCATCCAGGAAAATAACTATAACTGATTACTTGCAGCAGTAGCAGCAGTAAGAACATGTTGGAGCTTATTTGCCAGAGCTGCGAGAATTAAGCTCATCCTGTGCTGGAGGCGTACCTCCATAAACAAAGTGCTTGTGAAAATACCCTCTTTATGAGGTCTGACTTTTAGTTTCTTGATCCGCAGTGCCATAGCTAAAGAAAATATAATATTTAAATTGAGTTATTAACCAGGTCAGTTCATACAGCAGTGGAGGTGCTGGGATGATAGAAGTTTTACTATGCTAAAATATTAAAAAACAGAAGTAAACTCAACTGAAAGATAAAGGAAAGCACTTCCTGGCCACTGCCACCTTACAATTTGGTGTGAATCAGTACATTTTGAAGGCAATACGCTGCCAATGCACTGGACAGACAAGAATCTTTCACTGAGAAAGCACTCACATAGCACATGTTCAAGTACATTTTTTCCATTCACATTCTTCATTTCACCTGAATGGATCTTGAACCAGAGTGTTATTGGGTTTGATCCTTACTTCTATCATGACCATCAAGGTTGAGCATAAAGAAAATGCAGAACAACAGTGACTCGAGTGCTTTGCTTGCACTGAATGGACATTAGGTAGCAGTGGTCTCCTGGCCCCAGGACTCTTGAGAGTCATCTATACAGATGCATGAAGTATACATAAGTCTAAGGTATTTCTATATGTTTCCTAAGCATACTTTGGTTTACTTTTGTCAGAAACAGACTGAAAGAAATAAAACTTGTGTATTTTCTCAGGGCAGCTGTACAGTCACAAAGTCCCTTAATACAATCACATGACACTACATGAAGCCAGGGTTTATTTTCCCCTTAGAACATCCTAAAAACATCACAACAGGTTCCTCCAACCGGCACAAGATAACTAAGAACCAAGCTTGAGCTACTTTCTTTCAAATACATTAAAGTATCAAACCCCATATGCCTCCTCTCAAGTAGTTTTCTTTTCTGATCCACAGACTTTGAAGTTTATTAGTACTTACGGAAGGAAAACTCTGCTCCTTTCCTGCCAGCCTTACTGCTGCTTTGCTGACAGCTCCCTGCTTCCTGCTGCCTCCTGTGCTGCCTAGAGCTAGGAAGTTTTTCCCAATTTACTGCCACAAACTTTCAGGAAGTTGAATTTACTCAGAAAGAAGCATCTATATATTTTTATATACGTGGGTGTTCTATTTACATTCCTTTTTACACTCTACATTAATCTAAGGTGAGCTTTCCCTTCTTCAGTTCTGTAACACCACCTACCACACTGGAGACCTGCTAACCCCACTCCCAGCATCTTTGGCACATATCCCTATAGCCAGGTTCTAGCCACCTCCAAACCCTGCAGCCGGGTGCTCCCGCAGGTCTGCCTGCTCTGCCCTGGAGTAAGGCAAGCCCTGGCCACACTGATGTCTCCACCAGCACAGCATATAATTTTCTCGCCATCACAGAAGAGAGCTTTGGCTCCCCATAAAATTCTCTTCAGTAACAGTCAGACCTGAGATGTCTCACCTCTGAGCACCTCCCACCTCTCTGCATCACTAGTCCACCCATGCTGCCCCTGCACAAGATCAGCATGTGTCCAAGAGAGCTTGTTGGCTCAGGCTTTGCACTGCATCTCTTGGGCTTGTGCTTCCACACAGGCTGAAGGGAATGGCAGTAAGCCCCAAATGCCAGCCCCAGCATGGCCATCAGCTGCTCAGCAGCAAGGAAAGGACAGAACCGCACTTGTTGAAGCCTAACCCCAGGGGAATGGCTGCATATATTCATGCCACCTGTGTCTGTAAGGACTACATGCCTAAGAAGTGAAGAAAACCCTGGATGTAAGTACCAAAAGGGTTACAGCAAACTACCAACATATGCATTCCTAACTCAGTAAATTGTGCAATTCATTACGGGAAGGCTTATGTCCCCAGGGCACCATACTCTGTCCAAAACACACCCACACACCCCTCCTCGCAGTTCCTCCCTGGACAAACCTCAGCAAATAAATATTCTCCCTACTGACACTGTGCCATCAAGCGCTAACAGAAACACTCAGGAGCTGGCAAGAGCAGAACCATTTCCAGCCACCACGTCACTTCACTAAAGTGTAAACATAAAACAAAACAATACATGAACAGGAACTGTGATGAGTTCTTCTACCTGTGTGAAAGTATCTGCACCCCTGCATATATCTTGCTCTGCCACCTGCCAGAGGCTTCTACTTGCAGCTGCAGGAGGCAAATGCACCCCCTGCTTAATCCCCTCTCCACGTGGGAAAATAGCTCAATTTGCTAGCTGAATGCGTGCTATGTGTTTTCTTTATCTATGTGTACCATTAGGCATTCTTTTCTTCATGTCATGAATGAATTGGGGAAGAGTCACTGGCTTCTAATGAGGAAGAGCAGAAAGGCAGGGTGACAATAAAGGGACACTGCATTAATCAGATGCTCAGTCCAGACAGCAATACCAAGGCCTTAATCTCTGTCTGGGAGAAGTATTGGTTAAAGCTTTCACTCAAGGGAGATTTCACATGGCAGTTGCTGCACATGCTGCAGAAGTGAAAAACTCCATTATGCCAGATGTCTGGTGAATATTACAAGAGAAGGAGGGAAAAGAAGAAAGGAAACAATACAGAGAGCAGCCTCTGTGTAGATTGAAGTGAGGAGAAATGGGATTTCTTGCTAAATTCACACATGATTATGCATTAACAAATTTAAAGAGACCAAACAACATGACAGGCCAATGCATTTGTTCCTCATTTGCAAGCAACTCGGATGAGATCATATTTTGCTCTGGCACTGCTCTCTGTGCGATCAGCAGTAGTCACACAGGATGGAGATGGGACATGTAAAACACTGTGTGGTTCCATGTTGCAGCTCAGCCTTTGCATCCCTTGTGCTGGGACCCTGTTCCCACCTCTTCCCTAGTGGCTGTTCCTGCCTCCTGGCTCAAGTGCTGCACGCCTCTTCTTTGGCCATCCAAAATCACATCAGCAATGCTGGCACATAACTCTTCTCTGTGCTGCTAGCGTGGTTTGGAAGAGCCTTGATGCAGCTCCCTGTGTCATCTACTTCCCAAGCTGTTTCAGACCCCAGAAGAAAATGTGTCATTTCAACAGTATATGGAAAAAATAATTAAATAAATTAAGGGTAGTACAAAAATTGTCGATTTGGGTTTTGAAGATTTATTTAGCTTACATTATCAAATTGTCCTTGTGGCAAAGATTTCTGCTGGCCAAATGACACCTCAAATTTCCCCAAGATTCAGCCACCTATTTTCAGGAAGAAAGAACACTATGTGTATGTCCTGAAAACTGGCTTTGTTGGTTCAGTCTCCTGCTTTTAAAGGAGCAGAGGTTCATAAGCAATGCAATATCAGAAATGACTAATGCTACTCATACTAACATATGCCTCTATTTTTACACTGTCCTCCGTTCTTCTGCCAAATGCCTCTCTTCATTCACTTCATGTCTTTAACGAAGCTTGTCTATCTAGGTCCCAGTGCTTTGATTTTAGAAAATGACATAAGATATTTTTAGAAAATACATTATTATTAAGAATATGACTGTCTCATTTTTTTAAAAAAACCATAACATTTAGTTTATGTTTTCAAAGAGATATTCAGCAGTGCCAATATCCCAGCCTCCAGAGGCTGAAACCAGCTGCAAATCTCCAGCCAACAAACCAAATACCTGAACTAAAACAAGCACAGGATGCTTATTGCAGGTATGGTCATACACATGGAAGTGTACACAACATTTTGTCCCCATTTGGGTGGAAGGTTTTTTTTTGCACTGGTAAAGAAGCAGTAGTGTAATATCCAACTGTTAGCAGGTCTGGATGTTTAGCTGGTATCCAGACCTGTGGAAGGTTTGATCATCCCGGGATCCCACAGAGCCTAGCAAATCTCTGTCTGTTATTTTGCTCACTGCTAATTAATTAGTATGATAAGACCTCCTGAAACATCTTAATTTGCTTTTATGGTCCCATCATACACAACGAATTTACATTGCCAACTTGCATGACTTTATCACATACACTGTTATGCGTTTAATTTTTAATTTGCTTTAATTGAAACACTGAGGAAAGAATATAAAAGTTAAAAAGCAATACAAAGCCAGTATTTCAAACTCATATTTATTACTAGTCTCAAGGGATATCTATCTTGAAGAAGCAGGAAAAGGGTGGAAGTTCTCATTTGGATATTTTGTGGCACAGCAAGGACTCCTGTGATAAAAGCAGAGCACAGCAGACACAAAAAGTTGTGCTGCTTCGGCAGTCATAACCTCTATAAGGAATCCTCCCAACCCATCATCTCTCCTGTAGAGAAGATAGTACCATTACTTCCAAACAGTGGGGAAGAGGCAAGGTTTCAAGTAACTCACAGCTGTAGCAACCCAGGATTCAGCACCAGAAGCTGCTGTTACTGCTATAGTGTGGGTAAAAGAAGTCCCAAAACTGGAGCACAGCTCCCACTGCATCCACAAAAGCAGCTGCACTGCCTGAGACCACACAACATCTCAGGTCTGATGCTGTTCTTTCATGCACTGGGCAGTTCTCAAACTGTCTATGGAGATCTCGGGAGATGAGAAAAGCCATTAAAGGTCAGTAAAAGACATCTGTTAGAGTTTCAGAGTTGACCTACTCATTTCTGTTAGGCAGATGGGTTACACTTCTGTGTAGTCCGATTAATTCTGCATAATAGCGCAAAAGAACATTTTTCTTTACCAGGTAAGATCAGCTTTAGTATTTCATATCACAGCTTCTTTTACTGACAAGTGGGATGATGAAGACAAATTAAGCTTCTTGTATAAAGAACCACTGGTAAGATGAAAGACATCAGGTCCTCACGTGTAGTGGGAAGCACAATGTTAGCACAGCTTTGGTTA
This sequence comes from Dromococcyx pavoninus, assembly GCA_033558185.1. Classification (NCBI taxonomy): domain Eukaryota; kingdom Metazoa; phylum Chordata; class Aves; order Cuculiformes; family Neomorphidae; genus Dromococcyx; species Dromococcyx pavoninus. Next base: position 253,204 of record JAUMJL010000796.1, read on the forward strand.
GTCCGTTTCAGTTAGCTTGTCTGCTTTGCTTTAAATAAAATGTGACCTAGCTAGTAACTTTGATTAAGAGTTAATACTTTGACCCAACACACATAAAACCAGACATAGCTCCAGAGAACAGGTTTACACCCAAGGTCAGTCTAACCAGGGTAAAGTCTTACATAGGAGTTTGGGTTGATGTAATTCTGCTGCAGCACAAACCAGGGCCAAATGCAGTGCAAGAATGCTCCTTTGGCAAACAATGCCACACGGTCCAGCTAGCAGGTATTACACAGGCCAGAAAAACGAAGCCAGCTAATGCAGGCCTGGAGAGAGGTTTCACAGCATGCAGTGAAACTCCTTCCTCCCATGCCTGCCACTGCCCCAGCAGAATGACTATGCAGGATAAAGCACTATGCAGGATACTGGAGCAAAAGCCATTGAACAGAGTAATGCCTTTTTGATCCGCCAACTAAATAGGAATATTCAGCATTTTGTTTTTGCTTTTTTAAACAGCTCATGACATTTATGCTGCAGATAAGAGATATTACAAGAAATTCCCTTAGCACGAGGGAATTTATGAGGGCTCTTTTTCCCCTCTTGCACAAGGCTAATGTGACAGTTCCCAAATCCTAATGCACATATTGCTTCTGATTTGTATCTAACAGAAAATAATCAGAAGCACTTGCCTTCAGCGACTGTGAAAGAAAGCAGACTATTAGAATTATTATTTCAGTTCTTGGACAACCCCAGCAATGACTGCCATGGGACCAAACAGCTCTCCTAATGTGTCCGATGGATTGAAAGTATTTCTCTATTTCTCCTCTGCTCACGGTAGCTTTTTAGGTAGGTGAACATCAATGGCGAAATAGCCTTTTATTTCAGCAATGGCTGGATCCAAATGAACTCAGCATACAGTAGGTAAAAAGACACACCAGACAGGCTGTAAAATCAGTAATGAAGTAACAACATCCCTCATGAATAGGCACTACCCTCTCCTTTATTTTGGAAAGCCACAAATACATCAACCATTTCCTGTAAGGGGCAAGAAGAATGGAAGAATGAAGAATGGAAATCCTAAATTTGACCCTCTTCAAGCTCGAGGGAGTTGAAACATGCACTTATACTTTAGTCCTACCCTGCAGGGTGCTAATGTTAAAAACTCATTAAATAAATCATATGATCCCAGTCAAAAGAACTTACGTGAAAAGTCTGGGTGTCCAGAGGTGGCTGACACCCCTTGGTCACGCTACGCCTCTCCCCAGGTTTCCATGACTGACTAAATGGCCCACTTCACTATCCCACTTATTATTAATGACCACATCCCACCAAGGACAGAACAACCATAGAGGTAGGATGTGGTCATTAGTTAACAAGTCCAGGCACTGCTTCTGCAGCTTAGCAGTAAAGAAGAACCATCTGATTGGAGAATTTGGAAGGTCCCAGTTGCTTCTCACCTGGAGAAGAGTTATGGATGACTTCCTGCTGGAAATTAGTCCAGTATTGGTAAATTACTGGATTTTTTGTCATTTCAACCTGGATAACTGTACTACTGATCTCCATTTGTTACTGTGCTGCTACTTATAAATCAGCTGTTGGACTAGTGCCTGATACCATACCCCAATTCTGTAACTCAGCAGAGCTTCCTTAAGCCCTTAAAATCCATCAAGGACTCATTCCTTAAGAGTATGGCCATTACTGATTTGACAAGCAAAGTAACCAATGTAATAGAGGAGGAGATGTCTGCAGAGACTTGAGACTTACATATAGTTTCAAGCACACGCAGGTTTTAGGTTTTCCATGGAAAAAAAGAGAGGCAAGAGCAGGATCATCAGGGTAGTAACAGCCAACTCAATATCTATTACAGTAATGAGAGAAAAGGTGGAGGAGAAGCTGGCTTTTTGCAGGCTCGCTTTTATGGCAGCTGGACATGCTGACCCCTTTTTAAAATAAAAATGAACAGATAACCACTTACTAACTCAAGATTTTGACCAGCATGACTTCTGCTCATAAGACCAAATCTTACGATGCCCTAGTGATTTTGTCCAATCACTCTTCGAACAACTGACCTCCTGACAAGACCTCACACCTTCACCTATGAAGCTGAATGCCGACTTAAACCTTTTGTTGCAAACATCCTTGATGCCTTTTTCTGAATGGTTACGTTTGCGTCACTGTCATCACCTTCACCAGATGCTCACTGCTCAAAAGCTCAGTCAAGGGTGAAGGACAAAACCATGCCATTGACATAAGGGTAACTCTTAAACGACTACTAGATACAAAATCAATAGCGGTGTGCTACTGTTGGAAGATCAGCAATACATCTGAAGGCTTCTGAGCTGAAAGCGATTTCATCTTCAATCAGAACAGCAGCAGAGTGAATATGGATTTAGTTCCCTTCAGGTGTTTAAAGCACTGTTCTAATATACAAAGTGTGTAACTTTCACAGATATCCAGAGGTACCTTCCAAACTCAACTACTCACCAATATGAATGAAGTTAGAGAATATTAATAAGCACATATTATGACAGAATATGCAAAAACGTTGTCACTTCTAAAACAAATCCATTTGTACAATGTTTATGGTAAAAATTCAGTTCCAAGGCTTACACTGCATTTAATCTTCTTGCCAGAAGAAATTCAAGACTGTAATGAGCCACAGTATGGTTTCATATGGGAATATAGTTACATGCAATGATGGTGGAATCCTCCTCCAGCAAGGGAATACTTGGAAAAAGCCTTTTTAAAATATCTAGATACCATCTTGCAGAAAAAAAGAAACTCCCCAGACGTCTTTCTCTGAGAGATCAGTAGCCTGATACCGCTGTCATTTTGAGAAAGCTTTCCAGATTCCGATTGACTTATGGCTGAACTATTCAAGACAACCACTGGCAGTGTCATATTTTAATAATATTGATGGGAGGGAAGCCCCAAAATGAAACTAATCTGTAAAGACAGGAGAATTGTTACTTTTCCCTGTAGCCTATGCATGTTCTCTTTGTCAGAGACTTCTACTGTGCATTAAAACACACTTTTCTTCCAAAGAACATGTGTTTCATGAGCCATATTTTCAAAAATGAAGAAAACACGTTTTGGTTATTGAACTTGTGCACAAAATGATGGCCATATCTTCCAAGAAGCAGTTATAAAACAACAATTGGATCAGTTCTGCTTTATTTTGTCTGTCTACCAGAAAAGACAACACTGTAATTAATGCAGGCTCACTGGGAGTAAAATACAAGGTGAAATAGAAAAAGCAGGAATGTCTACATCAAATGATCTGACCAGGAAACTAAAACCATATCCTATACTACAACCTTAGCTTCTTCCTGAGGGGCCAGAGACAAAGCAATCTTGAGGCCTCTGTATATGACAATGGATCTGCCCACACTTCCCTCATGAAAACATGTGGTCTAAAATCAGACCTTTTGGATATTTTGTATGGCCTTTCACATCCATTTGGTTTGCCTGCTCAGATGTTTCTATATGGTGTGAGACCCAGCTCCACATTCACCTCTGTTTGAACAGTAGGTGTCATTCCTCCTCAGGAGGTTAAGAACAATCTAACTCGCAGTACCATCCACATTCACTTGCAGCCCTTGGGAAGGCCTGTGGCTCCAGAGCCGGTGCCACACAAGGCATCCCCAACCTGCCTTCCCTTCTTGTATAGAGACTGAGTAAGACCAAAGCCATTCTTTCAGCTACAGATGTCTCTGAAATAGGAAATGCCTAACACCTGGTAATGACCACTCCACAAGCTCTTCTGCAACACTATCATATTACATCTTGGGTATCCAACAACAAAGAGCCTTCTGTGTTCATAAAATGCACGAGGAAGTGGCAAGATAGAGACAGGGAGAGGAGGGAGCAATGAGAGAGCAGAGAAGCCTGCAAAACACGTTCAGTCCCGGACGCAAGGTCTCGGAGATCTGTAATAGTAACAGCAGTAACGCCAGCCAACAGTCCAGTCCTTAACAAACAAAACAAAACACACAAACTTTCAGATTGGGAAGAAAATTCCTCCCCTGCGAGAAGGGCAACTTTTCCTGGGCAGGTGTACTCAATTCAATTTTCAAAATATTCAGTATTTTCTGACTTGAAGCTCAAATACTTTCTATGACCCCATAATAAAACAGGGCAAGGATACAGGCGCCTTCATCTCGCCTTACAGAGATTCACTTTTATGGTAACATTTAAGATTTGATTAAGACTGCAAGAGTCCCTTTGCTGGGAGGGGAGATTGTCACCTGCTGGCACAAGAGAAAAAGGTTTCTCAGCACACGTGCAGGGAACCATGTGTCTGCAGCTCTGTTTTCTGCAGTTATTTGCTGTCTACCTCCCAAGAAGCCAGCGCTGTGCTCCCCAGCTACAAGAATAGCCTTTGTAATGAATTCTCTCAAGTGAGCAGAAGAGCAATGCTGGTTTATAACAGGTGTTTCATTTGCTTAAAAATGCTTTATCAGCAGAGTATCAGCTTTGCAGGGTCAGGGACAAAACTAATCACAGAAAGCATTCTGAAAAGTGGAACGGGATTGCCTTCTCTCCTCCACATCAGTCTGCAGGTTTCACACACAAAACCATCAGGCTAGAAATCGGAAGCATGTTTACCGTACACTAGTTACTCACCCACGGTGTGTGAGCCTGGAGACCTACATTATTCCTGTGTATGTGGAGGGCTCTTTGGAGAAACTATGTTCCTGGGATGCCCTAACACAAAAAAAACCATCAGGGAGGGCGAAAAGTGCATCTGACACCTTTGGTCTGCAAAGAGAAGGGAAGAGGCGTCAAGGCACCTCTGTATCAGATGTAGCTGCTAGCATGGGCTATGGTGTGCTAAACTTACACATGGAGAGAAGGGGCTGCCTTACCTTTGAATCATTTTGCACTCACTTCTGGTTTCTCTTCTTTCTTGCTTGGGGAGGAGGTCCCATCTAGCCACAGAACAGGCTGGATCAACAGGCTGAAACCAACGGGATGAGGTTTAACAAGACCAAGTGTCCCGCACTTGGGACACAACAACCCCATGCAGCATTACAGATTTGGGAAAGAGTAGCTGGAGCGCTGCCTGGCAGAGAAGGACCTGGGGATGTTGGTTCACAACCAGCTGAATATGAGCCAGCAGCATGCCCCGGTGGTTAAGAAGGTAAGTGGTATCTTGGCCTGTATCAGAAACCGTGTGGCCAGCAGGACCAGGGAGGTGATTGTGCCCCTGTACTCGGCATTGGTGAGACTGCACCTCGAGTACTGTGTTCAGTTCTGGGTCCCTCAATACAAGAAGGGCATTGAGGTGTTGGAGGGCATCCAGAGAAGGGGAACAAGGCTGGTGAAGGGGCTGGAGAACAAGTCCTACGAGGAATGGCTGAGGGAACTGGGTTGTTTAGTTTGGAGAAGAGGAGGCTGAGGGGAAAGTTCGTCACTGTCTACAGCTCCCCAAAAGGAGGTTGTAGCGAGGTGGGTGTTGGTCTCTTCTCCCAAGTGACAATTGGTAGGATGAGAGGAAATGGCCACAAGTTGCACTAGGGCAAGTTTAAACTAGATATTATGAAAAAATTTTTCACTGAAAGGGTCGTCAGGCCCTGGCACAGCTGCCCAGGGAGGTGGTTGAGTCACCATCCCTTGAGGTGTTTAGAAGATGGACAGATGAGCTTCCTAGGGATATGATTTAGTAGTGGACAGGTACAATTGGACTTGATGATCTCAAAGGTCTTTTTCAACCAGATGATTCTATGATTCCATATCTTGCTATGATCCCTAACAATTGCCCTGTCAGGGTAGGTTCCCCAGCACTAAAAAGATTTATATGTTTGCCAGTGTCTCACCCTGAGATCTGAAGTGATGCTGGCTGCTGAGACAGTTCAGAAGGACAAGCAGCATGGAGAGGCAGTGCAGCCTTTCAAGATAAACCCCTCACACATTATAAAGGAGTCAGGCACATAACCTGGATGCAGATTGCAAAGCAGAAGCCTAATTCCTGAGAGAGACATTTTGCCCAGAAGATTTTTATATGAAATGAGGATTAGTCTCACCTAAAAAGCTTTCCCAGATGAGAGTGACTGCCAAGCCAACGCATCAACAGCCAGCACAAAAAGTTGGAAGCAATCTGTGGAGACAGGGCAGCTCTCTTGAAGCTAGAGACTGATGGCTCTTGTGGCAATGCTGAAAGGATGTTGCAGTGTTTGTTGCAGAGCTGCATGCTTCAACTTGGAGAGAAAGAAACATCACTCATGGACACAATAAGTTAACAAGTCCAATAATTGCAATTGCAATAATTGAAGGTGTAAAAGTACTGAACTATTAAAAGACACTTCTCTCTCGAGGTGTTTAAGTTAACAAACACCACAGGAGTCTCAAACAATGGATTACTTCCAAAGATGTTTACACGATACTTTGTCATATCTAATGTAGAACGAAGATTTAAAGACAAGTTTATAAGCTTTCACAAGCAAGGATTCCTAATTCTGGCAAACTACATGCAGTTCCTTCATGCAGTTCCTCCACTGCATCAAGTGCCCTTTCTGGAAGTGACAGCTCACATGTCTATGTTTACATATTAATTATTACATATTAGTAATCAGATACTATCATCTGAGGTGTGATGGATAATTTTAACAAGGTGTATGCCTGGGACACAGCTGCTGCAGCCCTGACCACGCATACTACATTTCACCTAGTTAAGGTAGAAACTTGTCACAGCTGTACTCCAGCTTTTATTACCAGGAAGACTGTAAGAAACCCAGTATGTTCAGCAGAAAAAAAATTGTATGTTTAGGATTCTGACACAGCCTGGATAAAATATACATGCAATCAAATTCACCTTGTAGGAAACTCTAAGTTGATATATTAACAAAAGAAATGTTAGAATAACAACGCTGTTTGGAAAAAAAACAAAAATTTCAACTTCAATCAAGGTTTATTCCAAGGGACGAGGAGTCAACAAGACCTGAATGTCTGTTTTTAAAATAGTGATTTTAAACCTGGAAGTCTTCATTCTAATTTCTCAGCCTGGATCAATACAATTCAAAATCAAGTTTTCGATGTGAATTTCAATTTCCCAAAACTGAAGTAACACCATTGCTGCATTTTCAGATTTAACAGTGTGAATCATTTTCCTCTGCATTTCCCTCCCCCCCCCCCCCCCCCCCCAGTAAAAGCAATTCATCCCTCTGGTAATTCAGGTAGGCTAGAGGGAAGTGCCACAGGACAACACTTAGCATGTCCTCCTCTCCCCTCCAATTCAAAGAAAGGCAACAAAAAGATTCAGTAATGGAGAACTATTGTCTGAATGAAAAGATCCAATTTTACCAGATCCATCACAAAGTCTCTTATTCATCAGCAACCTTGGCAGCCTTACTCTTCTCCCTCACACAGACATTTCTGGAATGTATTTCAGGCTACTGAAGAAAAAAAAAAAATGGTAGTTCAGCAGGAAGCAGCAACGGCTAAAGGAATGATGAACCTGAAATCAATCCTGCACCTGTCCTACCAAACACAGTTTCTGCCAGAACCATCAAGCAGAGCTGGACTGAGCTCTTTGTGAGTTTTCCTTCTACCTTTTCTACTTTGGTACCTCCAGTAATATTGACAAACTATTTACACAACAGAACGATACTCGCCATTTTACACCAACAGATTTGCAGCTCTTCCCTTGTAAGGCATTTGTGATTTTGTATTAACCAGATCTGGAGGGTGAGCCCTATAAATCTATATTTTCATCTGCTTAGGAAAAAATCTACCTGAAAAGTTTCCTCCTTTGCTAGACTGCATGTTGATTTACTGACAGACCTGCTAGGATGAGGATGCACAGGAATTTGCTTCACAAGTTTCAGGAGGTTTTACCATCACTATTAAAAGACTATTGCTCTTTCTTGCTCTGATTCAAAGCTTACTAAAAACAATAAAGAGACTGAAACAAAATCTGCAGAACCAACACTGGAGCTGGCATCTGGGCAAGGTCCCAGACTTTGCAACAATGCCAGTCTCCTCTCAAAGAATACCTTCTCTGCACTTCCAGAGGCAGTTCTGCTCAGGATCAGATGAGGGACAAAATCTCTTTATTCTTCCATTCCATTTAAACTGATGCGGATTGACTATCACTAGTACAACACAAACAAATTTCCACCCCTTGGTGTAGTACTACAGTGATGGGTATTCAAGTGAGGAAACAAAAATCCAGAAACATATTTTTTCCAGATTTATCTGCAGTGTAAATGCATGCAACAGAATACAGTAAAATTAATAGAAGTACAGAAAACAATCCTGGTTTTGATGAATGTGTTGGTTTAGAAGTGCAATGAGAAACATAAGGAACACATTTGCCCCGAAAGAGTTAACATAACACCAAAGCTGAAAAACAAATCATAGAGAGGGCAAGAACTGCCGGAATTAGTCAGCCGATGCTCCCCATGGTGGGAGCCTACTCTTGGGTTCCAGGTCACAGCTTCCACACAAAAGCATGCTCTTACCTCTCCTCAGCCCTGTCCAGTCACTGCTTGTCCTCTGTACCACTCAAGGCCTGTCTTCCATAGAGTAACACATAACACGATGATGTCTTTAAGGTTTATACCACAGTATTTTCTTACGGTTTTTCATATTTAATTTCCTTTTTAAATAAAAGCCACAGAAACCCAAATATCCAGCAGCACTCCATGCCTCCACGTTCTCTCATGCTACTTGCCCGTGCTAATGATCCACAGGACTCATAGTCAGAGCATTTAAAACCACAGCACACACCTCCTACTGTACTCAAACTGCAGGAAAAATTGGCATACAAGGCAGCAGAAGCAGACTGGCTAGTGGTGAGGAACAGATTCAGCCTCTTGCCAAGAACTTACACAATTATTTGTAAGACACGAGAAGAATGTTGGCAGTCAAGCTTTTTTTTTGAGGGGGTGAAGGAGTGTTACTGAACAGCGAGAAATGATGGCTATTGGCTTGGTTCAGCACATATCAGACCAGGTTTGGCACTTTCTGAAAGGCAATGTAGATGCAGATAAGACTCAGGGCACCTGTTGTAATTGCTGTCCTCAGCATGGGCTGGAGCAGTTTTCTATATCCTTAAACATGAATTATGATTATAAACACAAAAAAATAAATAATGCAGAATGATTGTGCTTGCCTTATTTCTGTGGCTGTAACATAAAGCCTTGCTCAAAAACAAACAAAAAACCAAAATGCATACATTAACACAACTGGGTTGACGAATGGGAACTGAAAGCAAAGACCTGTTGCTTGTTCACCTTTATTTCTCACAGACAAGTTATAGGAAAACTTTGCAGGAAACATCTAATGCTGAACTCCTGAATATTTATTTCTGCCAGAATTTAGAACTTCCTTGCTTCAGAATTTTCCTTACCTTTCCACTTCCCTCTCTTGGGAATTGCATTGCATTTAAGCAGAGAGTCTCTACTTCTAAATAGAAAACAGGTAAACATCTGGTTATTCAATTTGCATCTGCAAAAGCTAAGCTGGTATCACCACTAAGTAGAAGGCAAACTTTTCAATAGGCAAGAGTATACTATCACTGATTTTTTTTTCTTTTCTTCATAAATCAAGCAAGGTATTCTAAAGCTATTCTCATTAAAAATGCCCCTCCAGTTCCTGAAGACATGTGCTGACATGTCAGTAGAATCTTTACTATTGCAGATTTCGTGGGGAGAAGGGGGGGCTTATGCTTGAGGAAAGGCTGTGCTGCACAACAACAACAGCAGCAGATTTTTAGTAAAAGATCTTTGCTTCATCAAAACGTATTGGGCCGAATACACTGGTAGGACATATTTTGCTGACTCAGATGTTACAACCTGAAAGTCCAAGAAAAGGTTTAGTTTCCGCAATACACACTTATTTCTGAAGACAGCCCCAGCACTGGGTGAATAACCTTGCTGACAGGTTTGAAGAATTATCTACAAAAGGCCTGTGGCTGCACTGACCCAACTCACGCCATGCCCACTCTTGTTACACCTTCTCCATGAGATCAGAAAAGGTGAAAGTGTCTGCCGAGGTCTCAGTCCCTTCCAACTCCTTCACATTGAAATACTTCAGATACCAAGTATTAAGTAACATTCTAAACCACAAAAAACATACAGTACTTGAAGAATTACTTCTTGAGACAAATCTACCCCCACCCCCCTCCAGATCCATCCTTCTCAGTCATGCTTATGAACCTGTCTGTTAAATCAAGCCATCTGTGTACTCATTATCTGCAGTTTTTACAGGCCACACAGTACCAAAAATGACATATGACCCGGCCTAATGGAGAGTTTATTGCAAAACTTGCAATGATTTTTCAACTATAATGAGGTTAAAATATCCTTCTTGTGTTTGACAGAGCCTTAAGACACAGATTCATGAAGTTCTTTTAAGATACAAAACATCTAAACTTTGGATATCTAATGCCAATAAATAACACTGCAAAGAAGTAGCCCAGGCAACCAGCTCTAGGTGGCCCTGTCTGAGCATGGAGGCTGAACTAGATGACCTGCAGAGGTCCCTTCCAAACCCAAACATTCTTTAATTCTGTGATGCATCTAAAATATATTCGGTGCCTGACACAATACAGATTTATGATTTTTAGTTAAGCATAACAAGATGAATAAACTGGGTAGCTATGTTAGAAATCAGAAATTTGTAAAGATGTATTCAAACATTTATTCTCATGACAAAACAAAGACAAAACCACCGGATAAACAAGGACCAGACCAAAGTGTTCCATGCAGGTAGCCTTAAGCATTCCACCCCCTCAATTTATGCTGAGTTGTTGAACTATTGAAGGAGAAATGGTACAACAGAAATGTTCTCCTCCACGCACATCTAAGGATATCCAACCCAACATGATGCAATCTCTCTGCAGCAAACACAATTAAATCAATAATTTTAGTTAGCATATCAAAGTTCATTTTCCTTGTCAACTATTCACATTCAAAGACGCAATGCTGTGATACTCAGATCTGTCATCACAATGTTCTTGTTGGTACTTTACAAGATGTAAAATAAACACAGCTGGTTGAGACCAGGGACAGTAGTCTAAAACTCAGTGATTCTGCTTCTCTTACACATTCATTTTGTCAGTGAGTTTTTTTAATGCATCACCCTAAAGAATCTAACAATGAGTGCCATGACCACGATAAATAAAACAGCGTTACATTTGGATTTGTAATTCCTAAAGGTTTTGTTACTGAAACAAAACCACAATACAGTTAGTGCAAAGAATAATTATTAAAACTAAAACAGGATTTATCACTAAAGACAGAATATCACTATGGGGATTATCCTATACAGAGAGGCAAACTTGGCAATTTCTACCTGAAAAATCAGTTCACTCTTTTTTTTAAGTCAGTGAGTAACCTGCTTTGGTGTAGCAAATCATCCATCAGGGTAGTCGTCACGAACCAAGAGAAATATGTCCTTTCAAAAAGTCTGACAAAGCATATGGATGAGACTTGCAAATTACAGAGAGGGAACAAATGCATGCTTTATGTCCTCCTATATCAGTCTGAAGATTTTATGCAGCCTTTCCCACTGGATGCTTCGAACAACAAAATGGAACAGCTTAACTTTACCCCTCGGTAATTACAAAGTATCAGTGGAAGGCAGATGTGTAAAGTAATTAAAAAATGGGAAAAGGTCAACAAGGTTGACAAGTACTAGACGGGGGGGACTTAACTGGGGACTTGATTTCCCAAAGAAACAATACTTCAGTGCTTAATGCACCCACAATTACCAACAAATGGTCAGGGACAAAAAGAGTGAGATGCCATGCAGATACAGACATGCTCCGAGTTCTTCCAAAAAGAAGACTATCTTAAGAAACAGTATCTGTAAAAAGCATCCTTAATCCCCTTCTGAAGCTGTAATGCTACACAACAGCTGATGCTTCTCAGTAGAGCTCTTTTTCCTGATCTTTTCTGGCTGATAAATGGTCAAGCTGCCTTTCACAACAGTATCTGTATAGGTGATGTTTGTGAGTAAACAGGTCATGACAGACAATACTTTGGAAATCCTGATCCCCCTGTCTGATCCCATGGCAGACACGGAGCTGAAGGAGCTCTCAGTGGGTTGTGGGCACCCTCTATGCTTTCTTTGCATAGACTTGCTAAATTCTCTGGAAGTTCTGCAGAAGAGACTTCCCCATGCCATGCAGGAGTCCAGTGGTGGGAAACCCAGTCAGGTAGCAAAAGTCTGACTTATGGTTCCCTACCCCAGGGCGCTTTTGCGCCAACCCATCAACTAGCTCAGTACCTCAAAAGTCCTTCCTCGTTTGTTCTAGCAGGGTAAGGCCACACAGAGCAACTTGTTGCCTTAAGCTCAGCATTTGACTCATGAAGAATGCCCCCACACCAAGTTCAAAATAAACAAAATCATATGTTCTTGTCCTATTCTACTTATATTGCTAGGATCTCAATTAATTTTAAAAGCTATGCATCAACATTAAGTACTTTCAGGCCAAGTAACTGAAGTTAATCTTAAATAACCTCTCAGTGCAAGGCTACACCTTGATTAAACACAACTCACCTTGAATATCACATTGCTCTTCCATGGACCTCCTGAGAATCTTGCCAGCTGTACAAGCAGAGGAACAACAGAAGAAAGCAACCATCACAAAACCTTGGATCTTGCATCAAGTGTCTATAATGAGCATTGCACAAGGGTGCTTTGATATTACTGAAGACCTAAGAAAATACTGATGGGTTAGACCAGGGGTGTCAAACTCACAGCTCCCACCGTTTGCCTGCTCCTGCAGCATAAAACACGTCACACGCTGCACACATGACCAGCGCTGGCCGGGGCGCTGCCACCAGAGAAACAAGGTGCCAGGCCAGATAAAACAAGGTGCCAGGCCAGATAAAACAAGGTGGGGAGCTGGATTCTGCCCATGGGCTGTGAGTTTGACACCCCTGGGTTAGGGTATATTCCTGCTACATGTATGCTACATGTATTCTCTTACCAAAGAACACTTGTCAGACACGTGCCATCTGCTACACCAAAATGCAAACGCCAATCAGGTAAAATAAAAATCTCCCATACCAGCAGACTTTTCACATAGATAGAAAGGAACAACACTAAAACAACTTTAGGTGATTAAAAAGAGTATTTGCTACAGGAGCTGCTTTTCCTGAAAACTACACTTCTGGCAAAGCAGAATCTCAGCTCCTGGAGAAGATTCTGCCCCAATAGCTTTGCACAAGAAGTCACAGGTTCATCATCCAGAATATTTGTATTTGTGAACTCTGCCCAGGTCCTGAATGGAAATATGAAGCAAAACAAAAAATACAGGCAATGATGGAATAAGAGATAAGGGCAGGCCTGTGTTACAGGGACATCACGTTCCCAGACCCAGGCAAGATTTTCCTGCTGACTTTCTGCTTCCCTACCATCATGAAGCTTAGCACCCCTGTGCCTCCTATATTCCAGGATAGTCTTTCCAGACAGATCTCATTTTCACTTTTACAAAATACAGAAAAAAACACCAAGATCTCAAACAAGAGTCGGTTCCTATCTCAAAGGGTAGAAACAGACGTTCCTTCACCCATCACTACTACGCAGGAACACAGTAGACCAGTGCTAAGGTCTGGAAGCCTAAAAAAGCTGGAAGAGCAATGAGAAAAGTCCATGAGCTGCTGACATTGGACTAGATAGACTTAAAAGAAGTCAGAGGTGGAAAAATATGCCCCAAGACCCAAAGGCTGAAGTGAAAGCAGAAAAAAAAATGATTGCAAACTTAGACAGGGAAAGCCCACAAGAGTGGCAAAAATCCTGAACACAAAGCTTTTAAAAAGCCTCAGAAGACATGTTACAACAATCAATCTGGTAAAAAGCACCTGGAAGAGCATGGGAGAGGGACGGAGACCTTTTTTTTGCTCTCTCACAAATTCTTTTAAAAGATTTGTTAAACTACCTTTTGCATCATTTGCGGTTTGTCTGGGTTCAAAATGCTGACTCAGCACTCATTAACCACTGTTAGGAGCACAACCAGTAAATCAACAGATTTGTAAGGGAGGAGGAACAGATCAAAGAAAACCAGAGGACTCTCAGATCAAGGATGAGAGATTAAATCTAGGACAAAAGAGGGGAGAAGACAAAGGTGGGGAATAATACAGTGAAACTTTTGGAAGTGGCATAAGATGAAGAGGAATTTTGCTTGGTAAAATGAAACAGCACCAGAGAAAAGGCAGAGGACGTCTTCATTACCTTAAAAGCACAACAGTGGCCTAACATGAACAAAACACGTGTTGGCATTTCAATGCAGACAAGATCAAACTTCGCTCCTGAACTCTGCCGATCCATCCTTGGACTTGCGGCTACTGCAACGTGATTAAGGAATAGAATTACAGCGTAGTGTTGCTGTCGGCACTACAGGACTGAATCATATCTTTTCACAGGAGCTGTGTTGCCACACAACCATCAGCTCTTAATAGTGTAAAAAACAGAGAGGGGAAAACTAAGGAAAAGGAGGACTTACTGTGGTGCCATTTTCTTTTTAATACCATTTATGGCTCATCTTTGGCTCCAGCGGGGGTAGAAAGGAGGCTGGGGGGGGGGGGGGGCGAGGGGGAGAAAAGCATATTATATACTGGTATTCTTGTTTCCCAATCTCTCCACAAGGTCAGGTTTGTAAACAGAAAGAAAGCTGAGATTTTCTTTATCTTGTTTACTACTCCCATGATAGTAACATACCATGCAGAGTTGACAAGTATCTCTTTGCCAAATAGAATGTATCGCAACTTCTTTTGCAACTCACATTATTTCAGTCAAGCTGTCTGCACCTTAAAACACTCAGTCTATTGTCTCAACAGGACAGACCTGAATGCTGAATTATAAAAATTGTCCAGTATCATATCATCTTGGCTACAGATTTAATTTCATGGAATATGAAACTTCACTGAAAATGATTATACAATGAGACAAGGAAATACAAATGTTGGTTTCCTTCTTTTTTCTTTTTTTAAAATACAACCGTATGGCTACTGCGGTTCCCTCTGGGACGATGTTTTTCATACAAAGCCAAATTCTTTGTGTCTTATTCATGTAAACAGATTCACTGAATTAAATTAGATCAGTCACACAGGCAGGGAAATCCGGTTTTGATCCAGCATTACAAAATATGGCATAAAAAAATCAGTTTTAAAAAGCCCAGGATAATAAGTATCCATCTTTAAACTATCTCATAATACAAAGACTAGTTGAAGGTTTGGTTTTTCAGGTATATCCTTCTGAGATTTAATACAGTAAACTAATTATCATTTTACTACATGCAAGTTGTTGATAATTACCTCTCTATGAGCAATACTGTTATTCAAGTACAAACCAAGATAATTTTGTTAAAAGTAATTATTTTAGTATCACTTTATTCTCAATTTTTAATCAAGTCAGGTCTGAAAATCCCATTTACAAGCATAAGAGATGTGATTTTTTTTAATGGTACTTGGTAAAATCTGCTAACTTTCACATTCCAGACACTTTTACCCTATCCTATTTTTCTTAAAAGCCTGTGAATATTTGGAGAACTAGTATGTTTAAGAAACATAAAGCACAGGAAACTTCTCTGTTAGCAGAAGAGTGAATACTCATACTCAAAATATGAAGCATGAAAACTAATCAACTGAGGGTTTTTTTGTTTTTTACAAGTAAATAGCACTGATATGCAACAGCTGCTTGCCTACAATATTAAAATTTAAAATGTGAATTTATTAGTAACAATCAGTCTTAGACACTTGCCTGCATGGTTAATGCATTTCAAAATCTTACTATTTTGGGGAGGGTAATATTATACAGGTTCCTACAACCACAGGAAAACCCATCATTTTAATGTACAACATTGCAGCACACAATTGTGTGCAGAGAAATTTCATCACTCTACTTTGCTAACCCTCCCTGGCTTAGCTTACTTGAAAAGTGCATTTAGGGCTTTTTCCACCAAGGCAGTGTAACCACGTTTCATGAGAGCTACACAGGAGTGAAAGACACTGCAAGATGTTCATTTCACTGACATCTCTGTTGCATCTCTAGGAAACAGAGACCAGGTGTGTTGGCTTTACACAGCAGCCTAACAATGTGCTCAACATTTGCTTCAGCTTAGTCAAGGAGAGATTCTTCATTTCAAATTATAAGAAGAAAAACAAATAAACCTTTAAAATGGGTTGTGGTTTGGTTTTAGGTTTTTTTTACGTGTTGCATTCAGTTCTACTGAATACACCACTACCTATTTCCTTGGTGTGCTACCAAAACCAGCTCATCCCATGCAATTATATTTAGACACTTGCTGGAGGTACAAAGCCACATATGATACATAAGCAAATTCATATTAATATGTTATTTAAAAAATAAATATTCTTAAAAGCTGCAAAAACGTGCATCCCCATTCTGGATACTAGATTTTGAATAAAATATGCTTCTAGCTTCCATGCCTAGTATTCCACTTCAGCGATTAAAAACAAAAAGAAGAAAAACCTGACACAAATCTAATAAGTGAAGCAGCAACATCCTCATTTGTATGTCTGCACAGTTATAGACATGAAAGGCTAGACTCGCTGGAAGAGTAATGCAGTGTGGAAGCCAGAAGTTTGATTTTTAACTTCCAAACATATATGTTAGTGGGCAGGGATAAGGGGGAATTTAGATGAGGCAGAAAAAGGTTGGAGGTTTTATTTTTTTGACTAGTGTAGGCATACAATGAATCTGGGAAAAATTTTTTAAAATAGGGGGCTTTTTTAGTTAAAAGACTCTGCCAAGGACCAGAGCTAATACCTACAATTTCTGCTCTGACTTACTGGTGTGGCATGCTACTGGGTGCAAATATTCATACCAGTCTTTTAATTCTGCTGCTCACTTTTCACATTAGGTCCCATCTTGCTTCCAGATAAAGTGTGAAATTCTCATGGAGAAAGGACTGGTTGCTTTCTGAATAAGCAAGGGAGGCCTAAATGTAGAAATAGTCAACCTGGCCTGACAAGTAGGAAGAACGAGAAGCAGGTGTGACTTACTCTAAACTGTTTGTATTTGAGACCTGTCATACAAATTCACCCAGGGCAGTCTTTGACCAAAACAAAATCCCGAACAGCATACTGAAACTTAAAAGTTTTATTAAGCAAGCTGGGACGTGATTGTAACGTAGACTAGATAGAGCTAAATGCTGTTTGTTTAGACACAAGGAAGATGTTTAAATTAAGCAACTTCACACCTGTAGCAAGTTTGCACACAGTCCGTTACCACACCTTCGCTGATGTGAAGTTATTCTTCAAGCCACAGTAACTCATGTCCAGTCCCCAAGGATTCCTCCCAATTCCTTTCAATTCCTCTAGCTAGAACCAGCTAGACAGGAAACAAATGGAAAGGAAAAAGTAGTCAAGTCTTCATAGTGGAGGGACATTAACCCTGCAGCCCCACAGCCATTAAGAATATATTGTGTTTAACATGCCCATTAATGAGTCACAGGTAGACAGGGAAAGTTTATAAGAGTTAAGTGACAAAACTCACGGATAATAATAAATCATTCAGGATAAAGTTAAGTACTGACTGCAAAGAGCTATGGAAGGACTTAATGACACCAAATAACCAGCCAGTAAAATGGCTGTAAGAAGTCAATAACATTTAAATACATGGTGGGAAAAAACACTTGAACTTCACATGCATAATGATGGGTTCTGAATGATTTAGGAATAAGATCTTGGATTTATAAATGATTCTTCTTATGAAAGCATCAGCACCGTCAAAAAGGAGGGAGAGTGCTAGCCATTATTAGTACACAGAATAAAACCAAAAGCACCTTCATTCAGCTGACTGAAAAGTTTGACTGCATTCTGAAAATTTTAACTTTGGCCCTTTCTTCTTGGAAAAGTTTTAACAAAACTAGAAGAGTTTCAAGGAAAGTGAGCATAAAAAAAAAAATTAAAGGGAAGATCAGCTTGGAGAAATACTAAATCGGCATCAGATGAAACCAGCAGATGTCAGTCTCAAAACAAGGGAGAAGAAATGGCTCTTCTTTTCATAAAGCAATTTTTAATTTGATTCTCTTAGCCTCTGGTTTTCTCACCCTGTTTCCCACTCACTCACATACCCTCCTCAGCTTGAGAGAGTCACTGACATGAATGTCTTGAAAGAGGACAAGGAATTAAGGTGAGCATACGCCACCCTTCCCTGCAAATGAAATGCAGCCTTGTAACAAAGGCAAAAATTAGCCAGACAGACCACGAAAGCACTCACCTAAACTCTGAACAAGGCTCACAGCACCTGCAGGCAGGTGTCAGCTCAGCCACCAGCCGCTGCACAGGAAGAACTGAAGAAATTCTCCCCAGATGGACAGTCCTGTCCTAGTCAGTGGGATACATCCCTCCCTCCCTGCCCTCAGCTTAACCAAAATAATGTGATTCATGGAGATGGCCACAGGAAGGGACAGCTAACATTAGGCAGTCTGCTTTTTCAAGCTATGTCAAAAGCATCTATATCACTTGGTAAGTTTTTGAAGGCTCTTTATCAATTTAAATCAACTACATTTGTTCTTGCTTATTTTGAGACTATGGTAATGAAGACAGCTGCTGTCAACCCTCGTTCTTGACAGGGCTGGACTCACTTGCCTCACTCAAATCTGGCCCTGCTTGATCAGGTATGCAGGTAACTAAGCTGCCCTTCTGCAGAAGCATCTCCTCATATGTGCCTGTCAAGACATAAGAGAAAGTTAAATGGACAACAGTCTCACTTAGTGCATGCCAGGTCAGGATTTCTTAAACCTGGGCTTCTCCAAACTGATTAAGTATAATCTTACAGTGAAACAAAAGTATCCAACTTGGTAGCTGACTGTCCATTAGTAAAACACTGTACTTTAAATGCACGCTTCAGCCTACTCCACACTAGAGTCTCCCATTCATATTGCCAGACTTAAACCACAGCTGCACTAATGCAGGGCATTCAGGCATACTGAACAGCCATTCCTGGAGGAAACTACACACTCTGGAAGAAGTCATCACATGTTAAAAGTGGGGTACCATCTCCTGTGCCAAAGCAAATTTGTATCTGTTCAAGGGCTGGAACATGTGAATCTCCACAGTCTCTTTTCTAGGAGGGCATCTGACACAACCCAGACAAGTCCAGAGACTGGAAACCAGCATGCCTAAGAGAACCTAAACCCATAAAGCAAGTGGATATTACAAGCAGCATAACACAGGGGTGGGAAGAAAAATTATTTCCAACTGCATCTTGCCTCTGAGCTTTTTCCATGCTATCAGTTCTTTTGGGCAGAGACTCATAGTTACCTGTAGGGCACCATATAAAAGCACACAAAAATGATAATGTGATACAAGTCAAAGCATAACATTTATTCATATTGTAACTACCTTCAGATTCTGAAATTAAAAAACAAGCTTGTCACCAACAGCTGCTGTGACATTCGCCTACAACTCCATCATTCTTCAATAAAAAAACATATCACTGAAAACAGATACTTCAGCAGCTTTGCTGCCAACAGAAAAGTATATGAACTTATTGCGCTTCCACACATGCAAATTTTAGAGCTTGAGGGCTAAGTCAAAAGCTGAACTTATATCACAGTATAACAAAAGAGGAAGAATGTACAGATATAAGACCAATGCCACTTAGAGAAAAAAAGGGCACATGAAAAGAGCACAGTCTGATTTTACACAGAAGCTGTGAAAAACTATAAAAAAAATATTTGCAAGAATTCAGAAGCTGCAATAAAGTCTGGAAAACAAAATTATAAGAAAGCGCTGTACTTTTAAAATCTGGATTTAAACCACAACAATAATGTCAATGAAAGACTGCAGATGGCAGGCAGATAATTCCACAGCCAGAAGAAAGACCATCCCCAGCCCCCCATCCCTAAATCCTCTCAAAGACTTCAGTCAGGCGCAGTCTAATCACAGAAGCGGTCAGAAAGAAAATTAAGGAAAATTACTCATATGTAAGCTTTATAATATACTAATGAACTGACTTAAGCAATGCATATGCCTTGCAGATATTAGTGAACTTACTTGAGACAGAAGTGATACGGCAAAAAGATCATTTCCTGCCCAAGACTGTGAATCAGCTACAATTTCTGCAACTGTAGCACATGTATAGACATCAAACCCTTATTAAAAGTCAAACATACCTAAAATTATTCACTATGATCACTACTAAAAAGTTACTCAAATCCTGAGCTGACATACGATTACCATACATTTATAGTGCTTTTTTATTTCATAAAGCTAGCACTTTCCTCAGTGACTGACCTATCTGAGACAATTGACAGAATTTTGAACCAGAAGTGTATCAGCACAATATAAATAGATCAGCAACTTGTGTCGCTAAGAGATCACATTGCAGATGCTGATAAAACCAACGGAAATTATTTTTGTCTAGCTTAAATCAATCAGCACCCCGAAATGGTAAAGAAAATGGTCCCACTGCAACGTGGACACTATCATGCACACCCTTATGGAATTCATTCCCATCAAATCCAAATGCATTTTCCATAATGCAGATGAAAAATGCCTTCATCCAACACCATGCCAGTTCATGCATGCAAAAACTTTATCTTCAGTGGCTCACTTCACAAAAACAGATGGTGTCTCGGTGGAGAAGAATAATGCAGGTCACGAGAGAGAAAGAGAAAGTAAGGGACAGACTGTTTTGAAGCAGCTTGCTTGAAACCAGGATTTCAAAGAGGTAAGATTTCATGATTTGAGGAGTACTCCAAATAAGCTTTTAATCACAACATAAGATAAAAAAAAGCTTAGGCTATTTTTTTTGGCATAGGGCCAAATAAAATTTTCTTCAGCATTAGGGCAGACTCGCTAGGATACCCACACTCAGCACATCACACCCCAGCTACCCCATAGCCCCAGTACTTGCTGCCTGCCATCCACTTCGCACAGATATGCCCAACTCCCATGCCCAACCCAGCTTCCCCCACGCCTGTTTCATGGCTGAGATGCACCTAGGGTTTGGAGGATCAGCAGAAGGCCTGAGGAGCAGGAAGAAGAGAGACACAGAGGAGAAGACAGGAAGATGTGAATGCTGGTAGTAAGACAGAGTTTTCCTGTTGATTGCAAGGACCTTGAGTTTCACACCACACATGGTGGGATTGCTGACAAAGACCTATGGGAACAAAGTAATAGTCCAAGAACAAGGCAGCAATCTACAGCCCTGCACCAGATCGTGAGCTAGCCAAGCACTCAACATTACATTAGAAGGACATCACGAAGGCTATGAAGACAAACCCTCCACAACTGGGTAACACGAGAACTCAAATTGTACTGTATTGGTTAGGCCATCCAATGTGGATTAATTTACCACAACAGGACGGTTCTGACAGGACACCTTCCTCTTCCAATATACTTGATCAACTTATTAGTAGTAATGTGCTAGATCTCGTTCAACCTTAAAGTCCTGTGCAGCCTTAATGCTTCATTTATCATAAGCTTCTCAAAAACATGTCCTAGACTGACACATAGTCATTTCATCAGTGGTTTTGATACCATTCTTCACTTCGGTATCGAATTACTGCACAACAACGATATCCTCACCTGCTTCACTATCAAGACCTGCATGTCTGCAATTGGACCACAAGGGTTTTCCAGTCAACAAGAAAAATACCTGTATGACCAGACTAGCACCACTTTGGATACAGAGCATCACTGTGCCATGAACAACCACATCCTCCAGGGAAGCAACACATGAAGATCATCTGCATATGTGTGCATTCAAAAGCTATGGAACAAAAAAGCCAGGAATTCACATATCTATTCCAGCTCTTCCTAACTTTTGAACACCTGTTTTCACAAGTCCAACAGTCTTTTGAATTGCAGCATGGGATAAACAAAACACAGAGGAGAAGTAGTAGTTTAGGAAGAAGCCATTACATATAATTCACTGAAAGGTCACAGAAAGATACGGGAGGCTTCCTCCCCTTGCACTCTTGCTAGTAAGAAAATTATCTGGAAAAATGGATTTTTAAATTTAATACCAGTTAAAGAATTGGTATTTAAAGTGGAAATATTAAGAAGCTCTACTGATAATATAATTCACGGTTGGGTAAGCACAGATGGCAACAATGATGCCACCATTTAAATAGCCCTTTTGATCAATCTACCTCAAAACATTTAAAAACAGACAAACAATTTAAGTGCAAGAACCTAGAATGAGAAACAGAGGCTATCCCGTGGGTCTACCAGAGCTAGAAGCTCACAAACTAAAAAAAAACCTTCAGAATCAATTAAATCTTATAAACTACGTTTTAAATCAAAAATCACTTCTTCTTATATTCCTAAGTAATCATGTGTACCAAGAAACACATTATTACTCATCAAACTGGTCTGCTTTAAATATGTAGGAAAGAAAGCTATATTCAAAGTTCATGCTCTTTTTAATTACTACTACTTATCACTGTATAATACATAAAAGTTTAATTCCTGTAATAAATACATCTGAACTTTAACAGGATTTTTTAAGAAGTTCTTTCATTACTTTAAGGCCTATGGCAACTGGCCCACACATAACTATTTGTTTGAACTCGAATAGGCAGAAATTAAGGTATTTTTCTGCTTGAAGTATTAGGATGAAAAGAGTCTTGGCTTCAATTTCAGCCAAATATCTAGATTAAATTTCTCAGCATGATGCTAAAATCATAGTTGCTTTAAGAAACATGTATTTCTCATTTCACTGATGGCTGAAAAAATATTTTTCCCCCCAAAGTGTTATGATTTTGGAAGGTAAACTGTGAACGCAATCAGAATCTAATGCTGTATAACACACTGACAAAGGTTTTTCACTATTAATAATTTTTACCTCTGCCAATCCTTAGAAGTACTAAGCCTTTGAGCACCAAAGCAATTAAAACAACTTCAGCAAACACCTCTATTGTTCAGTATCACTAATACTTAAGATAGAATCATGGAGGCACAGAATCAGTTTAGGTTGGAAATTACTTTTAAGATCATTGAGTCCAACCGTTAACCTAACACTACCAAGTCCACCACTAAATCATGTCCCAAAGTGCCACATCTACCCATCTTTTAAATACCTCCAGGGATGGTGACTCAACCACTTCCCTATTCCAATGCTTGGCAACTCTTTCAGTGAAGTAATATTTCCTAATATCCAGTCTAAACCTCTGCTGGTGCAACTCGAGGTTGTTTCCTCTTGTCATATCACTTGTTACTTGGGAGAGGAGACCAACACTCGCCTCACTACAATCTCCTTTCAGGTAGTTGTAAAGAGTGATAAGGTCTCCCCTCAGCCTCCTCTTCTTCTCCAGGCTAAATAACCCCAGTTCCTTCAGTTGCTCTTCGTAGAACTTGTGCTTCAGACTCTTCACGAGCTTTGTTCCCCTTCTCTGGACATGCTCCAACACCTCAATGTCTTTCCTGTAGTGAGGGGCCTAAAACCGAACACAGTATTTGAGGTGCAGCCTCACTAGTGCTGAGTACAGGGGGATAATCACATCCCTACTCCTGCTGGCCACACTATTTCTGATACAAGCCAGGATACTATTGGTCTTTGCCACCTGGGCACACGGCTGGGTCATGTTCAGCTGGCTGTCGACCAACAATCCCAGGTCATTTTCTGCTGGGCAGCCTTCCAGTCACTCTTACCCAAGCCTGTGGCATTGCATGGGATTGTTCTAGTTCACGTGCAGGAATCAACACTTAGCCTTGCTGAACCCCATACAGTTGTCCTTGGCCCATTGATCCGACCTGTCCAGATCCCTCTTAGAGCCTGCCTTCCCTCAAGCACATCAACACTTCTGCACAACTCAGTGTCACCTGCAAATTTACTGAGGCTGCACTTATGTTAAATAGAACTGGAGCCCTGTGGAACACCACTTGTGACTGGCCTCCAACTGGATGTAACTCCATTAACCGTAACTCTCTGAACCCAGACATCCAGTCAGTTTTTTACCCAGTGAACAGTGCTCCCATCCAAGCCACGAGCAGCCAGTCTCTCCAGGAGAATGGTGTGGGAGACAATGTCAAAGTCTTCACTAAAGTATAGGTAGACATCCACAGCCTTTCCCTCATACACTAAGCAGGCTACCTTGTCATAGTTGGAGATTAGGTTAGTCAAGCAGGATCTGCCTTTCCTAAACCCATGCTGGCTGACTCTGATCAGCTGGTTATCCTGTCAGTACTGCATGATTGCATTCAAGATGATCTACTCCATAACCTTCAGCAGCACTGAGGTCAGGCTGACCAGCCTGTAGTTTCCAGGATCCTCCTTCTGGCCCTTCTTGTAGATGGGGACCACATTTGCTACCTTCCCAGTCAACTGGGACCTCCCTAGCTAAGCAGGACTGCTGATAAACGACTGAAAGTGGCTTGGCGAGAACTTCTGCCAGCTCCCTCCGTACCTCAGGATCCCATCCACCTCCATACACTTGTGTGTGTCTTAAGTGGTACAGCAGGTCTCTAACCATTTCCCCTTGGATTATGGAGGCTCCATTCACCTTCCTGACCCTGTCTTCCAGCTCAAGGGGCTGAGTACCTAGAGAACAACTGGTCTGACTATTAAAGACTGAGTCAAAGAAGTCATTAAGTACCTCAGCCTTTTCCTCACCCTTTGTCACTGTGTTTCACCTATCATCCAGAAAAGGATGGAGATTCTCCTTAGCCCTTCTTTTGTTACTTGTAGGGTTAAAGCCTGGGAAGTAACACAGAGAATAACACAGAGGCCTTGACAGGGTTTGATAATGAGCTGCAAATTGGCTAACCCTGAAGTAGCAGAAAGTCCTGAGCAGTTTATCAGGAGGGATTAGGTAAAGAAAAACAGAATTTATGCTACCAATTAAGAAACAGCTCAAGGCAGGTGTACAAGTGATTTAACCGCACAATGACTTTGCAAAAAGATTGTTATAAAAGAGCAATCTGTGATAGAAATAAATGATTCCAATTTGGCCTTCATTTTGAACCTGCATCGGGGTGCCTTTATCTGCCGCAGTTACTAACGCATTGATGGAAACAATTCCTACTGTCTTTTACGGCAGTACCCAGATTAAGTTCTAGTTGGGCTTTGGACCTTCTGATTTTCTCCCTGCATAACCTCACAACATCTTTTGTAGTCCTCCTGCCTCTTCTTCCAAAGGTCATAAACTCTCCTTCCTCTCATGAGTTCCAACCAAAGTTCTCTGTTCAGCCAGGTCAGTCTTCCTCCCTCTCAGCTCATCTTTTGGCACATAGGGAGAGCCTGCTCTGCACCTTTAAGAGTTCTTTCTCAAGGAAGCTGAGAAAGCTCTAAAGAACTGAACAGACACTAGGGCCAACTGCAGATGTCAGAGATACTAAAATTGGTGTTTCTGATTTGCTTTATGTAATTATTCATCCAGGCTGTAATATTAGTTTCTATTAGAAGGCTAAGTTTTTTGCCTCCCACCCCAGAGTACCAAAATCCTGGTACAAAATTAAATAACCTGTATTTACATAGCAAGTAAGGCTGCACTTCAGTCCCTCACATTTCTCCTCATTACTAAAGGAGTGGACATGTTCAGCAGACGAAACTATGCACAGACCAGATTTTTGTAAATCTGTCAGGAATTCTCTACAGTGTACACACCAAATTCTCTACCAGTACACCCACCTTACCTGGCACTCTGTCAAAAAAAAATCACCCAGAATAATTTCTGAGTAAAATAATAGCAAATATTCTTGCATACCATTGCTAGCTTGTGGACTCTATAGGAACAGTTTAGTTACTTCTCTCTTGACTACTCCATTCCATGTTAGCAGATGCTGCCAAAGAATAGTTTGTTACAGCATAGTGATAGCAGCTGTGAGAGAGAAAAGTGAAATCCTGAGATGTGTTTTAGTCAGGTCCTCATAGCTGGACAGCAGGCAGGGAAGAGAAACAGCCCCTTGCTATACTGTTTCAGACTGAGGTCTTTCCAAAGAGCAGCTCTATTTTCAGTTGGATCACTTTTGAAGACATTACATATTTCATTCCTTAATAAACAAAAGGAGCTAAAATGATTTATTTCAATTTTTAATTTGCCCAAAGCAATTATAATTCATTTATGCCTTTGATAAATATCTCCCTTGGCCAATCTTGCCAGTGAAATATAGTACCTCATTGGAGATTTTAAATAAAATACTTCACTAGTGGCATGTTGTACTGATGTATCTCTAACAAAAAAATATGACTGTGAGTTCTCTGGGAGCTCATGTGAAGCTTCCTCCTAACTGTTGAGGGAAAAGGAAGAATCGCAAATCTGAAACTAATGAAAACAAATAAATAAAGCACAGTTGTCAGATGGTACAACTAATTTAAGAACCTAAAAGTGCTTTACAAACATTCATCATTACGCCACCCATCCAAACAAATATTGTTAGTCCTATTATACGGATTTAGAAAGTTAGGGGCAGCAAGTTTTTTTTCTTACACCACAAATAATTCACTGGCCAAGTCAAGCAGAGGTGAAGCTGAAGAAAAATAGACATATACAGCTCAAGGCTCAATTACTCATTACTCCACCCTACTAGTACCTGATTCATTCAGATATCATTCATCTAAACAAGTCCAAGAACACTGTAAGTCTGACAGTGCAGAACGTGCCACCTGTGACACAGCATGATGCTGGCGATGCAACTACATTGTATCAGCAAACATTGTGGAGGCAACTTCCTACGGTTTGTTCCCAGAAAAGAAAAAGAGCCCTACAAAAAGCCTGAGTAAAAGCACCCTATGATCAGGAGGTTGACCACTTTATTATTATGCATCATTTACTGATTATTTCATTTTTAGTGTTCAAAGCCAGTCTCCTACATGACGTTTATAACACTGTCTGGGTAAATACCAAGACGTAGGGAAAAGTGAAAACTTTCCCAACTCAGTACTATCACAAAGCCACTTCTGAATTTTATTATAGCTCTTTCCAAATGAAGAACAGGGAGAGAAGCAATGAGATTACTATTGTTAAAGAATTCCCTTCCATTTCTGCAGACTAATAGGTCCTCACCGACACAGACATGATCACCTATACACTGGGCATTTAAATAACGTGTTCTATAGACCTTAAGCATTCGCAGAGATCTAATGCTGTATGTACCCAGGCAACGGTAGTTTTGGAACATGCAGTGGATATTACTAGCACTTTCTGCTCAGAAGTTATGATGAAGTTCCAAATTAGTGTCATTACGCCATGTCTTGTGGTCTGCAATTCAACTGATGATCTTACACATAATCGTCTATCTCCAGAAACATTTTGTTTTCCAAGCAACTAGAAAATGAACATTACACAATACTTGGAACTTGAGCTTGCCAAAATAAGTAGTTATAAAACTAGCTGCACACCTGGACATATCACGTTGAAAGCAAGCAAGTTAAGTAAATAACATTCTCCTCAGAATAAGCCATATACTCAAAACACTCCTTCTAGAGGATCTGCACCATGTCTAACTAATGCTGCATAATAATTTAGTCTTTATTACCTTTTTCCATCTTTGAGCAGAGACAGGTTTACTGATCTGCCCAGCAGATTGCTCCTTTAACACTGGAAGCACATTTTAAGTTCAAGTAAACAACTGACAGAAGGAACCTCCCCTGCCAGTAAGATGCTTTCTGTCCCTCTCAGGTTTTACCCTGTCCATGAAAGGTAGACAGTATGTCCTTTTGGTCAAATACCAAACAGAAAACCAAATAATCACTTCACACATAATTACAAAAATACGAAGGTACTGGTTATGCCTTTTAAGAAAAACAGAGCGCTGTCTACAGCCTATGCTGTAACACACACAGCACCCCAGGGCATGATAAACCCTTTATTAATGCTTGCAATAAACTGAATGCTGCAGAACAAGCACCCGCCGTAGCCATGGATTTTGGAAATCTTCCGGTAGCGAACGCGTACTCACTGGGTGTCGAGTCCTCCAGGGAAGCCGCTGTATGCAGTAAACTAGTGGAAATATTTTCAGTAGAGTTTTCAGGTGATGTCAACAACAGGAAAAATGACTTTGAGACAGATTTCCATTTCTCATCTGACACAGCCTTAAAAGTTGGAACAAGAGCATTAAAAGGCTCCTTGTTTATACCCCCCAAACCTGCAACTAAACCCCAGCGTGGCAGAACCAAGAGGGTTCAAGTGTGCAAGAAGGGGGGTGGGCAGTGTCCCTCCTAGAATCATAGAATGGTTTGGGTTGGAAGGGACCTTAAAGATCATCCAGCTCCAAGCCCCCTGCCATGGGCAGGGACACCTCCCACCAGACCAGGCTGCTCACGGACCCCAGCCTAGAACACGTCCAGGGAGGGTGGCATCCACAGCTTCCCTGGGCAACATGTGTCAGCGTCTCACCACCCCCATCGTGAAGAATTTCTTCTTAATGTCTAATCTAAATCTTCCCCCTTCTAATTTAGAGCCATTCCTCTTCGTCCTATCACTACTTGCCGTGGTAAAAAGCCCCTCCCCAGCTTTCCTGTAGCCCCTTCAGTACTGGAAGGGTGCTGTAAGGTCTCCCCGGAGCACCCTCTTCTCCAGACTGAACAACAGAAACACTTTAATCACGCGGGCACTGAACGCTGGTTTTGCAGGCTCCGTGCCCAGCTCCAGCTGCAGCCCCACCACCTGCCCGTCCCCCAACCGCCAGCTCCAGCTCCAACCCCCCTTCCCGCCCCCACGCGCAGCCCGGGTGCTGTGTGGAGCTCCGCGCCCACCTGCGCTCCCTGCGGGGTCGTCCGCAGCCACAATCTTCCCCCCACTCCCCGCGCCGCCGCCACCGTGCCCGCTGCGAGGGCGACACCCAGCGGCCGAGACGGGAAGCGCCCCGCCCCGCCCCGCCAGGCCGGGATAGGGCAGGGCTCCTGCCTCCCGCCCCCGCAGCTATTCCTCACGGAGGAAACGGGGAAACTCGCGCGTGGAGGTGTGGAGACACGGAGACACGACCTCCCTACACCTGGCATCGGCAGAGAGGGGCTCTGCGTGGAGCCAGAGCTTGGTCGCCTGTCAGGCGAGTCATCCTGAGCTCCTGGAGAGCAAGGTGCTGTCCTGAAGCGGAGTCAGTACTCCTTAATGAAGGGCCAGTACTCAATAACGTCGTCATAAATGACCTGGATGCAGAACTTGAAGGTTTACCAACTAGGTTTGCAGACAACATGAAACTGGGGGGAACTGTTTACACTTTTAAGGGCAAAGAGGCCCTGCAGAGGGATCTGGACAGATTGAGAGCTGGGCAATCGCCAATCACATGACGTTTAACATGGGCAAATGCTGGGTTTTGCACTTGGGGCATGACAACCCTGGATGCATGTACAGACTGGGGTGTGAGAGGCTGGAGAGCAGCCCTGTGGAAAGGGATCTGACCTGGGGGTTCTGGTCGATGGCAAGTTGAACATGAGCCAACAGTGTGCCCTGGCAGCCAAGAGGGCCAACAGTGTCCTGGGGTGCATCAAGCACGGCATTGCCAGCCAGTCGAGGAAGGTGATTGTCCCGCTCTGCTCTGCACTGGTGAGGCCCCACCTCGAGTCTTGTGTGCAGTTTTGGGCACCACAGTATAAAAAGGATCTAAAGCTACTGGAGAGTGTCCAGAGGAGTACACAAAGCTGGTGAAGGGCTTAGAGGGGAAGTCGTATGAGTAGTGGCTGAAGTCACTTCGTCTGTTTAGCCTGGAGGAGAGTGAGGGGAGACATTATCAGTTTACTGCCTCCTCAAGAGGGAAGGAGGAGGAGCAGGCACTGATCTCGGCTCTCTGGTGACCAAATGTTAGCATCCGAGGGAATGGCAGGAAGATGTACCAGGAGAGGGTTAGGTTGGATATTAGGAAAAGGTTCTTCACCCAGAGGGTGGTAGAGTACTGGATCAGGCTCCCCAGGAAAGCAGTCATGGCACGAAGCCTGACAATATTCAAGAAGCATTTGGACAATGCCCCCAAACACATGGTGTGAATGTTGGGGTTGTCCCATGCAGTTACAGGAGCTGGACTTAATCTTTGTGGGTTGCTTCCAACTCAGGACATTCTATGATTCTGTGATTCCTTCATAACTTAATTGTGGAAGCTCCTAATAATTTGTGTAGGAGCAGAAGTGCTACAAACCCAGTACTGGGGAGAGCAGACACCCTTCCCTCCAGCAGAGAGCCAGCCAGCGGGCTTTGAAGCCTGGGCTAGAGGTCAGAGAGGGCTGACTTCTCCAAACAACAAGTGATAGGATGAGGGGAAGTAGCCTCAAGTTATGCTGGAGGAGGTTCAGACTGGATATTAGGAAAAATTTCCTTACCAAAAGAGTGGTAAAACACTGGAATAAGTTGCCCAGCAAAAGCGTGGAGTCACCACCCTTGCAGGTGTTCAAAAAGCATGGGACATGATTTAGTAGACCCAGTGGTGTAGGCCTGACAGTTGGACTCAATGATCTTACGAGGTCTTTTCCATTCTCAATGATTCTATGATTCTATGACTTGACAGCTCACTGTGCCTGCTTCTCCGCTCACCCACCCCTCCAGCTATTACAGTGTCCCAGTACATTTGGTTCACTGTAGTCATGTGTGTCTGTGGGCAATTATATGTGCACATTTGTAATTTCCAGACTGGTAGGGAGGCAAGTCAGACCAGACCATCTGTAGACAACAGTGCAGGAGACAGGAGTTTGAGGCTGGGTAAAATGGTAACGGCAGGATCTGAAGAAGAAGGAGAAAACAGAAAGCAAGCAGCTGTGCCCCATGCAATGCCTGATCCTGCAGGCACATTGCTTTCAAAGGCCGTTCTGCTGACTCAAAGGCATTCTCAGGATGCCCTAAATCAACTTAATGTTAATATCTAGTTATGTGATTAATATATTCTTTTGAATATTTTTGATAATGATTCTACTTATGCATTTCTAACTAAACACTTATGATGGTCTTCATTCTGTGGTAACTGTCACACCTTAGGTTCACATCAAAACACTTGGTGCTCTGCAGGAAAGACTTATGGACTGAGTTTTGTGGTGAGAGCCTTTCTGCTCTCAGCAAAACTTTGTAGCTTTGTCAAAACTACAGCACTATTCTGAGGTCTGGTGTCATGCCAGAAATTAGAATGTTATTGCTAAAATACATAAAAATATGTTGTGATTCGTCACACAATAATTTTATTTGCTCATTTCCATACTCAGGATAAGCCTACTTCATGGGAATTTTATTTTCCTTGATATTGTGTAAAATTCTGATGTAGGAATGGAAGTATTCATGTGAGTAACAGTGAAGGTATATGTTAAATAAGTTCCATATATGCAAATGTTTGCAGGACTACTTTGGCTATGTTTGATCATTATGATTGAAAAACGTTAACACATTCCAGAAAAAGAGTTTCTTGGCACTGATCTGCCACAAATCTTTTTAATGGGAGCTTTCTCTCTTTAACAGAAACAGTATGAGATGCTGTCACTGTCCTGCAAACCTAAATGCAGACAGGCTCCCTTTATTTTTGGGGACATCAGTGGGACCATTCCCTGTGCTTAATTATTGTTAACTTTTTTTACATCCAGCCAGCCAATTTGGTATTGTTCTGGATTTTTTTTTCTTTTGGGAAAGAAAATTCACAAGGGATCCTCTCAGTTGCCTGGGACAGAAAGTATGTCATGTCTATGAACTGCAGCTCCCTGCTGAGAAATCCAGTCATATCTAGTACTGTATACATCAAATCTTAAAAGACTCAATCCCATGTCTACCTGCCTTTACTACAAGTCCTGTGACTGAAGGCTGGGTGCTGTTTTATTATAAGCAACAGGCTTCAAAGTGAAATGACCTGACCAAAAAAAATGAGAAGTATAGAAAAAGGCCAAGTGCAGAGGGGACAGACGACAACTTGGTGGTGAAGGGACAGAGGAAGAAGAAGTCCTGAAGCTTACATTGAGTCCAGGACAGATTATTTTGCCAAGGGGTTGGCAGAAGTGCTTCAGCCCTACTCTAAAAGCCTATCTGATGGTGGGGCCTGGAGTCCATCTGGCTTTGAACACGAAGCTGTGGTCAAGCAGGAGGCCACTGACATCAGTGTTGTGGGAAGTACTCCATGGTAACCAGACCTGTCATTACTGAGCTTCTACGCCCTGATTTAGTATTTCAGTATCTCCAAAGTATTCTCTCACTGGTGATGTTTCATAGCTCTTTGTATAAAAGAAACCTAATATAGACAGTCAAATTTCTGGGCAAGATCCACTTCCCATAGCTGCCCTTGAAACCTAACAGCCCTTTCTGCGCAGATGTGGTCAGCTGCTAAGTGAGACAGGTGGTCCTTTGCTACAGAGCTGTAAACTCTCCTCCTTTTTCCATCAGGAGTTTTCAGCAGATTAATGCCTCCTAGGGCTGTCCAAAGACACAATGCTGAAATCACGACTGGTAAAATTTCCTGCTCCAAACTTAAGTCCTTAATTGCTTGTAAGGGATTTAGTGCCTGTCTTAACATTTTGAGCCTGGCCATATGATGACAAGGTCAACATGGAGAGAGCACGGGGGAGCCCACTAGTACCGTTTGGGCCTTGACTGGGCACAGCCGTCGGTGAGCTGAGCAGTGTGGGGCAGACATGGACCTTGCTGGAGTCTGGCAGTCTCCCACACATTGAAGGCAGAAGGCATGTGGGGGTGATGCAGGAGGCCCCGACACCCCAGTTTTGGGCTCCATGAAGCATGAGGTTGCAGGATTTTGACCAATTTCTGAAGCCCCCCCAGCAGGGCTCCCTGTAATCACAGAATCATAGAATCATAGTATCATAGAATGGCTTGGGTTGGAAGGGACCTTAAAGATCATCCAGTTCCATCCCCCCTCCCATGGGCAGGGACACCTCTCACCAGACCAGGCTGCTCAAGGCCCCATCCAGCCTGGCCTGGAACACTTCCAGGGACGGTGCATGCAAAACTTCCCTGGGCAACCTGTGCCAGTGTTTCACCACCCTCATTGTGAAGAATTTCTTCCTAATGTTTAATCTAAAACTTCTCCTTTACAATTTAAAGCCATTCCTCCTTGTCCTATCACTACAAGCCCTTGTAAAAAGTCCCTTCCCAGCTTTCTTGCAGGCTTCCTTCAGGTACTGGAAGGCTGCTATAAGGTCTCCCCGGAGGCTTCTCTTCTCCAGACTGAAAAAGCCCAACTTTCTCAGCCTGTCCTCATAGCACAGGTGGTCCAGCCTTATCATCTTCATAGCCTTCCTCCGGACCCGCTCCAACAGTTCCATATCCAAACAAATAAAACACCAACAATGATGTACTGTCTACAACTACCCAAAAGGAGGTTGTAGTGAGGTGGGTCTTTTTGCCCAAGTGACAGGTGATAGGATGAGAAGAAATGGCCTCAAGTTGCACAAGGGAGGGTGCAGATTAGACACCAGGAAAATGTTTTCACTGAAAGGATTGTCAGGCACTGGCACAGCTGCCCAGGGAGGTGCTTAAGTCACCATTCCTGGAGGGATTTAAAAGATAGGTAGATGAGGTGCTCAGGGATATGGTTTAGTAGTGGGTCAGTACAGTTGGACTCGATCTCAAAGGTCTTTTCCAAAAGTGATTCTATGATTCTGTGATGTTGGTGCCATGAACTG
Source organism: Dromococcyx pavoninus (assembly GCA_033558185.1). Classification (NCBI taxonomy): domain Eukaryota; kingdom Metazoa; phylum Chordata; class Aves; order Cuculiformes; family Neomorphidae; genus Dromococcyx; species Dromococcyx pavoninus. The sequence goes on from JAUMJL010000796.1 coordinate 286,648, forward strand.
GCACACCAAGCTGTCGCCACCCCCCGCGCTCCCCTGCCTCAGGCCCCCTGCACGCCACCTTGTATGTGCACTGCACCCACAGATGCCCTCAGCCCTGCATCAGTTGCCCAGGGAAAATCTGGATGCTAAGAGATGGTAACTCAACCACTTCCCCAGGCAACCTGTTCCAGCGCCGGACCACCCTTTCAGTGAAGAAGTTTTTCCTAATGTCTAATCTGAACCTTCCCTGGTGCAACTTGAAGCCATTTCCTCTTGTCCTATCTCCTGCCACTGGGGAGAAGAGACCAACACCCACCTTGCGAACAACCTCCTTTCAGGGAGCTGTAGACAGCGATGAGGTCTCCCCTCAGCCTCCTCTTCTCCAGGCTAAACAACCCCAGCTCCCTCAGCCATTCCTCGTAGGACTTGTTCTCCAGCCCCCTCACCACATTCATTACCCTTCTCTGGACACGCCCCAGCACCCCAGCATCTTTATTGTAATGAGAGGCCCAAAACTGAACACAGATCGTTCAGTTCCAACCCTCCTGCCATGGACACAGACACCTTCTACTGCATCAGGTTGCTCCAAGCCCCATCCAATCTGGCCTTCTGCACCTGCAGGGATGAGGCATCCACGACTTCGCTGGGCAACTTGTGCCAGTGCCTCACCACCCTCACAGGAAAACATTTCTTCCTAAGATCTAAGATAAGTCTCCCCTCTTCCAGTTTAAAAACATTCCCTCTCGCCCCTATCCCTGGAATCCCCGACCAAGAACCCCTCTCCAGCTTTCCTGTAGCCATTTTCAGTACTGGAAGACTGCTCTAAGGTCTTCCCGGAGCCTTCCCTTCCAACCCGAAACACTCCATAATTGGGCACCACGGGACAGCGGGGCCCGGGCGGGCGGAGCCGAGCAGGCCCTGCACCAGGCGCCTCCGCCTGGTGCCGCCGGGGCCCGGCCGCACGCGGGGTGGCCCCGGCCGGGCCCGTGAGCGGCCGCGTCAGGTGACGCGGGTCACGCCGCCTCCCCCGCCCGCCCGCTCGCGCCCGCCCCGCCGGCAGCCTGCGCCGTGCGCTCCGCCGAGCCGAGCGCCGCGCGGGGGAGGGGAGTGGGGCCCGGGCCCCTCCGCGCCCCGCAGAGAGAGGGAGCGCGTCCGGCATGAGCCAGGTGCCCAGGAAGCTGCCGGAGGAAGAGGGGGACGATGAGGAGGAAGAGGAGGAGGAGATCGTGGGTTTGGCGGGTTACGCCGACGGGGACGAGTCCTTCTCGGACGGGGACGCGGAGAGCGGCGGTGATGAGGCGTGTGAGTGGCGGGGAGGGCCTCGGGGGGTGGGGGGGCTGCGGGCAGCGGCCTGCAGAGAGTGGGGAGGAGGGCAGAGCGAGGTGCGGGGCGCGGGGGACGAGTGCGTGGAGGTGTGGGTCAGGAGGAAAGAGAGGTGTTGGTGTGTGGAGTGCGGTGGACAGGGGCCGAGGTGCTGGGTAGGGGGCGCGAGGTGCGGGGCAGGAGGGGTGAGGTGCGGGGCAGGGGAGGCCTGGTGTGCGCAGGTGTGGGGGGAGGCCAGGCAGGAGGGCCGGCAGGGGCCGCCCCGTGTGCGCGGGTGTGAAGCGAGGTCGGGCAGGCGGGCGAGGTACGAGGCCGTCGAGTGGAGCGGGGGTGTGGACTGAGGTGCGGGCTTGGGGGGGGGGTGAGGTGCGGGGTAGAGGCAGCTCCGTGTGTGCAGAGGTGCGAGTGAGGCCAGGCAGGGGCTGAGGTGCGGGGTAGGGGCAGCCCCGTGTTGGGCGGGTGTGGAACGAGATGCGGGACAGGGGCCGAGGTGCAGGGCATCCCCATGTGCGCACGTATGGAGTGAGGCAGGCAGGGTGCGAGGTGCGGGCCAGGGGGACTCGGTTTGCGCAGAGGTGCGGGTGAGGCGGGTAGAGGGGGTGGGGGTGCAGGAGGGGAAGGTGCCCCCGCCGAGGGGTTGAGGTTCAGCTGCCGGCTGGGCAGTCTGCGGATGCGGGGCAGGGGGGAGGCAAGGCTCCCGGGTTTTGAGGCACGGCGAGAGGCAGCAGGGCACGTAGGGAGGTAGGGATAGTGATGTGGGGCAGGCCTGGCTGGGCACCCGGTGAGTGGTGGGTGAGGGGATGGTGCGGAGGTGTCCCTGGGGGGGCACCTGATGGAGACAGGGTGCTCATCGTCGCTACTGTGGGGTCAGAGAAAGTGGGGAGCTCTGAGGCAGAAGCAGGGCAGGGGCTCACAGGTAGCAGGAAGGGTTGGGAGAGAGAATGCAGACGAAGTGATGGTGTTGAGGGGTAACCTCCTTTCACTATTTTCCATGTCTGGAGTGAGACTTATTAGTTATTAGTGGGCACAGTCTGGTGATGTGACCTGAGTGTGCCAAGGAGGATGGGGGGGGGGGGGGGGAGGTTGGGTGTCAGGCTATAAAAGGGAGCGCCAACACGCAGCTCTGTGTCCAGGGCTGCTGTGCAGCTGTGAATGTCAGTCCCCACAGCGGCAGGCTCTGCTGAATGCCTGTTGTCCATGTGTCTGCATGTATGAGGACCTGTTACTCACTGCGTATCCTTATCAGTATGGATGGTGATGCTGGGAAGGACAGCTTACCAGGAAAAGCAGCCCCATTCAGTAAAAAGAGGCAATGCCAGCTCAGAGCCTGTTGCTTTCATTCAAAGCCTGAATTCATTATTCTGAGACGAATTTCACAAAGGAGCTTGGAGAGCTCTCAGTATCTCAGGGTGAAAAAAGAATTGCTTTTTTTATATGGCTTAATAAAAGGCCACATGTTTTAAGGCTACTTTGATAACATACAGAATCCTTTTCCTTAAAGTCCCAGTCCTACAGGTTGCCATGGGAGGAATCACATTGACTAATGCAGTTTTTGGGAGGGGGAAGGTCAGTGCTTTGGGTGAAAGGCTGTGAGAATGCTAGGATATAAGAACTGTAGCTGAGAATAATTAAAGTTTTATTTGAAACTAGTGAAAAATTGTCTTTATTTTGATGCAAAGAGAATATATGTTAGCATATTTCTTTAGTGCTGAACTAACTTAGCATTTTCTGTAGAGAGGTAATCTATATTCTGTCCTCAGAGGAATTTATTTGGATATTTTTCAATAGGAACTTTATTAGACTACTAAAATTTCAATTGCTTTTTCATAGTAACACCAGAGTATTGTACTTAACAGAAACAAACCTTTACATTGTGAATAGCAGGAGAAGATGGTCCATGCAAGGGCCTTTTTATGCTGGATTAAAACAAGAGGCCAGTTTTAACAGTCCAGATCCCCTGGCTTTCTGTTTCATTCTCACTTCTCTGGAGAAAGAGATTTAGAGGATCTGTAATGGAGGGAGCTGGTGTTTAGGTCTGTGTTTCGTGTACTTAATACTGGGCTGCAGCGCAAGGGGCTTTTATTTTCCTAATTTTTGTCCTCTTCCTGGATCTGTACAGTAAGTAGTTCAAAATTCAGTGTCACGGTCTTCTACACACGTTTCTACAAAGAAAGAATGGAAAGGGCAATATAAGAAGAACAGCTTCAGTGCATGGCTGTTGAAAATGAAGGGAGAAGCCCAGCTTAAAAATAAAACATAATTTGTGCTTGTAGGCATAGGGGAGATTTCATAACTTCATATTCGTCATCTCTCACCCCATACTGGTTTCTTGTCTCCAGCCTGAATGCTGAAACCACATCTATTGTTCTCTTAATCTTTTTACTTTGTGCATGGGGTCATACTCAGAGACCTTAAAGCACTTAACATAAAACCTAGTCATAGTTTTGATATATGCAATTAAAAAGCATTTAGAAACAAGGAAACCCTCTGCAGCGTGTCCAAGGAAGTAACTTTAAGACATATCATTGCACAGTGCTGCACTTGTGGCAGAGTGGAACCAGGTCTTCTGATTCTGGGTGTTTCTTTAGCCACAACAGTTTCCTTCCACCAGGCATTTTCTGCATTGTTTATGAATGCACAGTAGCTAAACAGCTTTCTTGATTGCATATATGCTGTTCCTGTTAATGCTTTAGGCTCAGGTCATCTGTTAGCATTGAAGAAGTTCATTGTATGTGTTTTTTAAGGCTATTTTCTTGATAGCCGAGGTCATAGTCACAGTACTGCTGGAAGTGCTGTGATATCAGTTGGCTTGAAGGTGTGTGAGTGGTAAGTTTAGGATTGCTAATTCTCCTTTACACAAAAAATGTTAAAAATAATGTAATTGCATGAGTGGGCAGAAGAAGAATCGTTATTAGCTGTATTAGTTTAAAACTAGACTCAGAGGCTTCTTACCTTATGGATGGTAACAAGAGCAAAATAATATATTTTGGCTTGACATCACTTGAGTAGGTGAGCTGCAGTGCTTTATTTGGATGTTTGGAAACTGTTGAGAGCTACGAAGACACCTTCCATTGTGGCATCCCTGATAGTCAACCTGCTTTGACAATTATTTGCAATTGATATGGAATTCAGGATGGGCTTCAAAAACTATTTTAGTTATCAATTAATGTCTCTAATAGTGTAAAGGAGATATTAGGGTATTCGCGCTGTACTTGCATCCTGCTGAGACAGGTCAGGACTACTACATACAGTTCTTCAGTAACTCCTCAAAGCTGGGCTCTTCTGCATGTTGCAATGCACACAAATTGTGCTTCATAAGTAAAGACACAATTGCAGTTACAGAAATTTTGTAAGGAATTGAGTGCTTCTCTGTGGGGAAAGTGCTTTTGTGTTTGTTAAGTTTAATTTGTGACTACTTCAAAGGATACAGCCTCTAATCAGCAAAACTTCTTTATGGCTGCTTAGAAGAGTTGAAGTACTGTTGGTATGTATTAGAAACTGGCATCTTATAACATTTACCTTTGTGAAAGTGAATGAAGCAAGAAACGGGTGGCATCTCACAATAGGGAAAAATTTTTTTCCCATTACAGAATGGAGAAGAGTTTGGTGTTTCTCTTAGAAGTATTATGATCTCACTTAGTCTGGGAAGTTGCAGTGATATATCTACTGGCATTTCTGTGGCAAATTAAAGAAGTTGTCATGTACTCTGCAAAGGAATGTGGGCAGACAGCACATCATCCAATTCCTTTACATATAAGGTAATCTCTTAACTCTCTCTCAGAGGAAAGTGCTGTAGCAGCCGTGCTATCTAGTCAGGTTTGGATGATACTCGTTTACATTTCCCTTTTTCTGAACTGGCAGGATTTGAAAAACTAAATAACAGTCTTACTAGCAGAAGAGCTAGTGTTCATTCTTCTCATTGGTAACTCTGTGCTTGCAACTGTATTTTTTTTTAGTATGGCTTTAGTATAAACCAATTTCTTTCTAGTAAGTGTTACAGTTTATAATAATGTAACAACCTGGAATGATTTACTACAACAACAATAAACTCCTCAAATTATTTAAAATATTTTTTTAGATACAGGTGAGTTTTTAGCCTATTTCTTAAAGAAAAGGGAGTTACATATATAGCCTGTCTTCTGCTTGTCTTATCACCAGTCAAAACTTTGGAAACTGCTGTCCACCTTCAGCCAAATTTGGACAAAAGATGTCTCAAAGATGATTAAATTCCCATAAGTTTGTTGAAAACTAGCATTCAGAAGAGAGGAGAGACCCAAATAAAGTATCCTCAGAGGGATGGGTGAGCAGTTGTGTGAATTCACTGAGGCAGCAGGTGGCCAAGCAGTGTACACATGTGTACGGTCTGGTCAGCTGGCATGTGCTTAGTTCCAGATCAGCCACAGCATGTCATATCTGTTATTTGGAGGATATGTCATAAGACACACAGGGGGAAGTTGGTGTTACTGTGGTGGAGAGAAGAAAGGAAGGCAAAGTACAAATTCATAGCAAAGTAGACTTCGTAAATTGTGTTGTGTACAGAGCAAATGGGAGTTTTTAAAATTTTTTGAAACGTGCTATAAAGCCTCAACCAGGAGACTTTTTTTAATATGATTTTATAAAGTATTTTATTCAGACAAGTTCTTGTAAAGCTTTGAATAAATCATTTTCCCTTTTGATGGCCCAAATGCAAATAGCATGATGTCTGGATACATACACATTAATGAAACTGTGACTATACATTTGGCAGCTGTAGAAAATTTGTGCATTACAGAAGAGAGTGGGCTGGAGGAAACACCATTAAATCCTATGCATTTGGTTCGCTTTATTGACAAAGACTGCACCCCCAAAACATGAAATGTGTTACATGGTCCTACAGCAGAGGTTTCTTATTCCTCTGTAGATGTGAAGTATTGTAAGCACATGTTTCTTGCAGCCACAGGAGGGTATTGTTACTGGTTACTGTTCAGGTTGACAGGAAGAGTAGAACAGCATGCTGACTGTGGTTTGTTACTTCCTAAATTTGTTGTCTGTGGACCAGCAGAAGCTGGCCTTTGCTGTATTAGCAGGATGAGATGCTTATGGGTTACCTGTCACTGTTCTGCTTAAAGGGGTTTCATCTGCACACAGCACCAGCCTGACAATATTTCATATGTGATAATTAATGAGTACAGTAATTGATAATACGTGTCAGGGCCCTTCAGATGTGTTTAAAATGGGTTGGTTCCCACAGATAATGAGTTTTCAGCTTCTGTCAGTCACGGTGCTGATACAGGCCCATGCTGAGTGGCATAACTGCTCACGAGCCAGTAGATGGTGCCAAGGGGATGTTTCACGCTAACACTGAAAGACCTTCCATTAGGAAGCCTCAGTTCTCTGTAACTGAAACTCAGGAAGCACAAACAGATGTGAACAAAGTTCTCTGCCCTCCTGGTCTCCTGTTTCTGAAAGCTGTGAGTGAGACTTGAGGAACACAAGAGGATGAATATGTTCACCACCCCAGGGTGCAAAATATTATCTGAGGCAAAGGATTCCTTCAGGCTTTCCATGTTTTTTAGCCCATAAGGCTATGTAATAAATAGGCAGGTTCAAATTGTTATTGCTGAGGTTACTTGTTTTGGATTTTTATACTTCTGGAATAAAGTTGGTCACTTAAGGCATGTGCAGGAAGGACGCACATGAACAGATGTGTGCTGGTTTTATGCAATTCAGAATTTTTCCCCACTGAAAAAGACAAAGAAACATAGTTATGTTTTACTCTGAATTATGTTGAATAGTCTGTACTGCAGTAGGTGGGAGGAGGTCTGAATGACAGCTGGTATGCTTAGCCTGTTGTCTGATCAGTATTTGAAAGCTGACCACTGTGTGCTGGGAGCCTTGCCTTGCAGATTTAACTTTAACAACTCGGGTTTTTTGCATTGCTTATGTTTGATGCTGCAGACAGTATATCGTAGAGGTGTTTGAAAGCTTTTTACATGTATGTGCAGTATGGTTTTCAGCTTGGACATTTCAAATTTATAACCCAACTAAATGCACCAATTGGGACCGTTGTAGCGGTTTTGATTAAAAATACTTGAAACTGAAGTTGGTGTGTTTGCAGGTGTGGATTCCTGTACATTCAGGTCTTTACAGATAAAACAGTATGGTTTACACCCATTGCTACCTTTATGTTAACATAACTGCATCAGCACTAGAAAATGTTCTGGTTTAGTAGTACCCATTTTAAAATGGGATAGATAACACTTATAATAAAACCACTGTATTTCCAGGCCTTTGTTTTGCAAATAGGCAGGGGATATGCTGAAATCTTATTTATTGGATAACAATCTTTTACAAATTGTAACACAAATAACTCAATAGCAGGTGGAATCTAGAAAAGGACTCCTCGTGAGCTCGGTACTGTGTTGTAAGTCCCAACACACAGTAATTATTTGCCTGCTGAGTTATCCTCTTTCTGTAGCTCCTGGGATGATTTTATTTCTTTATTCTTTATTTATTTCTTTATTTATTTATTTCAGATGAAGGAAGCCTTCATGTAGCCTCAGGAAGATCACACAGATGTAGCTAACATAAACTTACTCTTTTCTTCCAGCAGTGTGATGTAGCTATCAATTGACAAGGATATTTGTTACCAGATTATATTCTTTTAAAGTTGGGGTTAGAATGTATGTGGAATAGTATTAATTAGAGTAAAATTACGTGTCTGTGTATGGTAACACATTTTCACATACAAGCTGAGCAGTCAAACACTCCACAATCTCTGTCTTACAACTAAGAACTAGGTTTTCTGATAGTGTAGCCTAGTGGGCAAAGGGGCAAATAATTTAAGTTGAAATGCCTGTAGCACTGCTCCCTAAGCTTAAAATTGGTAACATAAATCCAAGTAAAACTATGATGAAAGTAAATGCCAAATGCATGTTATCTAGCAGTTACCAATTCTATTGCTATAGTATATTACTCTTCTTCTTTTGTGATTTTATTCAGTTTTGGATTTCAATGATCCCTTCAGTACTGAAGTTAAGCCAAGGATCCTGCTCATGGGATTGAGAAGAAGTGGGAAGTCTTCCATTCAGAAAGTTGTCTTTCACAAAATGTCGCCAAATGAAACTCTCTTCTTGGAGAGCACAAACAAGATCTGCAGGGAGGATGTTTCCAACAGCTCCTTTGTCAACTTTCAGATATGGGATTTTCCTGGGCAGATTGACTTCTTTGACCCTACATTTGACTATGAGATGATTTTCCGAGGCACTGGAGCACTGATATTTGTTATTGATTCTCAGGTAAAAAAAGGGGGGTTAAGCTATGTTTTTCTTTTCCTTCTTCAGCAATACACAAAGGGATTGAAAAGCACAGATTTTTCAAAGCAAATAAATTCATTTACATCAAACACACATTAAAAGATAATTGTTAAAACTTGAAGAGCTGGTTGGTTATTTTTAGTCACTCTTTGCAGTATGTTCAAAAGTTAACTCATTTGATTTAACATCTCGAGGTTCTTGCTCAAGTACTGACAGCATGAACTTGGTGCACGTGCTGGATATAGGCTCAGGCTTCTACTTATAAGAAATAAAAAAAAATTAAGCTGTTGTTGAACTGTAGCATTATCTAAAAGTAAGTATCATAATTTTTTTTTTTGAGAACTTCCCTACAGTTGGAGCTTTTGTTTTTGCTTTATTAGGATGATTATATGGAAGCATTAGCTCGGCTGCATCTTACTGTGACCAGAGCCTATAAAGTCAATCCAGATATCAACTTTGAAATCTTTATCCATAAAGTGGATGGTTTATCTGATGACCACAAGATAGAAACGCAAAGAGATATTCACCAGAGGGCAAATGATGACCTTGCAGATGCTGGATTGGAGAAGATTCACCTCAGGTGAGAAAAGCTATTGTGCAGAGAATCCTGAGGAGAAGACAGCTTATTTGACAAGTGGCCATTTTTTTTAAGTAGAATTTTTCTCTTGAAGAAGCAGGCAACAAGCTCTTTATACATGAAGGAAAAGGATAATCAGAGACATTACTTTTGATCTCAGCCAGTCAAAGCATCTGATTTCTGATTGCTATCTTGGAGGGAAAGATGGAGAGGAGATGTCCTTAAAACAGATGACATATGCCAGAGTCCTACCAGTTTTTGCTGCAGCTGCTGTCTTGAATTAAGTTGCTTTGATAATGGCAGCAAACAGTAGAATTACAAACAGTAGGGTGTATGCTTCATATATACCTGTTGCTTTCTATGAAACTTCTGCCTCGCAGTCCCCTCCTCATCACTAGTCCTCACGACTGCAGGCTGCTCAGAGCCACATGGGAAGATAGGTGCTATATCTTTACCTTATGTCTGCTGATAAAGCAGGTTGTTGTAGCAAATAATGAAAAATAGTAGGCTTCCGCAGACTTTGAACTAGAGAACATCAAGTTGTCGTGTCTTTCTTAGCACTTAAAATGAGTACAAATATATTAAAAAGAGAGACTTGCGCCATGAACAGGCCAGCACTTCAGAACTCCTAACAACTTGACTGCATCATTGCAGTGATAAATGGGTCCACAGCTTTCAAAAAGTAGATCACAATAGACATAGTCAGTAACGTTCCTTTCCTGCCATTTGAAAAATATTTTCATGAGAATTCCAAGGTGGGATTTGCATCATGAAGTTCTACATTGAGGTCTACTTTTCAGTGTCAGGTTTTTTTGTATGGAATTGAAGTCCTGGGCTTCAGTTGTAACATGTGATTTTCAATCACAAGGGGCGATTGCTTAAGTGTAGGCACTTGCTGTTTGACAATATTTCATTTCACTCATATTATGAAAGGTACATCATGTTCACAGTGTGTGGCTAAAAGGAAAATATGGTGACATTTTTTTCCAGCTTTTATCTGACAAGCATATATGATCATTCTATATTTGAAGCATTTAGCAAAGTGGTACAGAAACTGATTCCACAGCTCCCAACACTGGAAAACCTGCTTAACATCTTTATTTCAGTAAGTACTTGTTACATATTTTGTCTCTAGATCTGGCTATATCCAACATGCATGTTCAGATACTCCATTATCTGCCTTCTGAGAGATTATGAGCAATGTGAACTCTCAGAGAAATTACCAAAACTTAGTTGAAATGCACCCACATGCAGCTTGGCCTTACCTCCCTGTCTATTAAACGGTGTTGCTGAGCTGCTGAGCTGCTGAGATACTCAGGGTATTTCCTGAACCACATAAAGTGGGTTAGCAGCTATCATTTTTCTGCTTATATGTGAATCTGAATGTTGCAAAGGTCTGTGCTGCATGCATTTGTTTAAGAAGTACTTAAAATCTGTGTAAATAAATTCTTAAAGGAACATTATCTGATCTGACCTCTGATGTAGAGCTTCCTAGAATTCTGCATTCTATCGTTAACCTGCTTAAGAAGATCTTCTCATCTTGAAATTTTTAGAGGTGGAGTCTATCACAACTTTCACAACCTCTGTAGTTACTTTCGAGGCCAGTTAGAGAGCTTTGTGTATCTAGTGGCTTGTTACCACTGCAGATGTAGTTGCTTGCTCCACTGTTCCTGTATGCGTTGTCCCTTCCTCTCCTTTGTGCTGATTCTGACACTTGCCTGTTCCCTCATGGCATCACTATGGCACACACTAATGCACTGTTTAGTTACAAGCAGGTTATGGAGGAGTCCAACATCCTCTTGTTTTGGCATAAGATAAAAGATGGGAACATGTGGCCGTGACCAAAGGGAACACATTGAGTAGGCTGTGAAAAGCGGTAACACCCTGTTTTGGTGGTTGTCATGTCAGGTCATGGCAGCTCCTGTAACTGCACCCTTTCTCACAGTATTCTAATTTTGCACCTTGCATCTAGCATTAATTTTTCCAAGCAAGTTATTTTGTGGTGCCATTCTATGATTTTTGAAGTAATCAAATTATTAAAATCATTCAACAGCCTGCAAGATAAAATTAGACTTCACAGTTTCTCAGTGTAGAGTGTGAAAATGGAGAGAGAAAAAAGTTGGATGTGTTGCTGAAAGGGAGAGCTAGGATTAGAGGAAAGTTTTAGAACAACTTATTCTATTCCTATAGTGCAAAAACTGATGCTATTTCATATTGAGTGGTTTGTTACAAAGATCTGTTTCTACCAAATGACTTGACTTTATTCCAGTTATCTTCCAGTCTTGAACTCTTGAACTTAGGACAGAAAGCTAATGAAGTAGTGATACTGGACTGCTACACAGTCTTAAAGAGAAGAGTGTCTGAATGATAATCCTTGTGTCAAAGTCACCACAGTTATATCATGAGTTAGATCTCTGTATGGGGTCTCTTCACTATTTGGAGTTAATAAACAATTTGTGCCAGACCACTAGATGAATTGAGCATGAGCTGCTTCCTGAATGACTAATGACAGTTGTGTGTGCATCTGAAACACCAAGAAGGCAGCTCGAATAATATCTAAAATGTTAGATTGATTGTAAGGAAGAATGAGTTGAGTCCAGAAAAGTGAGAGAAGTAACAGTTTTCCCTCATCAGTAGGAGAAACAGTCTCAGACTGTTTTAGATCCAAGTGGAGCAAAATGCAGTTTGTTAATGACTTTTAGCAAGGTACTTTTAGCTGCATCACTGTTCTCAGCCTGCCTGCTGTCTGGTTTTATGAGTATCTTCTGTTTGTAGACAAGAGACTTGGAATGACCCTATTTGCAACCATGGGAAGACTAAATATCATTCTCTAGCATAGAATTAGTTAGCGAGTGCCTCTTTACTGTAGCAACTTAGTGACAACCAATCTTGAGATGGATTTTGGTCATGCCTTACCTCAGGAAGCCTGTGTGCTAGATATCAAAGTGTGGGTGTATTGGTGTTCTAGTTCGGGTTTTGCAGCAATGTTCATGAGGATTTGCTTTCATTTATGCCATGAAGATTTCCAGCGTGAAAAGCTGATGATTACAAAAATAGATCTGTGATCACTCTTAAGTTCATAGCAGGTTTTTGCCTAACTTGAGTGCCACAGTGTGTTAGTTTGTACGTTTGAGGAACTATCAGAGTCATAATACGGCTTCTACATTCTTTAATGTGACTACTTGTAAAATATACAGCAACAGTTGGTTTGGCATTCCAAACCCATATAACCTAAGTACAGTTTTGTTTATTTAATGATCTAAATTTCGTAATCTATAAATTCAAATGAAGTGTTTAAAATCACGATTCATTAAATAAGTCTGCTGTTTGCTGCAAGACCTGTTTAAATAACTGGCCAAAATTAATTCCTAACTTGAAAGGTGGTATTCTGTAAGTTCTTTTAAAAATTACTTTTGTAGAACCAAATTCTGGCTTACTTTTCATACTCCAAGAAGGAAAAAGTCCCATTTACCTAATCTAGTAGTTGGAGTAATACTACCAGTTTTACTGAACCCATGTCATTTAAATAATGGAAACTGCCTTCTGCCTTATCAAACCCAATATAACTGAGAAACATGGATTGAATTTCAACTAGTTAATGGTTTTTACCTTTCCAAAATAAAAACTGATATATTCATTGCAGAAGATTTTTTGCAATGAGTCTCTAGGTTCAAATTAGCCATGGAATACTCTTACGTCAATTCAGAGAGCTTCTAGTGCGTGTTGCATCTTCTTTCCAGACTGCAGGGTTGTGTCAGAGCTGACTATTGCTTATTCTGGCCCTGCTCTCATTGACATCAATGGCAGCGTTTCATTCAGTTGCATAAGGCAGCTGTTGGCCTTTGTTTCTCTAATGAGGAGCCCTCCTGTTCTAGTAACAGGAATAGCTGATTTCATCTTATCATTTTCCCGGACTGAGTGTTAATGATATAATGTCTCTTTGAATAGTATTTTGTATTCACTGTTTCCTGATGTTTTTATGACTTGTAATTATTGTTTGTACTGGTATTTTTTTCCTTGAGTAAATTAATCACAAACATTCTGGCAAATCCATTGCCTTTTCAGTTCAAGTTCTACTAAAAATCCTGGCAAATGAAATCTGTGAAGTCATGTGGGTACAATTTAGTAGTTATTACTCCTGGCAGTCCATCCCACCATTTCACCAAGGTTTCTCTCACCGTACAAAGTTGGGCAGAAGCAAATATGTGCCAGTTTCTCAGCTAGTCCTACCACGATGTATTAGTTTCAACTGAAAAGGAGCATGGTTTAAGTTAAGACATCAGGCTCTGCTCTTAACAGCAGGCATAACTGCTGACATGGCAACCATCTCAAGATGATAACCTTATAAACTGTCACTGCAAGTACAGGCAGGCTGCAGCAGCCAGAGTTCTGAGATGGAAAAATCACTTCTCATCATTAAATGTTGTTATATTGTCACTGGGATCTTAATAGTAAGGTACCCATACAGCTGAAATTATCACTATGTCTCTCTTTATATAATAAAAAAAATTTATAATGAACTCCTCATGAATGACACTAGAGGGCTCGAGTTCCAACTTCTTTTGTCTAAAATTACTTGTATTTTCAAATATGTGTTTTGGCAATGAATTATGTTTATATACTTATGTGATATTTACAGGTGAATCATGTGATTAATCTTATTTGACAGCAGCTTTTGAAATGAGAGGTGCTGTCAGAATTATTATTTAAAAATTAAAATTACAGAACTGTCACGTGACCAGAATGACCAAAATGAATATGCATGTATTTTTGTTCTTAGTGCTAAAGAACGTAGACTCATAGAGTCATGTAGAATGAAAGGGACCTTTAGAGGTCAACTCCTGCTCAGTCAGGCCAGTTAGAGCAGGTTGCTGATGGCTGAGTCCAGTCCAGCTTTGTGTATCTCCAAGGATGGAAACTGTCAGCATGCTCCTGGTGCTTCACCACTGTGATGGTAAACTTTTTTTTTCTGTATCAAGTCAGAACTCCATCTTGCACCTTGTGCCTCTTGTCCTTCAACAGTGTAGCTGTGAGAAAAGGTTGGCTCCGTCTTCTGTGTACCCTTACATTAGGTATTTGTAGGTAGCAAGGAGCCTTCTCTTCTTCAGGCTGAACATACGCAGTTCTTTTAGGCCCTCTTTGCACATCCTATGCTTCAGCCCATGTACTTAAAGTATCCACAGTTTATACTTTGTTTTGAATATTTTTTTATTGATGAATTCCCCAAATGTGCCACTCATGGAGTTCTTTCTGTAACAAAATGCAGGAAATTCATCTCTGTACTCTGTCATTATTGATGGGTGTTTCCAGCCTTAGTTGAGTGTGTGATGGTGGCAGAATTAAACCTCTTTAAGAAGAAAGTACCTAAAATATTGCTAGCCATTGTTCAGTAGCATACCCAGGGTTTAAATTTTTCTGCCTATTTCAGGAGATTTGGAAAGTGGGAGGGTCACTTTAGTCTCTAAATAGTTGACTTAGAAAAAAAAAGAATAAAAAAGGAAAAGTTCTGTAACTACGAATTAAGCTATTAAAACTTGTTAGGGGTTTTCAGAGGGTTTTTTGGTTGTTACAAAACTGCTGTAGCACAGCAATCTCAAACTGTATTAAAAAGGGAAGCCATATATGGAGAAAACTTGGTCTGATGGGAGAAAGTTGCTTCTCTTCATGTATAGGTGGATTCTGAAACCTATTTTGTAGCTTGAGCTTCAGCAATACTGGGAAGTTGCCCTTTGTGTTCATGCTGGGACAGCTGCCCAGGTGTAGTCCCTTGATATCAGCAAGCAAACTACTGTTTTCAGTACACATTTCAGTACACATTTTCAGTACACATTTTTTCCTCTTTTTTTTTTTCCAGGAAGCAGAGGCTTACAGCAGTTTAACTTGTCTACATGAAGAGTATGAGCGAGCATTGCTGGCTAGCCTCTGACAGCTCCAGATACATCTCCAGTATGGAGAGAGTCTTAATCAGCTTGGCAGGATGACAGGAGCATAGCTGTCATCACATTAGCAAGCCCCTTAGCATTACAAACATAGCTTTAACCAGCAGTGCTACATGAAAATTGAACAAGCATCATCAAAACACTGGTCTTTCTCCTGCAACCGTCAACGTTGTTCTAAGGAACTAGACAGTAAAAGAGCTACAAGCCCAAATGAGATAATTTCTCCATTTCCATGAGACATCAGTTCTGAACACTACTGCCTTCTTTGTCCATCAGCTTTTTCTTTTCCTTCTTTCCACTTTCTTTCATGTCCAGCTAGAGTAACTTGAGATTACAATTCGCTTTTATGTCCATTGTTACAATCAAAAACCCAAAAGCTTGAGCTTGGAAGATTTTCCCCTCATTGCATTTTCCACTGAAAATAAATGTAATCTCTCCAGATGTTTTCCAGAGAGGGGAATTTTGAGAGTCTAACTTGGTGTTATGTCTGCTCAGAGGCAGAAACTGTTGGAAGGTCTGTATGCATGAAGGTTTTCTACGATATAACAGTGCTGAATGTACAGTTTTTTCAAAATGAGCTTGATTGCAGTTTAGCTTCCACTTCTTCATCCTAGCTTTTTGTGTAACAGGCACATAGGGGAACAAAAAAGCTTGGTATAAATTTGAAGACATGGCTTACATTTTATTTTTATTTCTTTCTTTCTTAAATAGAATTCTGGAATTGAAAAAGCATTTTTATTTGATGTAGTCAGCAAGATTTACATTGCAACAGACAGTACTCCAGTGGATATGCAAACTTACGAGCTCTGCTGTGATATGATAGATGTTGTGATTGACATTTCATGTATATATGGGTAAGTAGATTGTTAATGTTTTTCACAAACATTGTGTACCTAAAATCTGAATGACCTCAAATTTAGAATGATACGGGTATAAATAATAATGAGAATATGTAGTTTTCCAGAGTAATTTTTCAGGACGGTGTGGGAAGGAGGTAGTAGCAAGCTTCTGAGATCCCCCACCACAATAAGCACTGTTCTCTGCCCCGCCTCTTTGTAAGCACCTTCCTCTTTCTGTGCTAATAGTTTTATGTGGAGGAAGGAGTGGGAAGTAGCCAACCAAAAATAAAAGGAAACATTTTCTTTTTTTCCCCAGGGACAAATTCCAACAGAAGGATGCTTCCGATTTAAAAAAAAAATATTGGGGCCATTATTTAGTTTTGTTTACTTTAATAGCTAGTGGCCTCTACTGGCCTCAGAAGGGAGCTACTTCACTCTTGCTTCATGTCTCTCTTCATCCCCTTTGCCCTACGTGACCTGTGTGGTTTTGATTGTTTTTTTTCAGTTTCCCTTCCTTGTACGTTGGGAACTGGCTGGGGTAGCATGTACATATCCTTGCAAGTTATGTTTTACATGCCTTGGCCAGATGTAATGCCAGCTATTTCTGGGAAAGGCAGGGGCACATAAAGTGCATTAAGATGTGTAGACTTAGAGGCTAAAGTGCAGCATGCTTAGAGTGTGGTAATCTTTGGTAGCCTTGCATTCTTACCCATCGCTCTTGGAGAGGACACGAGGGAGAATGCTGGTGCAGATGTGCAGTAGGCATTAGAACTTCAAAAGAAGAACAAATTGTTAATGCCTTTCTAAAATTTCTTAAGTTTGTATATTCCTCTATGTGTTTCAGATTTTGGAGTTGGTCACTTCAGTAACTGTACAAGAACTTGTATTTTATAGAGGTATCAATAAAGGATGGTGATTCTGTGGCATTTTTTTTGTACAGAGAAAGATGCTGCTGTGCAGTTCAAAAGATTTAATTATCATCTGTACAACATCACTTGTGGGCTATTTATTCACATAATGTCACTCTGCCACTGTCTGTGTAACCATGTGGCATTTATCACTAGAAATCTGTTTACCATGTTTTTAGCTGTAGACTAAACACATGGTATTGGAATTCATTTCTTCTCCTCTGTTCCTGGAGCATCTGTGGAACTTGCTATCTTAATATATTATTAATACTAATTGTTCTGGGAGATTGCTGCTAACTTCCCCTTTAACAAGATCTGTGTGCGCATTCAGGTATGAGGGTAAAATTACAAGGTACAAAACTTAATACAGTGATCAACGTGACCCATCATCTGTAAAGAACAAATCTCTTTTCATTATATAATGTTGCAAAAACCAACATCTCATGAGGAAAGTCTTATGATGACTTAAACTATCAGTCAGCTGCCCAGTGCTCAAGCAAGGTTACTGGATTTGGAATTATCAGTACAGACTTACTGGTTCCCATGTTTTAGATAAAGTCATAATATAGAGCATTGATTAGAAGAAAACATAACCTTGTGGCAAATAGTTGGTAACTAGCAGAGGGAAAATAAGGCTCTGGTTCAAGTAACTGGCAGTCATACAATCTGATTTCTAGCTCCAGATCTAAGATTTGGTGTGTGATTGGATAAATTATTTATTCTCTATGTCGTCTTAGTTTATGTGTAGTTTGAAGAAGAATCTCCCTGAAAGGTTAAAATGAAAATTTCATGAAGTTTGAAATTATCTGGTGAAAGAACCACTGTAGGAGTACTTCTGTTAGCTAATCTTGTGGCTCATCTTTTCTTGTTTGTTTGTTTGATATTGCTGTTTAGGCTTAAAGATGATGGCACTGGAACTCCTTATGACAAAGAATCAATGGCAATCATAAAATTGAACAATACAACCATCCTTTATTTAAAAGAGGTGACAAAATTCCTTGCTCTTGTTTGTTTTGTCAGAGAAGAAAGCTTTGAGAGAAAAGGTATTTTTTCCTTTTCTGGTATGACATTACTTTTCCCATGTATTAGTGAGTTAATGAATAACTGTGGTTGTCATTAGCTGATAACAGTCTCTAGCTGTATCACAAATATTAAACCTAAGTACAGCTTGTTATAGCTTATATAACGTTTAAAGGCATGAAGTATCCATGCTGGCATTACGATAAGATGAAATCATAAATGTTTAACAGCTTTCTGATATGAAAGCATATGAAAGTTTACATCCAGTACAGTAAAGCTTCCATCTGCAGCAGTAGAATGTGTTAGTTTATCTTGGCTAACATTGATTTGTACCTGTTGGCACCAGCATGCACCTTTGGAATAGCTTGCATGTCCTAACCAAGGGAAAATTACTGAAACTGGCTCATAGAAATATATTCTTGCTTTTCTCACTTCTGAAAGGATGCTTTTCAAAAGCTGCATATTTGGGAACTAGGTGGCTTTCATGTTTCACAGTTACAGTGCATAAAATTTCTTGGTTATCTCTCTGACCATGGTCAAGGTCGATCCTGAAAACTTAGTTCATGATTTTTCTGCTCACGGACATGATGGTCACTGAGTTACTGGTCTTAGTGAAATGCCTGGAGACCAGAACTGAACAGGGAAAGAGGAAACCATTGTCTGGGCTTGTGTCCTCATCTTGTGATATTAACTCACTAGTCAGCGTTGGTGTGCTTTTGAATGCAGTATTCATACCATGTCTGCTGGGCTGCTTGACAGGCTAAATAAATTTTATTTTATAGAACTTACAACTAGTTGAATTTCTCTTTCATGCTTATACGGCTTTTATGATCTGTGACTGTTAGATGCAGTCACTTTCTTTTTTTGCTGTAAGCATAAGAAGTGTTACTTTGACATACCTACTAACAACACTTTTTCAGAAAAGACACCATGGTGACTAAAAACCCACTAGGGTTTGCCCACAACTGTGTCAGATTGTTGTGTCTATACAGTTCAGGACACTTGGTGCTCTAGCCTGTACTCTGTAACAGTACAATTGTGGTATTATAATGCGGATTAACTTTTGTCTCCTGATGTCTTCCCCATAATATTTTATCTGACCTCTAGGGAGATGGAAAATAATTCCTTGGAAAAAAAATCAAAGTGTAACATAGTGAATTTAAACCACTTAAAATATGTATTATCTTGTTAGAGAAACTAAAGTGGAAAATGCTGCATTATTTGAGCTAAGAAAGCTTATAGCATTAACCTTGAAGGAGGTCAACAGCTCAGGACCAAAATTCTGAAGTTGTATTGCAGTATTACACTATTGTATCGCCCAATAAGTGTTCTGATTGACTAGTATGGCTTTACAGCTTTTCTGTGGGATCACATTCAGCCCTCTCACATGGTGATGCTATCTAACTATGATGTAGCTATGTAATCTAACAGCATGTCTGTCATGTTATTTTTCAATTACAATGTAAGCTGAATTGTAGCTGGTTGTTATTTGGTAATATTTCTGTCAAGTGTCTGTTTCAAACCTATGTCAAAAAATGAAAATTCTTTGGTTACTAGAAGGTACTTATTTTTATCACGCTTACTCTGTAAAGCGAATTTACAAAATGACACCATATTTCGTGAAATATTTTAATTTTTCTTGTAGTATATTGTGCTCTTTTCCAAAGCTCTTTATAAAGTTAAAGGTTTGTTATCTGCCAATGAACTTCTATTTGTTTTCTCGTAAGACTAATAAGTGTATTCAATATTGGTCATAGTATGGAGCTGTCATGCTCACTGAATTATTTGTGTTTATCAAAATGCACTTTTGCTTAGGACTGAAAAAAATGCCTGAAAAATTTACTGATTATGACCTCCAGAGAGACAGTGTGGTATTTTACTAAATGTAGAATATAAGCAATTTTTTTCATTACCTAATTTGTATGAATGTCTTTATTAATATGGAAAATGTTTCTGTCTTTATAGGATTAATAGACTACAATTTCCATTGTTTTCGAAAAGCCATACAAGAAGTGTTTGAAGTAAGAATGAAAGTAGTACGATCTCGAAAACATCAAAGCCACATGCAAAAAAATAAAAGACCCACTCCCAATGGGACACCAAGAATGCCATTGTAGAGGTTTTCTGGCAATGTGGCAAGCAAAGATTTCATGAAGTTGATGTCACTTCTGCATCTTATTGCACTGAGTGAAGAGGAAAACAAATGGAACTGATATATTATATGAATTTTGCTTGAACGTTCAGAAAGCACTGTTTAAATATTTTTATCCAATCAGTTTTTTTCATATAGTGAGCACTTTGAGCAACATGTTGTATATATAAGCATTGAGGTGAACACTTGTAAGAATTTTCTTAATATATGCTGTAAACCTTTTTCATGCCATATTAAGAAAAAGCAGCTGTGACAGAAATACTGGGTACATAATTTGCACTTTTTCATGTTTTCCTTGTGGACTTGGACTTCGATAAACTTAGTTTTTATGGTGATTTTGATGCATGGTGTCAGGTAAAGTGTATGCTGTAGTTTATTTACCTGCTACAATCCAATTGATTAGTAAACAATTAAGAAAACTCGGTACAATGCCTTTTAAAATTTGTGACAGCTAATACCTAAAATTCATACAAATCTAATTTCGTATATTTTTCAATTTGTAAACTGAAGAATAATTTTGAAGTATTACAGCAATAAGCACCTTACCAGGGATCGTAACTGGTAGGTAAATATTAGCTTTTATAAAACAGGCTTTTGGCTAAATTTCATCTGGAGTTCTCCATAACACTGGTCATGCCCTCTCTTGGGTCTGTTTTTATTATTTACCTCAGCATATACCACTAAAATACCTTTCTATAAAGAAAATTGTTTTGTAAAATGGCTCTATGTTGCACTGGTATTTTTATAAGGCTTCAGAGGAGCGTGTTGTAATTGAAAGGTTGTATTTACATTAAGTTTGTTTTGAGAGCCTGCACTTCTACAGAATCTGTATGTATTTCTATGCTGACATTCTGATGTACTGATGGAAGTCCTAAAGATGTGAGTACTGGGTTCTGGGTTGCTCTAGTAGAGGTACGTCTGTGATTGAAATCAAGATGAGACTACTCAGATGTGGACTGGACAATCTACCTGCTATAGTTATTAGGACATCACTGCTTTTTATTTTAATATTGAACACAGTCAGACTTACCAGAGGATCAGCCAGGACAGCAGAGCACTCACAAATCTAAAAAGAAGTAAAACTTACTTTCTGAGTTCTGTATTTACTGGTTTTGTCTAATTAATGATAAAAAATTATAGTTTCCAGTTGAAAGAGGAACTCTTTTTTTTCTGTCGCAGTCACGCCACAAACTAATTGCATGCACAGTTCAGCGGTGTTGTCAGCAGCTCTTGGGAGTGGAAAGATCTTGACATGGATGGGAGGCAGCTTGCTGTACACCAGAAACAGGTAAGGGGAGGTGTACCTCACTCATTTGTAACTAATCTGCCCTTACCTGAGACAGCTCTGAAGATGGAATTTGGAAGTTTTCTCTTAGCCAAGGTAAGGCACAATGCTACATGTCTGTCAGTCAGTTAAGAGACCCCAGTGTTTGCTTACTTCAGTTGGACAAACCAGTCCAAATTAAAATTTAATTTCTGGTAAGTAAGTAAGTTAAATTCAGTTGTGGTTTGAATGCAAATACAGTTTCTGTATGCTATATACTGATACATCTTGAGGTTTTAATATTATACTGAATACACAAGCTAGGAGAGGGAGTTGGTATGAATGCAAAGGCTCTCTACGCAAACATTTGCCAAAAGGGAAATCAGTAGTTTCCAAGCCACTTACTGCTGCCTGATGTACATGGCTTATCATCTTGGAACAAACTGGCTCTTTTGGCATGATCTCCTTTTATGACCATGTGACTCGCCTGGTGGATGAGAGGAAGGCTGTGGATGTGGTATACCTGGACTTCAGCAAGGCCTTTGACACTGTCTCCCACAGTAGACTCCTAGAGAAGCTGGCAGCCCGTGGCTTATATGGGAGCACTCTGTGCTGGGTTAGGAATTGGCTGGATGGCCGAGCCCAGAGAGTGGTGGTGAATGGTGTCTCATCCAGTTGGCGGATGGTCACCAGTGGTGTTCCCCAGGGATCGGTATTGGGTCCAGTCCTGTTTAATATCTTTATTGATGATCTGGATGAGGGGATTGAGTCCATCATCAGCAAGTTTGCAGATGATACCAAGCTGGGAGGAAGGGTTGATCTGTTACAGGGTAGGATGGCCCTACAGAGGGACCTGGACAGACTGGAGACATGGGCCAATTCCCATTGGATGATGTTTAATAAGTCCAAATGTCGGGTACTTCATTCTGGACACAACAATCCCATGCATAGCTACAGACTGGGGACAGGGTGGCTGGAGAGTAGTCAGGCAGAAAGGGACCTGGGAGTGCTGGTTGACAGGAATCTCAGCATGAGCCAGCAATGTACCCAGGTGGCCAAAAAGGCCAATGGCATTCTGGCCTGCATCAGGAAAGGTGTGGCGAGCAGGACCAGAGAAGTTATCGTCCCCCTGTACACGACACTGGTCAGGCCTCATCTTGAATACTGTGTACAATTCTGGGCCCCCCAGTTTGGGAAAGATGTCAGGATGCTGGAGTGTGTCCAGAGGAGGGCAACGAAGATGGTGAAGGGGCTGGAGCACAAGCCCTATGAGGAGCAACTGAGGGAGTTGGGGCTGTTTAGTCTGAAGAAGAGGAGGCTCAGGGGAGACCTCATTGCTCTCTACAACTAGAGAGAGGTTGTAGTCGGTCAGGGGTTGGTCTCTTCTCTCAGGTGACCAGTGACAGAACTAGAGGGCATGGACTCAAGCTTCGTCAGGGAAAGTTTAGACTTGATGTTAGGAAAAAGTTCTTCGCTGAAAGGGTGATTGGCCATTGGAATGCGCTGCCCAGGGAGGTGGTGGAGTTGCCAACCCTGGAGGTGCTTAAGGGGAGACTGGATGAGGCACTGAGTGCCATGGTTCAGATGATGGTGTTAGTGTTGGTGTTAGTGTTGGGTTATAGGTTGGACTCGATGATCTCGGAGGTCCTTTCCAACCTTATGATACTGTGATACTGTGATATTGAATATGTGTGCAGTTCTTAGGAATAGATGTTTAGTCAGTAGAAGGAGCTCACCCCATCAAGGCTTACTTGATGAGTAATGCAGTTCTAGGTGCTCAGGGAGGTGAGAAACATTGAGAATAGACACTTGGCTTTGGTTGGTTTTTCTGGTTTCTTTGTTTTAATGAAGTATCTCGTTATACTGTCTACAGTGTGAATTATAACTAAGGAATGTATTTTCCATGTATTTGACCTGAGTTCTGTGTAGTCATACATAACCCTTGTATTTATCAGCTTATTTAACACAATTAAGTTAGCTTTTGTAGTCCCCTCAAGAACTTGGCATAGACTATGTTGTATAATTTAGTGAAGGTGACTTCAGCTAACGTATAAAATTTCTAACTGGATATTATGAGAGTAAGCATATTTTTTTATCAAATTACTTATGTTTCAAATATGTTTAATTATAAAATTGAAAGCATGTTAAAAATGGATTAGTTTTACTGTTTAGCTTTGCAATTTTCAGTTTAGGTGTGACTTGATGTTTCAAATTTGACTAATCATTTTCTAATTAGTACCTCAGATTTTCAGTTTCTAGCTGAAGTGACAGCACCGAGTGAGGCATGCAAGGTTGTTTGCTTTTTTTTAAAGAACATTATATCAAGTCTCTTACTGAGATTCTAGTTTTTGTTTTGAAGGCTTGGAATACCCTGTGTGCTGCAAGTGCCAATTCTGACAAGGCAGTGTTGAGATACCTATTTAAAATTAGAAATCATGCAAAAAGTAATCACTTGTCAAATAGTGCAGTATTTCCAAAATACCTGATATGTGAGTCTCCATTTTTTATATCATTGGAGATAGCAGGGACCATTATTGAACTAGCCATGTCTCTTTAAAACAGTCTTAGAATAAATCCAAACCAATTTAGTATCCCATAGACACTTCAAAGTCAGGAGCTGAGTAACTATACAACATTGGTTCTAACAACTTGTAGTTGAGAAAATCTCTGTAAGTAGTCTCTAGGCAGCAGCCCAGAGTGCTTAATGGATTCTTTGAAGAGTTAGAATGCATCTTTGGCATGCACTGGAACGTGGCTGTTTAAAATGTTACAGTGCTGGAATGTGTTTCTAAAATCCTATGATTACAGGCGTGCTGTGCGTTACCATGGAAGTGTAATCGACAGGAGCAAACTACTCTGGTAAAACATAATTCAAATGCATCATTTGAGATCCTGCATTTGTGATGGAGCAAATCAAAAATTCTGGGTTTTCTTGCATGTGAAAATGTGCTCCTGCGATAAAGTTCTCTACTACGGGAATTAATTCTGTGAAAGTACTGCAGCGATTTTTAAAAGAAATTTTAACTTGCCCTGTTTTTAAGCCTCATCAGATTAAGTTGAAGAATTACAGAAAATAACCCTGAATAGGTAATCATATGCAGTAGCAACTGTTTCATTTAATGACACATTTACTGTCCCTGTCATTTGCAATAGTGATTGCACAATATTTTTTTCTTAAATTGAACTTCGAGATTTTTCCGTTTTTGTAGTGAGTGATGTGTGTGACATTATTACATAATGATTTTTGTTGCCCACAGATTTGTCTCTGTCCTGTTTGATGGGGAACTCTGATCATTAATATCAAAGTTTCTTATTCAGATTCTGAGTATTTATCAATAATCACATGTAAATTTACTCAATTACAGGCAAACATCAAATTCACTTGTTTCAGTTGTGTGGGAAATTAGAAATAAGCTTGGCTGGGAAATTCTTTTGGACTCCTCTGATACGGTGGTGTATGGTTGACATCCCACTTGATTTCCCACTGTATTAATATTTGTACATTAGCTCCTTATGCACATATCCTTAAAAGGCGACATTTTTTGAAGACTTTAACAGGCTAATTTTTTTCATTTGTTTTCTCCCAGACACCTTCTGCATTACCGTTCTCATTTTGCTATCTCTGTATACATGTTTCATTGTAAACAGGTCAGATACCCACTCTCCTTGGTTCCTCCCAGCCTATTCTCTTTGGTTTTTAAGCATTATGAGCTACAGGCTACATCTTGAGCAAAAAGTTAATGCAAAAATATTAAGTACAAAAATATCTAAATTGTATAAAATCCATTACATGCTACTGACATCCTTAAGACAAAACATTTGTGTAATCTTGGTATGTATGCACACGATACAAATACGTATTTCTTTTAAAGTTACAGTTTATGCTGGCAGCCAGATTTTAAACATTCTTAATCATCTTCAAAACATATTTTAAAAGAAAAGATTCTTATAATTTTTTCCCCTGGACATATTTATCTAATGCAGCAGCCTGTCACAGTGTCTCCTGGAACTACACTAACGTTTTTGATAAGGTGAAAGATCTCAGGAGACTGGTGAGAGGAGATACTTTACTGAATATTTTCCTCAGTAATGCTACTACCAGGAGCTGCTACAAGAAGGAAGAATTATTTCAGAATTTCTGAGTACTAGGAGGTAGAGAAAAACCCACTGATATCTTTTGTTTAAAAAAAAAAAAGTAAACAACTAAACCAACAACTGAACATGCACTAACCCAAATTGAGAGGGGTTGAGATTAAAACACCTCATAGATGAATGCAAACATAAGACACAAAAAAATTCTAGAGTGGCCTAATGTGTAGGCCAGAATATTTCATAGTGTGTTCTGAGCTGCCTTCTTTAACAAAACGCAGGCCACGAAAAGACAATGGGCTTATTGCAACACAATGCACATGTGTATGTTGAACCTTGTGGAGGTGGTCTCGGTGAGCTCAGTTGCACCATATGGTCCTCAAAGGCCCACATAATTGTGCCCCAGCAGGGAGTTACAGGACTGTATCAGAGCTGCCTTTGCTATTATAGCAGGATTTACCCTTCAGATAGGTTTTAATTTCCACTGAGTGTGAACTAAAAGCCACTATGGACTCTGCTGAAGTAAAGGGTAATGTTGATACAAATGTAAGTATAAACCAGGTGGAGTGGTGGATTTCCTCCTACCAATAAAGGTAAAATCTTTGACTTGCACTGCTGGGGTTTCTGGAAGCCTCACCATCCACTTTGCAGTGGTATCACTCAAGTGTCCTGGCACCTGTGCTACCAGTTCCTACTTTTTCAGAGGTTAAATGAACTGTTAGTTGACTTTTCCCCTGTTGCTTATTACTATCCACATCAGTTTTTTGGGACTGCTTTGGTTATAACCAGCACAATCTGAGCCGTGGGAAACAGATGTTTCTTTCAACTCCCTTTGCAAAGTAGTATATGGAGAGAACAGGGATGTGTCTTCTTGGAAATTTCATCAGAGCCAAATCAAAAGGGCTTCCAGGGGGCCAATATCTTTGTCTCTAAACCCTGCACTGAGAGGTGGAATTTCAGCGCCACTTTTCTGCACTGCCCTTTTTCAAAGACTGAATCATCCTCCGGCAAGCCAAATGGACTGATCCACAAACTGCTTCTCTTTCAATACTGCCTTCGCAGCTGCTTGAACTTCTTTTGACTGCCAGTGTGCCATTCATCATGCTGTCTGGTATCGCATCCTAAGTGTTGAATACAAGCTCTGCAGCAGAGGCACATGAATCAGCCCACTCCCACCATTCCTGTTCCACTTGCTCAGTGCTGTTTCCAGTCCTGTTACTTCATCAATTTCATTTCATATTTCAATTACACATTTTCTATCTATAAAGCAGCAGTCATTCTAAGTTCCACTCATTCTTTATAAAGCCCATTATGCAGAAGCTTCAAGTAACTGCCTTAAATTTAGTGTTCTCTTGACAGATTATAAATGCCTTTCCTGCTTTTCTCAGTGCACCCTTCTCACATGAAAGCTTCCTGTTCCCATGAACAGAGTGCATCCTTAGAAGTTCCTCAGGATGGGAGAAGTTCATTCCCTTCTTCTACCCCCCCTTTTTGTATTGCCACCATTAATAGTCCCCATAAAATCCAAGCCATAAATCTCTAATTTGAATAGATACAACACTATCGGACTGCACAGTTGTTGTCAGCTTTTGTTATTGCTCTTTCAGAACAGCCTCCAGCCCTGGCAGTTTTCATCCTCCCTGAGTCACTTTGCCAGACAGCTTTCACCATCTGCAAAAATAACCCTGCAAGCAGATATACACAACTTCAGAGTGTAAAGTAATGATTTATTTGTTAATACACACAGCTATGACTAGTAAGCTCCTAGACTAAGCATTAATATACTCATCTTCTCCTGCAAGACATTAGATGAGTCTTCACTAGCTGATGACAACAAACTGGCATTTTCTGACTCTGCCTCTTCCTTCCAGCATTTTATATTTTTCACATAATTTTTTTTTCTCCTGGATTACATCTCAACAACCCTAGCTCCATCTCTGCTTATGCCATATCTTGCCTGGCTCTTGCTATGCAGCCCTTTTGTCACAATGCAGTGATCCCCTGAGCGTGCTCAACCAAGGATTTGGGGCTCAGCCCTGCCAGAACTGGGCTTGTAGAGCCCAAGATGCTGAAACTACAGGGAGGTGACTTGCTGGCAGGTGGTGGAGGTGGGGTTGATGTGGCTGGCTGGAGCCCAGAGAGGAATGTAGTTTGCCAGAGGCAGATCTGCTTGGTCAGCAGAGCCACTGTCTTGGCTCTCTTGATTGTGGTGATTAGGGGGTTATTTCAGCTGCCCACGTGGGTCTCTTGTGTCTTTCAAGGTGCCCTAGGCACTGCATGTAGCCTTCAGCTACTGCTTTGTTTGGAACGGCATCAGTATCCCATATCATACCTTTCTGCTCTGTATGGATGTCTGGCATACCTTAGGATACCTCATATGGCATCAGAAGCTTACGTGAATCAAGCCCTGCATTTCTAATAACCATCTGAAAAACTCCTGGTTGTCCCAGATATTTACAGGGGACTGACAGAGATGACTGATAACTTAATATGTCTTCGTTAATGACATGGTGAGCTTTAATCATCCTTACACTGGTTGTAAAACACTTTTTGAGGAGCTTTAAATTAAGACCTTGCTCATAAATCCTTTATTCCCGTAGCTGAGTCAGTAGGAGCTGTACACAGGCAGCTGTATGCAAGCAGGTGTGTGCAAGAAGTTGACATTAGTTGTAACATTTTTAGAATGGTTATTAAGGGCAGTCCAACAGTGTAATCCTGACAGCTTTCCCTCTGGCTGCTGTGTAATTGTGAAGGCAGATGCTCCCTTCCCAGAAGGAAGCTTTTGGAACTAAGTTAAAGTGAAGGGGCATGGGGAGCAACTCACATATGGAAAAAGTGACAAAAAAGAAAATCCGAGGTTTGAATCCCTGAAGAGGGAGGGTCATGAAAAACTGGTTGCATGAGTCAAAGGCTGTGGCTGGCATTTTCTCCCTAAATAGCAGCACAGGAACAAAATATTTCTCATCAGAGTAGTTCACATCTACTCCCCAACTATTTAACGCTCTCTGCAATTTAATTTGCACAATAAAGAATATGCACCAAAGACAACTGCTGTTACCTGTAGTTGCTAAAGATAAAGAGTAATTAGATCGGGAAAGTCCAGAGCCACAAATAGCTGTCAGTCAGACAGCAGCTTCGGCTTTGGCTTTTGCCTTTGCATATTTCTTCTAAACCAGGAAACCATCTGAACTGTTATAACAATGATGCTTGGGGCTCTGAGTCCAGTGACTGGCGTGACTCTCATTCTTCAGGGTGGAAAAAGAAGGGGACAAATGTGTTTCTTTATTTTGACTTCACATAGTGCTGACTTGGTAAGATGTTCCACAAACTGCTTGGATGGCCCAGAACAGGCACTCACTTGCTTGGGCAGTTATAGCAACTTCTTCCCTCATTCTCTTTGTTTCATTTCTGAAATAAAGCTAATTAGAAGTAATCTGGCAAAGCCTCCTATTTTGTGAGGCATCTGCTTTAGAACTAAGCTTGAAGAAAAGACATTAATTGCTTTCCTGAGAAGCACCATGCATCTGTGCAATTGCTACAGGGCATTGGTTCACAATGCTGTGCCTGTTTTTACTCACGAGGAGGAGGCACACTTACTGAATTCAGATTTACCAGGTCTGAATTCACATAAAGGATTTTAAAAGCTGAGACTGTATTAGTCACCAATGAGCACAATAATGCTTTCTTTTCCAAGTGAGTCATATCTGCTCCCACTGATAATAGAGGCATATTAATATTTCATTCCTTAATTCCATTAAAGTTTAATTCTACAACCAACTGTATTGAAAGGGTAGCATTACAAATGAAGCAAACTGCTCTGCATTCTGTGAATTGGGGAAAGGGTGTGAATGCTTTGTGCAAAGAACTATTGTATTTTCATAAGCTTTTGTGATCTCAAACATTCTCTTGAACAAATTATTTGTAGCTGAGTTTATGAGACAGCCTACAAAGCATACAAACCTCACTCTGAACTGATTTTAGGTAATTACTTGGTGTATAGAATAGACCGCTGAAATGTATCTTACCTCACACAATTATATGACCTGCACAGAGAAATAAATAATAGTTTGGTGTCACATTACCTATCTTAATTCCTCGAGATCTGCAAGACTATACACTGATGCATCAGACCCAAGTGCAAAAACTGAACCTCTATGTCACACAGGTGCCCTGCCTCCAAGAGAAACGAGGTTTTGGGAGTAACTCCCTGTTTGGGGGCTCCTGCTGGAGACCTCTTGGCATCCATCCCCCCAACTCCATATGCTGAACTATGCAATTCCCATTCCTACCTGCTGAGCTCCCCTTTTGACCCTTCAGTGTCAGTTCAACAAGTTTTAACTGTTAAAAGTAAGAGGCTCTGTCTGAAATGTTTGTAATTCTTTTAAACTGAGGGGAAATACACAATACATTTGGATAGGATATAGAGCTATATATACATGTGAAAATACCTAACTATAACTGTCAAAATAGACGATTCAGCCTAACCCCCCTTTGCAGCTAATACAGAAAATGGGGAACTTCTAAAGCATGATACAGTGAACACGTGTGCCAGATAAGATGAACTCTGCTGTAAAGCTCCTGGTTCTCTGCATTAGCTGTGAAGTCATAAGCTACTGGGAAATGTATATCCATAGTTTGCAATTGTCCAGGGGAATTCTGCCCATCTGTTTACTCTGTTTTGGCCCTTCTAGAAATGTCTGCAATTGAAAAACTATGTACTTTGTCAAAACTTACGATTGGCAATAATATTTTTAATACTGTTTTGCAACAGAGGGGCTTATATGCACCTTTGCTCTGAAGCCAAGTGGCTGTACCAGAACCTCTGTTTTCATCCAAAAGGAAAAAAAAAATCAGTACACCACAACTGTAGAAAAGAACATAAAAACATGAGCAAAACCATCTTGGAAACTACAAATTTAAAAAAAAAAACAAACAACCCCCAAACTAGAAATTATTAGGGGTTATCTAGGGGGTCAAACTGAAGGCTTACTTTGATGTAAAACATTTACTGAAGCCAAATGGTTTTTAATACTTTGAATTGTCAAAACTGTTTATTCTTGCTGTCCTGCAACCAAGTTGGTGCTGTACAGAATGTTTCTGCAAAGATTCAGTTTGGTACTAAATAACAAAATCTTTGTTGCAGCAGTGTTCAGGCAAACTTTCAGTTTCTATATGCTTCAGCTGAGCATGTTTATTTTTTTCACCAAGCTGGATCATATGACAGGATACACAAGCTACATGAAGTGCTGCCAGCAGGTGGGATTTAACTGCAATTTTTGCTACTATATTTGGCGTGTGGTTTTAAAAACACATGTTCTAGCACAAAATGGCTTCTCCATACAAAAGTCCAAACAAAAGGCAGCTGAAAACACAAATCCAAAGGGCATTTTTGACTGAGGCAGGAAGAGGGAGGGAGGCTGCCATTCTGGACTGGCAATCCTGACTGCAAGAGCTCTGCAGTGCCTGCCCCAAGCAGTTGCTGGGAATTAAGCCCCGGATTTCTATCTGTGCACTGACTGCCTCGCAGGAATCCACTGTTTCACCTGCTGACATTCACCTCCTGCAGCTCTGACCTTTAACTAACAATAGGGCTGAAAATGGAAGCGGTCTGGTACTGCTAGCTCTGCACAATTTCATGTGATTATCCCAGCACCGAGCCAGGCCACGATGTAGCTTACTTAAATGTATATGTCCCATCAGTGAATTTTGCTTCAAATTTAAGTGTCTTCAGCTTATTTTCAATAGTGTTTAGCTGTTACGTATTTACAGTGGCTATTTCCTTTTTTTGACTAAAAGCCCTATTTTCATGTTAACTCCAGGTGCTTCCTCCTTGAGCTATATAAAAAATGGTATGGTTGGACTCAATGATCTTAAAGGTCTTTTCCAACCAGGCAATTCTATGCTTCTACGAAATGGCACTTAAGTGCCACTAGGTCAAAGGCCAGGGCCTGGAACAGAAAGCTAAACTCTACATGAATCCTAACTAGTTCACAATAATAATCATTTCTCAATTCATGACATTATTCACATTATAATACCATTTTTTTAATTACCTTCTATCAAAGTAGACCCCAGAACTTTTTATGTGTAACTCCAGATTTTTGAAAGCAAAATGCTGCTCTCCTACTTTGAGGAAGGACAAGATTTACTCACAGATGGTCTCAAAGCCCTTCTCCCACTGCACAGCAAGATGGCTCTGACAGACAAGGAAAGATGGGATATACCTGCTAAGAAGAACCAAAATAGTTCAGAAACATGACACTCAGTGTCTGCAGCTCACTAGATCAGCTGATGCTAATCAGAAATGCTGAAATGTCATCAGGAAGTGTTGTCCATTAAACATACCCTGGGGTGCTTTTGGTGTAAGAGAGAATCCCTGGGTCTGGCACCATTCCTTCCCTTGTGCTATAAATGTTATTCACTCTATACAGTACTTGGAGAGGTTTGTCCTGTAAAAAGGGAGATCACTTTGCCCTTCTGAAAATTCAGCTATTTGTTAAGGTGGAGTATTTATTTATTGTTGTTACCAAACCATCATTATGCAACAGAACAGGAAGGGAAAGAGTAGCATCTTGTTTTGCAATCTGAAAATGTGAAGGTGAAAAAATGTACCTTCTTAACTGTTTTTGTTAAGGCTTGTTTTCTATTGTTGTTCAGTCAAAGAAGGAAAGAGGAAAAGAGAACTAAGACATCAAAATATGAAAAAAAAGTTTTATAAAGATGATTAGGAAGAATATAGAAGTAACTGAAACAATTAATTAATGATCTAGAAACAAGAGTTTCAAGCTTATGCTGTTGAAGGCAAGCATATAAAAGCAAAGGCGTATTTCTTGCAGCTTGTACTGAATTAAAGAGAAACTGAGACTGCTGAGATTATGACCACTTTAATTTGTTAAGTAATTCCATAGCTATAGACTTTTAGAAGTGCTATCCCAAGTGTACTGTGGCTGTAACCAGGCAGAAGAGAAAACGAAGTTGTAGACGCAAACAACATATCCTCTGACATTGTGGCATGGAAAATGTGATCTGCCCATCAATTCACGCTCTTGCTGATAGTTCTTGCCTGAACCAGTAATCATTGGTGCATGACACTATTTCAGTTTTTCATGATCCTGAAAGCCAACAAACAAGATGCTACTAAGTCTGACAGTGCAGTTTTAAGTCTTTTGGATGGATTGTCGTTGAGTCTGTGGGGTCCTGGAAGCCCCTTTTCCAAGCCCCAAATCCTCTCAAATCCTGTGCTATGAGCTCTTGAGGCGCCTCGCCCCATGTCCTCTGCAGTTCAAGGCAGAGATGAGATGAGATGAGATGAGATGAGATGAGATGAGATGAGATGAGATGAGATGAGATGAGATGAGATGAGATGAGATGAGATGAGATGAGATGAGGATGCAGGGGACAATTTTGCTATTGCAGCCACCGTGGCAGAACTGCAGCCTAGTGATTATAGCATCACATCCCATTGGAGTTGCAGTTCTGCTACAGGGCCCAAGTGCATCCATCGCTGCTGGGAACTGGCTGCTTTCTCCATGCTGTGACAGGGAATGGGGGGAGCTTGTGAATTTTACTTAGAATCATAGAATTGCTTGGTTGGGAAAGACCTTTGAGATCATTGAATCCAACTGTAGCTGTCCACGACTAAACTATATCCCTAAGCACCTCATCTACCTCCAGGGATGGTGACTCAACTACTTCCCTGTGCAGCCTGTGCCAGTGTGGTGAAGAAATTTTTCCTGATGTTTACTGTGAACCTACCGTGGTGCAACTTGAAGCCATTTCCTCTTGTCCTATCATTTTTCTCTTGGGAGAAGAGACCAACACCCACCTCGCTGCAACCTCCTTTCATATAGTTGTAGAGAGGGTTAAGGTCTCCCCTCAGCCTCCTTTTCTCCAGGCTAAATAACCCCAGTTCCTCAGCTGTTCCTTGTTATACTTGTTCTCTAGCCCCTTGCTCAGCCTTGTTGCCCTTCTCTGGACATGCTCCAGCACCTCAATGTCCTTCTTGTAGTGAGGGGCACAAAACTAAGCACAGTATTTGAGGTGCAGCCTCACCAGCACTGAGCGCAGAGGATCACTTCCCTACTCTTGCTGGCCACGCTGTTTCTGATAAAGGCCAGGATGCTATTGGCCTTCCTGGCCACCTGTGCACACGGCTGGATCATGTTCAGGCAGCTGTCGACCAACGCCCTTAAGTCCCTCTCTACCGGGCAGCTTTCCAGGCACTCAGAATCACAGAATGGTTTGGTATGGAAGGGACCTTAAAATCCAAACAGTTCCAACCCCGCTGCCATGGGCAGGGGCACCTCCCACCAGACCAGGCGGCTCTAGGCCCCATCCAGGCTGGCCTTTACCACTTCCAAGGCGGGGACACTTTTCCCAAGCCTGCAGCGCTGGACGGGGTAACGCCACTGTACCACCTCTTTAGCCCACACCCCGCCCAAGCTCCGCGCGCGGAGTGGGCGGTACCTGCTGAGCACCGCCCTGCGGGGCGGGGCGGCGGGGCCATGTTGGAGGCGTAGCGTGGCCGAATTGGGAGCGTGGCTTGGCCCGGCGGGGTGGTGAAGCCGTGCTGGGGACGCGGCCTGTCTGGGGGCGGGGCCGTACAGCGCTGAGAGGCAGTGCGGCAGTGCGGGGGCAGGCTGGAGGGCGTGGCCATGCTGGGGGCGCGGCCAGGCTAGGGCCGGGGTCGGGCGCTGAGGGGCGTGGCCAGGCTGGGGGTACCGCCAGGCTGGGGCGTGCCCAAACTGAGGGCGTGGCCAAGCCAGGGGAGGGGTTGGGCTG